>OX375865.1:11106777-11514387 GCA_947359475.1 Heligmosomoides polygyrus bakeri
GAAGACATCGATTTTTCGATGACGTCATCGTCCTTCCGCCGCGGTCTCGTCCTCGATGCGAAACAGCCAAAAAATTGATGTTGCCAAAATCGGTCGATATTGATAGCGTTCGATAGCGATTTTCAAGCAGAACAGAGTGGTGCTATTGGGATTGTCGAAAACCGAAGCATGGGCGAGTAAGAGGGCAGGAAACTTCAACCGCTAAGTCCGCTGCCCTAAAACGGCAGCTGGTGCTATGGCAGTTTAGGCAGGTAAGATGTTCTGATCCCGTCACCGTAAAGTACCTTAAGTGTTCTGTTCGCATACGCATTCTGATGCCGTTAGCTCCCGCGTCTTCTCGCAGTGATCCACGTAAATCGAAAAAAAAAATGCGTCACGCAAGCCTCACCTGCATATTCGCACCCCTATAACATTGCCCCCTCCTATGCTAAACCATTCTGCTTTGGCGTACTAGCAGACCGTTCGACTGCTACAAGACCTACAAGCTGCAACATGAAAGGTTCCAACTTGACAGAGCTATTGCGCTCCGAAGACGCCCGCGCGTGCAATTTGCGAGCGGTCGCCCCCCCCCCTCGATTGAAAGGTTCTATTCTGTATGCATTGTTCATGGCGCACTCCAAAGGCTCGCTAGACAGCCTTGGAGCAATTCCTGAGTAGGGCAGCAAGAAATTTCTGTTAAAAGTGCCCAAACGCTCAGTCTACAAGCTGTCTCCTCCCCTCGATTGAAAGGTTCGATTCTCTATGCAATGTTCACGGCGCACACCAAAGTTTGAGTGGGATGGCGGGGAGTTTCTGATAACGTTCTCCAAACGGCTCGAAATAGTCTTGAAAACGTCGCAGTTCCCGGTGAGAGAAGATAGAAGCGCAGGGGACATGCGCTCGCCCACTCGATTGATAGGTTAGCTTCTGTGCATTGTGCACGGCGCACTCTCGGGGCATTCCTGGCATGAAAGAGCACTGGCGACGTACGCCATCTTTGAGATACTCCGAAAGCACGCATATCCTGGGAAATAAGCTGCTCTAATCGCCCGTCCAGCTAATTTTGGACCACCCACGGCGAAAATACGGGTGGTCCGGTAAAGTATTACAAATATTTTACCGGACCACCCGTTTGTGATTATTTGGCATCTATTGCATGGAGAAACTCTTTTGATGCTCTTGGTAGCGTAAATGAAAAATATGAGCTATTCTTATCAATTCTACGACGGGCCATCGATATGTTTGTTCCATGGCGGCGTGTGGCCGTGAAATATTCATTGTTGCCAACTTATCTGCAAAACATGTTAGATCAGCGGGACTGCCTTTTTATGGAGGCAAAGCGCACTCAGGATGAGCAGGACTGGGAAAGGTACAGGCTTTTTGTTAAGAAATTCGATAAAGCGCTGGAGAAATACAACAATTCTATAGAAAAGAAAATTGTTGAGTCGAGGGACAAAGTTAGGTTTTACAAATTGCTCAATAAGAAGCTTAAGGGTGGTAACTTCATTAGCAGCATTAGGAGTGGTGATCAGGTAGCGGTTACTGATCTGGACAAAGCCAATATGTTAGCTGAAAGATTTTGTGGAGTGTTTCTTGCTGATAATGATTCTATTCCAGCTTATAGCCCAGAGGTGCTGAAACCTATGTCTACCTTTCCATGGTTTAAAGAAGACCTTTTGTACGAGACTATGATGAAGTGGCCTGACTCATCTTCGTTAACACCTGATCTTGTACCTACATTTTTCATTAAGAAGATAGCTCATGTAGTGGTAGGTCCTCTGTCATATATTTTTAACCAATCTTTAATGTATGCTGAGGTCCCACTAAGATGGAAACATTCGTTTGTAACTCCATTACTGAAAAAGGAACCTGCGAATAATGTCAATAACTATAGACCTGTAAGTATCACATCTTTCCTTTGTAGGCTGTTCGAAAAGGTCTTAAAAAATCATGTTCTTGAATACCTCATGACTAATGGAATGATACCAAGGAGTCAGCATGGTTTCATACCTGGGAGATCAGTTGAAACAAATATCTTAGAGTGCATAAATGATTGGACGGCCACATTGGACATGAAAAAGGCGTGCGATGTAGTATACTTTGATTTTGCGAAGGCTTTTGACCGTGTTAGTCATAGGAAATTGCTGCACAAGATATCTAGACTTGGTGTTCATCCAGTGATTTGTAAGTGGTTGGAGGAATTTCTTAGTGGGAGGTCCTTCCAGGTAAAAGTGGGTGGCGCGTTGTGTAGATGCATGCAGGTCATGAGCGGCGTTCCTCAGGGAGGAGTGCTTTCTCCACTATTATTTATCATCTATACAGCTGATATTCCTTGCCTACTGAATGGCAGTGGTGTCGTGGTTAAACAGTTTGCTGATGATATCAAGATTTATCGAGAAGTTATAACATCTGAGGACCAAATCTCGTTGCAGGCTGCTATTAATACGCTGCAGGAGTGGTCCAGGACATGGAGTCTACCTTTATCCCCAGAAAAAACTATGTTTATGAGAATTGGATCTTCATCGGCTTCGTTAGATTATAAAATAGATGACAACCCCATCTCCAGAGTTACAGCGGTACGAGACTTAGGATTCTACTATGACGAAAAGCTAGATTTTTCTGAACATTTAAAGGTAATCCAGAAAAAAGCTCAATCACGTACTTTCCAGATCTTTAGGGGGTTGTCTACTTGCAACAACGCTGTGTTGCTACAAGCTTATAAAACATACGTTAGACCGATTGTCGAAACTGGTTCTACTGTTTTTTCCCCTTTCAAAAAGAAGGATATCAATCTTATTGAGAAGGTTCAAAACAATTACACGAGAAAAATATTGCTTAGATCTGGAAGCTTCCTCTATTCTAGGATACCTCGCTCACGCATAAGAAACAAATATTTCAATCTCCACACGTTGGAGTCGCGTAGGAAGCTAAGAGACGTTTGTGTTATCTTCAAAATGTTATCAGGGATCATGGACGTTGACGTTTCGCAGTTTTATAAGATTTTGCCATCGGTAACGAGAGGTGATTCTAAAAAGATCTCCTACCGCATTCCTAAGACGACCGTAAGGTCTTCTTCTTTTACGTGCAGGGCCGCCTCCTCATACCTAGCTCTAAAACACAATTTTGAAGTAACTGAGAAGTTCTATGGCTCCTTCAAACAATTTGTGAAGAAGAAATGGTTATGTTGTTAGTCTTTTATGGTGAGCACATTCCTAATGGTGTTTGGGTGTTTCTTCTATGTTTGTTGTGTTTGTTCGTTTTATGACGTGTGTCTTAAACACCGTAATAAATAATAATAATAATAATAAAATTTGTGTAGATCTCGAAGAGGCGAATCGAATGGTATCAACCTTTATTCAAGAAACCTAAAACTGAAGGAGTTATGAGCGTGCGACGCTTTGCGACGCTATGTTGGCGTTTTTTCGCCCACTTTTGACCGTGCGGCGCGAGCGGTATTGTAGATTAGATCGCACAGCAAGCAGTTTCCAATGGCACCACGTGGAGGAGTGGACATCGCCACCAAAGAGCTTAAACTATTCCCACCATTATAATTTCAAAAGTGAGGTCCCTGAAAGGTTCATCCTTTGGTGGTCTCTTCTTCAAAAGAAAAATAGTTTTTATCCAGTTTGTAGTTGTGTGTTTGTAGTTCTGGTTGATTAGAACATTTTCTGCTTAAGCTTTTGCAAGTTTAAAAAGTCACTTTTTACCTGAATTTGAGTTCGCTCCAATCCTAGCTTTGCTCCGCGACTAGTTTTAAGCACATAAATGCAAAGAATTGTGTAAAGAAAGAATAAAGCTGTGATAACGGAAACATTATGAATGGCGAGCCATAATGAAGGGTAGTATGAGAGTTCCTGAAAGAAAATGAAAGTAAATAAGAGAATACCAATCTCAGTTCAGATTTTACTGAACGTTTGCAAAAAATTCAACAGCAGTTTTTTATTTTTTTTATTATGATTGTAACTACTAAATATAGAGCTTACCCATTGAACGTCGTCAGAGATCAGTGGTATGCTAACATAGGCTGTTACCATTGAGTTGAACGGAATTGGTCGCGTAACAAATGGACGGACTACCATGTACAGTACAGACAGTACCATCCACATGTACAACAGTTTTCCTTTAAACAAGTGAAGATAATCGGGCACAATGTAGGCAGGAGTGAGTACCTCTGAAAAGAAAGCGAAGGCATCGAGCTGCTGGAATCATTTCGACTACTCGATTCACAGCCAGCACCACACAGTTGAAGGTCGCTCCACACCAAACACCTGAATATGCTCTAAACTGGAGAGAACGACCATCCTGTTTTTCCTAAATGCACCATTGTTTTAATAATCTTCGAAGGGCTACAACTAGTGATCCACCTAGAGGTGGTCAGGACAGGAACAGAGAGCACGGCTAAAAAAACACACAAGGTGAATAAAACATAAAATATTTCAGATTTGGTTACAGTTTGTTTACAAACGACCACTCGAGATCCGACCATGTAAACGACGAAGAGCGTCAAACTCCGTGCTCACCTATTCACCTCACTGTTCGTCCTGCCCTAACATACGCCTCAGAGGCCTGGGCTATACGAAAGCAGGATGAACACGCGATCAGCGTCGCGCAGCGTGGAATCGAGAGGACGATGCTCGGAGTGACACGACTCACGCAAGTGAGAGAAGGCCTCCGGAGTTACGAGCTTCGCCGACGTTCGAAGATCAGAGACGCTGTCGCGTGGGCCAAGTCGTCGAAAATTAGGTGGGCCGGCCACGTAATGCGATTCGCAGACACCCGCTGGACGAGAGGCGTTACCGACTGGATTCCGCGGGATGTCAAAAGAACACCAGGATGCCCACCAAGGCGTTGGTCGGACTTCTTCGTGAAAGCCCTGAACGATCGATATGACGCTCTTCGAGTCCCTCGACCGAGGAGGATCCATTGGACCACTCTGGCACGCGACACGGGACGAATGGCGCCGGCTCAAGCAAATCGATGATCAACGGGACGACAGAAGTCACAGAAATTAAATATATTCAAATTACATTCGTTTGGGCTGCAGATCTAAAAGAAATTTTATTGGCAATTATATGAAATTTTTCTTGAACAAAAAATTACTCTAACCATCTTGGGGTGCGTGTTGTTTAAGTTATAAGAAGCTTATTTCGATTTGTAAGACGTCCTCTATGACTTCAGCGGCATCAAGATTGTTTACAGTAGTGTTCAGTTTAGCGTGAAAAGTGTCCAGTTTAACGTGATAGTAGTACACAACAAGAGAATTTCCTCCGCTTTCCACATGCCGCAATTGTTGTCTTATAAATAAAAGTGCCCTATAAAAAGAGCCTCATAGCATAAGTGCTTTCTGGACTGTTCGGAGTCTTCGTCTTTAAACATTGACATCAAGTTTCAGAGAAATCCATTCGAGCTGTCAAAATGAAGCTCAAGAGTTCATCCACTTAAATGTAAATTAATTCAATTTTTTGAACTAACTTTCCAAACACTAGAATAAAGAAACTGTTTCTAAACTTACTCCATGTCAAGTGCCCAGCAAACCAGCTCAGTGCAGGAGAAGAGCATAAGACAGTGCCGTCCTGTAAGAAATGATGCATAAGAAGATAAGATAGAGAAGCTGACAACAATTTTCTTTAATGACTTACGTAGTTAAAATAAGAAGTAAAGAATGAGGATACAATAAGATCCAATATGTCTACAATGCCATTGAAAAACATAAGTCGATAACATGGATTCTTCAAAAGCTGTCCTCTAGCCATACCGACAAGGCATGCTATATAAAGTACCTAAATTGCTTTGCGTAAAAGAATCTATTAGCGGGGGGGGGGCAAAAGTAATGAGACAAATTGAAAAAATCTTCATCTCTTTATAACTCAATTACAACTCAACGATGCTGAGTAATGTATTTGCCATTAAAGGCAATGACCTTGCTGCTATCGCTCAGCCAACTTCTTGATCCCATCCTTCCAGAACTACTTGGGCCTGGTGTTGATCAAATGCTCGATATGGTTGTCAACGACTGCTTGGGTTCTTGTGTCCCTTCCGACCAGTAAGTCCTGTAGGGTCTAGAAGTAGTGGTAGTCGCATGGAGAGATGTCTGGCGAATACGGTGGGTGAACCATGTGAACGTAGCCCAGCTGGGCAAGCTTATCCGTGGTTACTTGTTCGCGATGGGGTGCGGCGAATGAATAAGAGCAAGTCGCCGGCCCGTCTCTTCTATTTCGTTTACCATGGCCCTGGAGTCCATCGTCGTGCGTTTAGTAAACATCTTCCAGTATGCCGGTCCATGGGCGCAGACCCCAAAAGCTCTGTAGGTGCTTCTCGCCGTGAGCATCTCGCCGAACGAAGGTCGGTAACGGGTCAACAGACCTCACCCAGACTGGCTGCTTGGCAGGGTTAAGGTAGGAGAGGTACTTCTCATCTTGCGTGAATATTGAGCCCAGGCTGCTCGGGGTTGGGAATTGGGCGAGATTTGCGCCACACAGGTCGACTCGTCAGACTGGGGTTTCGGCATGAGACAGACCGGGGTTTTGGCATGCTTCTGGAAAGGGCGGAAGTGGTAACTTCTCATATGGGCTTCATTAAGTAGCATACAAACATACAAATACGATGAGCACGAAAGCAGACTCCAGCCACGAGATACATGGACACGGCATGGGGTGTCTCATTACTTTTGACCCCTTTCCAGACTCGTCTGGAAAGGATAAAGCGATGACTTGTTCATCGGCTGGCCACCGCAAGTGATTATATGGCCAAATAAGCATCAATATCATCTCCGCAGCATATCGTAGAATTAGAACGCGTGGCGCATCCCGTAAAGGGATTGAGTAAAGCCGTTCTTTATCATCATCCTTATCCTGTTTCGATATGCTGTGTCCATGTAGCTCTCCTACATTGTGTGCACAATGTAGTGCAGAGTAATAAATAAGAAACACAAAAATGTAAATAAATAAGGACATCAGTGAACGCCGATGGGACTGGTTTGCATGAAAGAACTATGCATTCCTAGAAAGTAAATTAAAAAGCAAAAATAAATAAATAAGTATAAGTAAATGCCACTCTCGCGAGTTTCGCTTTACATAAATCAGTTTTTTCGTTAAAAAACAAGAATATGTCTGCTGGAATGGGATGCTTCTACATGTACACATATGCGAATAGTACGTGGACGAAAGGGCGTGTACGACGTACAGGGTGCTGGAATAGTTCTTGGACACAAATAGTTGGACGCCCAAACGGCTGCCTTAAAGCAAATGGAATGAAATTCATAGCATTTATAACTGTCGACCAGGCACATATCAAAAAGATTTTAAAGTGGCCTCCTTTGGCACGAATGAACTCTCTTGGGGAATGCGTTCACGGTGGCACGCAGGACTTCTTTATCAATTTCCTCTTTAGCATTCTTTAGGGGTTATTGAAGTGTAGACGTGCCCATATGGGAGTTGATCGGGCATTACTCTTCAACATAGACCAGATTGAGCAGTCCATCGGATTGAGGTCTAGTATGTGAGTGGGCCATCTTCGGCTGAGACGAAATCCAGAAATTTGTTGGCGCACCACTTCTGTATCATTTTAGCGTTGTGGGCAGATGCAGAATCCTGCTAATAAGTCCAGCCGCTATTTTTCAGCTGAAAAGATGTTTAGGAAAGAATTTCTTTCTTCAACGTGCCTACTAGGTAGCTCCGTATGTTATGTATGTATGTATGTCGATTTTGAGTACACTTTCCACAAAAATCAGCAGTGCTTTCCCATCTGCTGTTATTCTTGCAAAAACCATAACAGACTTCGGATATCCTGATGTTGATGCTACTCTTCCGTTTCGATTGGTTTTTTCTGTGTCCTTGGCAGCAACTGTGTCGTTTATATGGTTGAAGGATTGGTCAGAAGTGAAGGCGGACTCGTCAGTGAACAAAATCCGTCTGTAGCGTGCCGCGTCAAAATTCTATAGGAGCGTTCTGTATCTTATTGGCCTTGCAGTCTTCATAGAGTCTATCAAAGACTGCGCCTTCTTAATTTCGTAAGCACACATTCCAAACATCTTTTCCGCCATACGTCGGACGGATTGCTAGGAAATTCTTTCGTCACGAGCAAGCTCTCTCATCATGGACTTTCGTGATTTACGGTGAAGTTTCTCTCGAATTCTCTTGACGATCTCGGAAGTAGAAACAGTCTTCGGCCTGCCTGATCTCGTTCTGTCCTTCATTGCTCCGGTCTCCTTTAGTCGATTCAGGCTGTTGTAGACCGCGTCTTTCGAAGTACCAAGCTTTCTAGCGATGTCCACAGCAGGCACTCCCTCGAAGGGCAGTTTCTCCATAGCAGTGTGCAAACTTTTTGCATCATACCTCTTGAATAAGAAAAGTTGGTGTATAAGAGTGCAAGGGGCAACAACATACAAAGTTTGGTTGAGTGAAGTGGATTATCCTACAGTCGAGTCCAGGAACTTTTGCCACACCTTGTGTTCATG
Source organism: Heligmosomoides polygyrus bakeri (assembly GCA_947359475.1). Taxonomy (NCBI): domain Eukaryota; kingdom Metazoa; phylum Nematoda; class Chromadorea; order Rhabditida; family Heligmosomidae; genus Heligmosomoides; species Heligmosomoides polygyrus. The sequence goes on from OX375865.1 coordinate 11,115,212, forward strand.
CAACTGTGGCCTTCTAAACTTATTGATTTCTGTTTAGTTACGTTATGTTTAGCACTAATTTCCATGTTCGAAAGGATTGCAGAGATGTCATGACCTTTCTATAAGGAAGGCAAGTTAAATCCCAAAGCAATGCATACCACAAATAAAATTCCCGAGATCAAGAAGTAGGCTGCTTGTACTTCGTTTACAGATCCTCGCCTTTTCCATTCCGCCAGAGAACGTGAACTGCAATTGTAGTCGTGCTGGTCTATAACCCACGGCAGTGTCACGTAGAATACATGCATCTGAAAGTGTAGCTGACATGAACGGCTTAAAAATATGTTAGGCATGATTCAAATCAGTCTCTTTAAGCCTTAAGTGGCTTGTATCGAGGTTGTGAGCTGTTACAACGGTGCACTGTTGCGATAAGGACTCGAGGCGAGACTCGAGCTCGCACCTCCTGCTCACCGGAGGGAAGTGCTCTTCTCCATTACACCACCAGCGTTATTTGATCGAGCGCAACATCCACACCTCGTGGGACCCATCAGCACTGACCCGTATATTGGGATGAGCCGGCCGCTAATATTAGAAAGCATGGAACAAGGCAAGCTGAGGCTCTTCATAAAAGCGTTATGCACCATTCTTATTTTATGAACGTTCACTAGATATGCGCATTGAATATTCTTTGCGAACGAGTTTGGTATATGACCCACGTCAGGTAGTCAGAGTGCCGATTGTGTACGCCTTCTTTGAGTGGGACGCCCATTCGACGCGAACTGGTTACAACTTTTTATTCCGTAAATTAATTTCACGTTTATGAAGAAACCGTGCCAAGCCTTCAATTTGAGAGAATTTGAAATTTCTCGTTCGTCAGGTATACCTATCCATTAAATATAAGGCTCAATCAGGCAAAATTTCAAAATGTTCAATTACTTAAATATAATGTTGTTTAAGAACTGCTATTTTAGTTGGAGCTAAGTGGAAAGGAAGACAGCGTCCGCAAGATAGGCCTTGAGTTCGAGGTGGTAGGAAAGCGGCCTATAGGGCGTCCGAAGCAGCGCTGGTCTGACACGTTACATATGGACTTGAAGGTTGCTGGTGTCCACCCTGATCTAGCGCTGGATCGGGAGAGGTGGCGTCATGACACCAGAATAGCGGACCCCGCTACGAAGCGGGACAGACGCTGAAGAAGAAGAAGAAGAAGAAGAAGAAGAAGAAGAAGAAGAAGAAGAAGAAGAACTGTTATTTTAGTAGCAAGCCTTTGAGGGAGACGTACGTGTGAAGCACCACATTTCGTGTAGCAGCAAAAGGGGTTAGCAGAGCAACGAAATTAATGAAGACAAACGAAAATCTAGTGCCCTATTTGAGTAACAGATAAATCTGATTTCATTGGTTCGACTTTTCCATTTTGTTTTTGTCACCTATCACTGAGACAAGATAGGACTTCACATCGATCACATTTGAAAAAAGCGTTCGGAAGAAAATCGGCAGTAGAGGACTAAACCAAAAATTTCATAAAACAGGACGGATCTATCCTACTCGAAGGGGATGTCGTTCCCGTTGGTCTGACAGTGGCGTGAAAATCTAAAGTAGACTATTATACAAAGGCCTAGGCGCTAAACTGGATTACGAGTAGACAGTTCAATCTCCTAGGGCGCCATGGGTGCACGTTCGATTCACTTTTCTCACGGTGCCCTCCCCTTTCGACTAAAATAGATGCATAGCGCATGTGCAAGGAATGGAGATCATAGCTCATTGAAAAAGTCTGTTTAGTCGTATTTTCAGATATTGTAGAACACTGGATGAAAGTATGACATAGAAAAACCGAAACGTAAGGTAGAATCAGAAACTACGAGCATGAAATGCATGGGACAATGCGTCGCTATTCTAAAGCATAAAATTCGCTCTTGCCTGAGCACCTCTTAGAAATTGTGAAAACACTAGACTAACTTGAGCTCACTCAAGATCACTGGCTTGTCTCGTTTCACGTTTTCACTAGCTACCGCTATTGTTTACTAAAGCCAAGAATGGCAAACAATGGAAAGTAACACTAATTGGAGCACAACGTGCGACGAATATTACGGAGAATCTAAAATGTTGTTATTTTAACACTGGCAGAAATACGCTGAAAAAGTTCAACAGTGCTCAAAATGTCTAATAGATCTCATGGAAAAGTACCTGATTTGAAGAGGATCTAGTATGGTCGAGATGTCGCCGGTAGTATTTCGCACCAAGCAATTAGCGGTGATGGAAACCGTGACGATAGCGTCTACTAACAGTTGTGAGAAGCATGAACAAGAACAATGATGCGAGTCAAAAACAGAATCACTGAAAATCACACCTCGCATATTCATGGTGAATTCGATGAGAACTTGTCTTGAACAAACAATTCACTGTCTCACGAGTCCTGTGACACTGCTATTCCTATGACAGTAGTGAGGGACAGCGACAGCGCTGAGCTTTCTGCTTAATCTACCAGCTGTTTCTTTCTACTGTCTTTCTACTTTTCTACAACAGGTGATTAGTTCTATTAGATTGTCCTGAAAGTTCTCAGCGTTCTGTGTTACTATTTTTTATTCGTCTATTATTAGGTGAAAATTCAACTTGCATTGCGCATTAATGCTGCTCTCCGTACGGAATTTTTCACTCTATCTGACTGAATAATTTATGTTTCAACGTTGTTTCATGTTTTTGTTCTTGAACGGCTTATTGGTGTATGCACTGGTCAACGGAAGAGGCTCGATTCTTTTGCACGATAACCCACGCGTTTCACAAATCACGTATCACCTGTATCACCTGTCGTCCCGTTGATCATCGACTTGCTCGAGCGGGCGCCAGCAGCGTCTCCATTCGTCCCTGTCGCGTGCCAGAGTGGTCCAATGGATCCTCCTCGCTCGAGGGACACGAAGAGCGTCATATCGGTCGTTCAGGGCTTTCACGAAGAAGTCCGACCAACGCGTTGGTGGGCGTCCCGGTGTTCTCTTGACATCCCGCGGAATCCAGTCGGTAACGGCTCTCGTCCAGCGGGTGTCTGCGAAGCGCATTACGTGGCCGGCCCACCTAATTTTCGACAACTTGGCCCACGCGACAGCGTCTCTGATCTTCGAACGTCGGCGAAGCTCGGAACTCCGGAGGCCTTCTCTCACTTGCGTGAGTCGTGTCACTCCGAGCATCGTCCTCTCGATTCCACGCTGCGCGACGCTGATCGCGTGTTCATCCTGCTTTCGCATAGCCCAGGTCTCTGAGGCGTATGTTAGGGCAGGAAGAACGGTAGAGTCGAATAGGTGGGCACGCAGTCGGACGTTCTTCGTCTTCTTCGCGACTTCTTCGACGCTCTTGAAAGCTTCCCAAGCCGCTCGTTTCCTCCTGCTCAGCTCCGGCGCTAGGTCGTTCGCCATATTGACTTCGCGACCCAGATACACGTAGCTGGAGCATTCGGAGATGTTCGTTCCGTTGAGCGAGAATGGGGCATCAGAAACTTGTCCGTTCCTCATGAACATCGTCTTCGTAAGATTCAGCTGCAGTCCAACATTCCCACATACACGATCGAAGTCGGCCAGCATTCGCTCCGCCTGGCTGATGCTCGGTGTTATGAGCACGATGTCGTCAGCGAAACGAAGATGATGTAGTTGCCGGCCGTCGACCTTCACTCCCATGTCTTCCCATTCTAGTTCGCGCATGACGTTTTCGAGGGTGGCGCTGAAGAGCTTCGGGGATATGGTTTCACAAATCACTACTCAAAAACTGAGCGAGTAAGGGAATGAAGCTCTGCCTCACCCGCCATTCTCCAGACCTCTCACCAACCGACTTCCACCTTTTCAAACACTTTCAGAACTTTCTCGCTGGTAAAACCCTCAGGGTCAAGCGAAAACAGCTTTCGTGGATTCTTTCAAATCTCGACCACCTAATTTTTTCGCTGATGGAATGAGTTGACTGGTGTTCCGCTGGAAAACGTGCAATGATTCGAACGGCGCCTATCTCGGCTAAATCCGATAATATTTGAGAAAGTTATAGTAGTTCAAATTGGAGCACTCAAAACGCTGACAAGGGAACTGTCTGAACGGTACGCCGGAACTGCAAGAACAAATACTGTAGGAAGAATCTCCGTCCTCCATATAGTAACAGAACATGCTCTGTTTTTGCAGAATCCTTGAGACAAACGAGTAAGAGGATATAATGGTTAAGGGCCGAGTGTCGAGACCACTACGGCTGCGCAAGGAACCTGTCGTGGCGTGAGTGGCGCAGTGGTAGAGGTGCTGCTTCATGGCTGTGACGTCGCAAGTTCGGTTCCCGTGCATTTTTGCGCTTTTACCATGGTATCGGGTTTCCATGAAGATTTCCATAGCTGAACCTTTTTTGGAGTTTGCTGATGTTTTCACTACACATTCCTTGTCGAAACCTCGTGATGCACCAACAATGCCCCGAATGTGCCAAATACGATGATATACGAAAGGTTCATGAAAAACCTTCAACACCAACTATGCACAGGTAAAAGTGCATAAAACAATAGGACCGATCACAGTACGGGCAGCGCATGAAGGCCACAGTTTCTTCACATCCTGACTCATTAATGGGCCTAGGTCTTCCGATAATGCCATTCCACTTGGGTTTTCGAAGCAACCAGGATGTGTGATGATGATGTATTGTTTTTTCTTTTTCTTCAGAGGAATCTAAATCAGTGGCTAGTACTTGTTCTGGTGCAAGATTGTTTCACAGCTCCTGCCAGGTGCTACTCCAATGCAGTCCACTTCTAGAATCGCGATACAGTCTCATTTTCTGCGGTTGTCAACCTTGCGTAAAATAACAGTTATAGTATAGCCAGACATTTTCCTCCGAAACGGTCTGTTCTCCCGAAAACGTGATTGTGCCTTCACTGGTTGGCGGCGTCGTAACTTCGCACAATCCTCTTCTAGTTGAGACTTGTGGTATTCTTCTTCGACTACCTCCAACTTCTTCACTTCGTCGATTTTTAGCTGTCGCAGTTCGAAATCCTGTAGGATACTTGCTATCCTTTCCGCAGCTTCATCTCGTCTCTCGAAGGGACAGCATCTAGTGAAGATCCGCACTTCAGGGTCAGTAGGTGAATAACCACTCGAGGGGTTAGCAGACATTGTAGAGCAGCTTATTATGACCGCACGACTTCGTAAGCATAGAAGAGACGACAATATTGGAGGTGATAGGTAATGTTAAAGATCGTGAGGTTCCCTCCTACATGGTGAGTACGTGGTGGCACTCACCTCACCGACAATGAGAACCAAAGATTGGCGTGAAAGTTTCATGTATCATCGTATTTTGCCAATTTGGGACATTGATGAGATGTCGACGAGGTATGAAGTGAAAACATCTGCAAACTCCAAAAAAGTCCAAATATGGAAATCTCTATGGAAAACCGATATGATGCTAAATTTGCAAAGACTCGATGTAGCACGGAAACTGAGCCCTCGACGCCAAAGCCATAAGCAACATCACTACCACTGCGTCAGCCAGGCCACGACACGAGTTCGTTGCGCAGCCGTGGTAAGCTCGCTCTGCGGACCCTTAACCAACACCATCGTACTCGTTTGCCTCAAGGTTTCGGGGAAAACAAAACATGTTCTGATACTATTTAGAGGACGGAGATTCTTCCTATAGTACTCGTTCTTGCCGTTCCGGCGTACCGTTGAAACAGTTCCCTTCTGAGAACTTTCCGAACAACCTAATATGTTGATTGCGTAGTAAGGTGCAATTTCTGCATTTATATGTGTGTATGTCCATGCATATCTGTAAAAATATTTATTTATTCTTAACGCGAAAGATTCCCACGCGAGCAGTATAAAATGGAAGACTTCAGAAAGAAGCAAAACAACGCACATGATATAACTCTCTAAGGGCACTAGTATCGAACAGAAAAATTGAACATAAAATATTCATGAAAACACTGTAGCGGATAGCAGCTTATTAAACGATTGCATAAACAATCCTAAGAGGGTATCGTTACTTGAGGGTCACCATTCTTCCTCCGCCTCCCGGAGACTTTTCTCTTGAGTAGAGTTCTGCACTCAAAGAGCGTACAATACCGCCCGCGTCACGCGGTCAAAAAGACGGTTTGCGACGGGAAAATCCGTCGCAAATCGTCGCATGCTCATACCTCCTTTAATTTTGAGTTGTTCGAGAAACTGTTGGCACCATTCGATTCGTCTCCTCGAGATCTACACAAATCTTTACCAGATCACCGCACTTTCGCCGTGGGTGGCCTAAAAATTGACTAGAACAGGCTCTTGCAATTGGAGCACCTTATTTTCCAGGACGTGCATGTGACGTGCAGTGTTTTCGGAGTATCAAAAGCATGGCGTACGTTATCAGTGCTCTGTCATGCCTGGAATGCTCCGAGAGTTCACCGTGCACAATGTATATAGGATCGAACCTATCAATCGAGTGGGAGAAAGAATGTTCACTCTGCTTCTATCTTCCCTTACTGGAAAATGTAAAGCCTCCAATACTATTTCGAACCGTTTGGAGAATTTTTCAGAAATTTCCAGCCGCCCTACTCGGGAATCGCTCCAGTCTGTCCTGGCGAAACTTAAGTGTGCACCGTGTGCCATGCGTATAGAGACGAATCTATCAATCGAGTAGGTTCGACAACTAGTAGAGTGTGCGTTTGGTGAGTTCTATCATAAATTTCTAGCCGCCCTACTAAAGAACTGCCCCAAGGCTGTCCAGCTAGCCTTTGGAGTGCACCGTGAATAATGCATATAGAATGAAACCATTCAATCGAGGGGCGACCGCTTGCAAACTGCATGCGCGGGCGTGTTCGGAGTGCAATAACTCTTTCAAGTTCAAATCGTTTCAGCTGCAACTCGTATATCTTGTAGGCAGTAGAACCCAGCTGCGCTCTCAGAGCTGAGCTACGAGAGCAGTTTGACACAAGTAGTTTTCATGATTCTTATCAAGAGTTCCCTCAGATAGTGCAGATCCTAACTGCGCATTCCCGCTGAACCATGTGAGCAGTTTTGACACAGCCTCCGTAGCTTGCTCCATCCACAGAGCACTTTAATGATAATAGGCGCAATACGGGTCGAGATAGAGTGTTATCACAGACGTGATTAAAATTGTAAAAGTAAAAATGTTTCTCTAGAGCTCTGTTTTCATTCTCATGCATTCCTCTGTAGCATTCATGTAGCTGATGAAAGCCTTGATAAGCCGCGGCGCCTGCGTGCGCATATAAAAGCGGTGGAGAAAAACATTTCCCTGGTCATTTCTTCTTAGCTCCCCACATTCCCCCCCCCACGCCTCTATTTCCTAAGGACTGCGCATTTAGGACCCCGTGCATTACTCAAAGGATGGCGCATTTTATCATTTAGTTGTAGGGCGCATTCTCACTTATTTCCTGTTTCCGCCATTCCCTTAAATTTTGTTCGATGCTATTGAGTGTTGATTTTTTATTTAATGAAGTTTAATTACCCAAGTTTGAGGCTGTGCGTTGGTACAAACAACTGGTGCATCGGCTACTTCGACCAATCGAGCCGTTCGTGAACCACCAGAGCCACCGAGGAACGAGAATAAGGGATCAAGGTGGGCACTACAAGAAATCTTGCAGTGCATGCTAACAGCTTCTTTTCCTATTTGCATGTGTGTCGAGGATCTGTGCATTAGTGCATCCGAATTTGGATTAGCGCATCTCTCCTACCGTTACTAACCCTTATCTCTGGACTGATCTTCGAAGCTCCGTCGCCGCTGAGCATTGCTATCGATTTATTCCTAGCCGAACGAAGGGCAAGAGGGAATGGCAACGACACTTAGGGTCCGAAAGGGGGTCTTGACAAGACACCTCAATACCCTTTCACAACTTTTGAGCACTCACGCTCCATTAGGCGACTACGTAGGCTTGCAAGATCAAGAAGAGAGGATTGATGTCAGGGAGAGAACTGCACAGATTCGCATAGCAGAAGTCGAGCTAAAAACGATCCAGGCTACCTTCGAAAAGGCTCTTTTCGCATTCACTGAAGCAGTGGACAGCTTAGAAAATCCCCTCTCAGAGGAAGAAGAGGGTAAGGTCATGGAATACGTCACCAACGCACAGGAAATTATCTCAAGAACTGAGGATTTACTTGTGAAGCTGGAAATAAATAAACAGCGAATATCTCCTCAGGAACACCCATTTTCCAATAATATCGCATCACTGCAGCAGGACAGAACAAATCCACTGCCAGGGACAGAACTGCCGAGGCTTCCAATACCGGAGTTTAATGGAAAAATCTGGCAGTGGGATAGTTTCTGGGAACTGTACAACGCCACGGTGCATTCCCTGCAAATATCTGATTTGCAGAAGTTCAACTACCTTTTACAAGCATTGAAGGGGGAGGCACGCGAGTCTATCTCCAGATTCCAAGTGACGTCTGCGAACTACAGTCTTGCCGTCTCTTATTTGAAGGAAAAGTACGGCAATGTCCAAAACATAATAACCCGTCTACACAGCCAGCTGGAACAATGGAGCGCAAGAAGCGCGCAACTAAAGGATCAGCGGAAGCTTTACGACCAATTGTTAGCCATAACAACGCAATTGGAAAGCAAAGGCGAAAACCTAGAAAGTCCGTGGCTGCTATCAAAAATATTGTCCAAGTTTTCAGAACCTATTCAAAGAAGGACATTGAGAGAAAAGGTTTCTATGCCTCAGCACGAAAGCTGGACATTGAAGAAACTTATGTCAACTCTGGATACTGTTATAAAACAGGAAGAGGAAATAGAACGAAGCATGCCAAGGAAAAAAGAACAACCCAACCTCGCGCCATCGAGAGGATCTGAACTGCATGCTAAAAAGAGATCACCATTTTGCTTTTACTGTGACAGTAAATCACATTGGTCGACCGAATGCTTGAAGATAACCAGTCCGAAGGCACGCTTGGAGCATTTGAAAAAGACCAACCGTTGCATTGGATGTGGATCCAAAACGCATATGTTTGCTGAATGTAAAAGCAAAGGATGCTTAAAGTGCGGTAAGAAGCACCATACGTCTACATGCTTCAAACATGATGCCGCAAGCACAGGCCCTCCACAAAATCCTACAAAGAGAGAGGAAAGGAAAAAGCCGTCACAGACGCGCCAGAACTTCACGATGGGCGCAGAAGGTGAAGTAATTCCTCCCCAGGATCAAGAAATACCAGACCTTACAGTTATGAAAGTGCAAGGTGGTTCGCTGCAGAAATCCCATGAAGACATATTTCTTCTTACTGGAACATTGAGGACTCTGCATCCACGAACGATGGAGCCGATAACACTACACGTACTTCTGGATACTGGAGCTGACCGCTCCTTCATTGATGCCAAGGTCGCCGAAAGGCTCGAACTACCTAACAACGGCACGGTATCCATGAAATTGAGGACATTTGGAGCACAAACCACCAAGGAGATACAGTGCATGGACACGTGCCTCAATGTCTGGGACGAAGGAGGAACTAAACACGTCCTTCATGTCTACACTCACGACAACCTCACCAACAATTTCAACGGAGGAAAACTCGACGAAAAAGATCTTTTGTTCATTCGCACCAAGCGCATTAAACTCAGCGCTTCTCACGAAGGAAAAATGTGTTCTCCAGAAGTACTCATTGGATGTGACCAACTATGGGACTTCATAAAATTCGATGCTCCACATTTCACGCTACCTTCAGGACTTATCCTTGTACCAACACAACTAGGATACATGGTTTCCGGAAAACGTCTAGCGGAAATGGAACGGAGCAAGAACAAAGTACAATCGTCAGTCCACACAGTCGAGTCTTATGACGATATCGATCCATGGGAACGCCATTGGGCCATTCAACCAAGTGAACCGGAAAAAGAGTACAGCGGACCTGATAAAGAAGAGAAAGCTTTAATCAACGCGCAGGTTCTCGAATACTTCAACAACTCAATTGAGAAGAGAGAAAATGGCTATGTTGTTCGTCTACCGTTCAAAAAGGATCATGAACACCTGCCTGACAACAGAGCACTTGCCCTACATCGGCTTAGAAATGTTCTCCGCAAGTACTCAACAGAGCCCGAACTTCTTCAGCAGTACAACGACGTCTTCCAAGACCAACTGAAGAAAAACATTCTCGAGGCGGTCGACGAAGGTGAGGAGCCGAATAGTAGCAAAAGGCATTACCTTCCGCATCAGCCCGTTATAACGCCGGACAAGGACACCACCAAGTTCAGGGTAGTCTTTGATGCATCTGCGCATTATAAGAACTGCCCCTCCCTCAATGATGTTGTGCACCAAGGACCGACCATGCTTCCAAAGCTCTATGGAATACTTTTGCGGTTTCGAATGGGAAAGCACGTCCTTCTCTCCGACGTTGAAAAGGCGTTCCTCCAGGTGCACCTTCATGAGGACGATAGGGACTTCACTAGATGTTTATGGCTCAAGGATATCAGTAAGCCGCTTTCGGAAGACAATCTGGCTGTGTACAGATTCACAAGGGTCACATTTGGAATTAACGCCTCGCCGTTTCTGTTAAGTGCGACCATTCTTTACCATATCAACAACTACGTGGAAAATAAGGAACTCGCCCAGGAGATCGTGTCGAACCTCTACGTGGATAACCTGTTTGTAACTGCCAAATCGGTAACTGAAGGAGAACAAAAATACAAAGAGCTCAAGACCATTTTCAATGACTTGAACATGAACTTGAGAGCATTTATATCGGACAACAGTAAGATCACGGAATCAATAGCTCCAGCGGACCGCTCTATTAATTCATCGCCGAAGGTACTTGGCATACGCTGGAACTCAGCTACAGATAACTTCTCTCTTCACGTTACAATGAGTTCAGAAGCATTCATTAGCAAGAGGACAATTGCTCAACAGATAGCGTCTATCTATGACCCCTGCGGCTGGCTAATACCGCTTTTGGTCAGAGCGAAGTACTTCCAGCAGCTATTATGGAAGGAGAAGTACGACTGGGATGAGCCACTGAGTGAAAGCCTTCACCAGGAGTGGAACCGTATTACGGAAAGCATGTCAAATTTCCACAAAAATATACCGCGGCAAGCTTATGAAGGTGCGCATACGCACTTGTTGATTACGTACTGCGATGCAAGTGGAATAGCAATGACAGCATGCACATATCTCACTAGCGAAAGTGACTCCAACTTGCTGATGGCAAAATCGAAGGTGACCGACTACAAACGGCCGACGACAATACCAAAGATGGAGATGAATGCAGTAACAATCGGAGCACGGCTGTCTCTTAACACGTACCTTAGTCTGAGGAATGCAGTATACATCACCAAGATCATCATTCTAACAGATTCGGAAATTGTGCTTAAGTGGATAAAATGCGTTCCAAATCGTCAAAACGTGGGACCGTACGTCAAAAATCGTGTCAAGGAGATATACAAGATTGTCAAAATGCTGGAGGAGATGAAAGTCGAAATCCAGTTTGGCTACATCGACAGTAAGTGGAATCCAGCAGACATAGGAACTCGTGGGGCAACATCAGAAGAACTCCTTTCACACATCTGGTGGAAAGGATATCCACTGAAGAGCATAATGAACAACGACTTTACCAATACATTCTTTAACCTTCCTGCAAGCGGAGATGAAGAAGAGCATCTTGATCAAAAGGAGGTCCATGTCGCTACTACTACAACAAGAAACGTAGACACCAAGGACATCCTAGACCTCTCACGGTACAGTAGCAAGACGAAATCATTGAGGACATTAGCATACGTCCTTAGATTCCTGAAGAACATAGTCGCTCGTGTACAAGACCCTCTGAGGAGCAAACTTTTGCGTCGCCTACCATTTCTCGACAAAGGACCTGAAAACTACTCTCTAACCGCATCGGATATTCAGGACGCTCATTACGTACTAATCAGGAATCACCAAGCAGTTCATCTCCAATCTCAATACAGGAAGGAGTTGTCGAACAATCTCAATCTAAAGGAAGACGAAATGCATTTGTTACGGGCATACGGACGTCTGAACCAATCCGACCTGAACATTGAAGCAAGGAATCCTCTCCTCGTTGTACCTAACACGGACCTATGTCGTCTCATTGTTGAGGAGGCTCACGGAAAGTATCACAACAGCACCGCACTAACGCTGGCTGAAGTGCGACAACAGTACTGGATTCCCCGTCTTCGTGAGCAAGTTAAGAAGTGCATCAGAACATGTGTCGCCTGCCAAAAGATGAATAATCTGCCTTACAAGTATCCCGAAATGGGAGACCTCCCAGCCCATCGAGTGACCAGATCAAGACCGTTCCAGCACACTGGCCTTGACTACTTTGGGCCTATACCCATTTATGGAGACAGCACGGAGAAGACAGATGTTTATGGCTGCATTTTCACGTGTTCCGTAACGCGACTTGTTCACCTGGAAATCGTCTCCGATGCCTCGACAGAGCATTTTTTAAACGCATTCCGCCGTTTTGTGGCGCGTCGAGGAAAACCTCAAACAGTGATCTGCGACAATGCCCCAACCTTTATCCTCGGAAGTCAGATCATCAGCGACGCTATGAACCAAAGAACAATTAGCGAGAACATATCGCGTGAAATGAGTAACCACCTCATCGAATGGAAGCACATTACACCATATTCACCGTGGAAGGGAGGCTTCTACGAGCGACTCATTAAATCAGTGAAGCACTCGCTGTATAAGGCAATAGGAAAAGGCGTACTTACAAGAGAGCAGCTCCATACAATGCTTCTGGAGATCGAAGCATGCATCAACAGCAGACCACTCACTTACCAAGAGAACAACATCACCGACGGCATTCTTCCACTACGACCCATTGACTTCATTCAACGAGAGATGGACATTCACCTACCGCTAGATTTCTGTGACGGCGAAAGCTCAGATCCCACCTTTCTTCCTCCATCTGAAGCCCTTCGACTGGATACGAGGCTGCAAGCCCAAAAGGCGTTACAGTCATCCTGTTCTCTTGTTGAAAGATATTGGGAGATATGGAAAACTCAGTATCTGACAGCTCTTCGAGAACAGCATCGCCGGAATATCGACAACAAGCGAGGAACTTCCAAAGAGATACGAGAAGGAGAAGTTGTCCTACTGACAGATCCTCTGTTGAAAAGAAACCAATGGAAACTCGCCCGCATCACTAAGCTCATGCCGAGCAACGATGGAGCAATAAGGGAAGCCGAAATCAGGTGTAACAGAAAGATCCTGAAACGATCAATTAACCAGTTAGTCCCACTGGAAATTCAAGGAGATAACAGCACCTTGCCTCCAAAAACTGCTGAAATCAAAGAACCACTGCCAAGAAGTCGTTACAACCTACGGCCAAGGAAAGTGCCAACTCAGGAGAACGGTGAGCCGACAACAAATGTGCATTGCACTGTGACGAGGAAGCTTACTACAAAATGGCCTATATCACTATACCTAAAGATGGCACTGACCCTGTCAATTTTCTCGACTGTGAACGGAGAGACATACATGGATAAGACGGTCGTCGGAACTAAAAGAACGGATCAGTCAAACTATGTCCTGGAGTGCAGGAACAAAGGTGTTTACCTTCATGCACCAAAGGCACAAGAAATTCAACTATGTGTGCACAACCGCTGTATTGTGGAAAAGACCCCTCCAGAAACGAAAATGTATCATCTACTGCCAGAAGAATTACTATACGACCACGACGTTCGCGTGAAAATACGCAACGAGGATAGCTACACTACTATCGAGACAACATGCCCTGCACAGCCTTACTGTTCGAGTGTCGACTGTACGTTATGCGCGGCAAACATACTAAATCCTGAATGCTGGCCTCTATCAGCAATGGCAGGACTCGGAATAACGGTGTACCTGATCGTCGCTGTGTGCTACACCGTCTGTTTCGTACCAGTTACCATCGGCCGCCCAATACGTCTGATCGTAAAGTTTGTCACAAGAACAATGTGTCTACTACTAAAAACGGCAGCAAATTGCATGGGACGATTCGTAAGATTCATTCTGAAAAGGCCCCACAATCGCAACACAAGGATTCTTCAAGCGCTGGCTGTTCTGACTCTTTTCGAAGGAATTCAGGCGTGCCAGGTTGAAAACGTCTTCTCTCATCATCTTCGTAACTGCAGAAATGAAAAAGGAAGGAGTATTTGCGAAATGGAGGTCGCGTCCGTCGTTAAAGTTAACGCATTCAAAAAAGAAGCATGCCTCACGTTGAAGAGGAACGACACAGAGATCAACAAAGTCAGACTCCGCTGGGAAGGATTGAGACTACTCTGCGACCGTGAAACATTGTTTTATACCCGTAACGTGGAGCAGAAGATAATAGATAGCAAGAGATGCCCACATATGGGATCCTGTTCTGGGAACAAGTGCGCAGCTGTGAACAGCTCGTCACTACTTCCTGAACTGACGATGGGAAACTCATTTCCAGGAGTGACAGGCTGCATGGAATCATGTGGCGGCCCTGGTTGTGATTGTTTCTACCTAAGTTCCGGATGCTTGTTCTACAGAATATATGCCGTTCCCAAAGACGACTCCATCTATGAGATCTTCAAGTGTATCAGATGGAAAGAAGAGGTGAAAATCCGCGTGGATCTTCATTACGAAGGAACTATCCAGTCATATGTTCTCGGCCTTCGCCCAAATGTTCCCACAATCATTCCCAATATGGAAGTCACATTAAGTGTGCTTTCAGCACCACCACTACCCATTCTAGAACAAGTATTCATCGCCTCAAGGAGCCACACAGCCATATGGAACAACGACCAACAACCTACACTCAACTGCATATCACGGGAACACGCTGCATCACTGCAATGCAACATGCACGATAGTTGTGAATGTACATCCGCGGAATCACAAGTAACGTGCAAGTGTGACGACGACCAAGTCGAAAAGAGTTTCCTGAACATAGACCATGTACTACCCCTTACTCGCCAACAAGTCCAGTTCCTGGAGCACCCCCAGCATGCAGTTATAGTCAAAATGGACCAAGACATTTCTGCAGAAATCATCTTGAACACGAAAGGAATCATCGACGAATCCATTACCGAGACTAAGGACGACGTATGCACCATCGAGAATACGCAGCTGACCGGATGCTATCGGTGTGCGAAGGGAGCAAGCGCTACCGTTAAATGTATGTCTACATTCAACGAAATTTCGGCGGAGATCACGTGTAACAGCGATAGCTTTGTCGTGCCCTGTTCCCCATCCGGTGCTGTATCCCAACTAGGATTCCTATTTGACGTCGCCCGAATCAATATTCAGTGTACGGTAAAATGTGGGCTTCAACCGACGACATTTGAAATAACAGGAATACTGAAGTACGTGCATACTATCCACAAAGGCGTTATGCATTACATGAAGGAGGATCACAATAAGACAACTGACTTTCAATGGCCAGATATCAGACATATAATGGACATCTACCTGCAATGGTATAAACTGCTATTCTTCACTATTGCTGGTGTGGGAATAGCACTTCTACTAAGCTATATCTATCTCACAAAAGCATGTGGTCATCTGGCAAGGTTGTGCATGTCAGTCGTCGTGAAGACTCTTCTGTGTGCATGGAATTTATTTCGCTGTTCCACAGCTTCAATCGTGCATGTCTTCTATCCCCTTTGTCAAAGGAAACATGATAAAAACACAGAGAAGCTTCTGTGAAAGGAATGTGCATGATTCAACATATTTATCGTTTCCTACAAAGCATTTTTTCAGTATAATGCCATCGCATCCAAACGAGGACGAGTTCGAGAAAAAACGCCATGACGAGGAACGCAAGCTGATCAACGAAATCCGCCGCAAGCGAAAGTACATCAAAGTCGCGCCGTCGTTCCCGTCCGAAGACGACATACAGAGCAAGATCCGTAGATTCTTGTGTATCATTATTGATCTCACTAGATCTAGTGACCTTGCTGAGACCTTTGCTTCTATTAGTGGAAAAAAGCCTCAATTCTTCGCCAGGATGGAGGCCACACTGTATAAGTGTCGATTGGAGAGAGTACATCTCGAAGCATGCAACACCGCTGAGAGGATACGGAGCGCTGCTGAGGGTCTATCCATGGCATACGAGCTGTACAGCCTCCTAGTGCTCACGGACAACGATTTATCCGACTCCAGACATACGTTCTTTGGAATGGAAGAGCAAGGAGTTCCACTCGAGCCTAGTTTTACAGCGGACTTTGTTCGTAGGGAGCTAGACTTCTACGAAAATTTCTGCCAGAGCATCGCTATCGAGATCAGAGACGCAGAACTCCAGATGAGAAACGAAGTACACCAGAGCGTCTTTGATCAAATCAAGGAAATAATCGTCGGGTTCCAGCACTCGCTTGACGAGAAGTTCGACCACCTGCAACAGCAGATCAGCCGCCAAAATGAGCAGATTGAACGTCTCGCCGATAGCCTTAAGGCGATCCAGGAATCGGTTTCTGTCATCGAGTCCCAAATCTCCACCGAAGGCGCTGATGAGCATCCTCCTGTAGCTGATGCTCAGTCGATTCTGGACGATCATGGAGAGCCCAAGCGTATGCAGGAACATGACGAAGTCGAGCATCCGCCCGAGCATGATGTGCCCGTGCATCAACGCGAACACCAGGAACCTGAGCATCCGCGCGAATCTGAAGACAAAGCTCCTGAAGAGGCTGTCGCCGACGTCGCTGAGGAAAACGCATTCGAGCCGAATGAGGAGAGACCTGCCGAAAATAATCGCGGAGCCCGTGAAAGACGCGAACTCGAAACCCGGCTTCAATCGCTAAGAGCGTTCATTCATAGTCGTCATGTCCCCGAAAGAAAGATTAATTACGAGAACAACATGAGATATGAAGAACGTTTCCTTCGATGCTCATTTTGCTTCGCAAAGGGAATGCACTACAGCGACAGCTGCCCTGAGGTCGTTTCTGTGGAAGCAAGGAATAGGCGCATCCGGTGCGAACGTTGTCTCAACCTCTTACATGAGACAGAGGACTGCACAAAGAAGGAGAAGAAGTGCATGTATTGCGGTTCGAAAGCGCATAACAAGGCGTTGTGCACCTTGCCCGAGCGCATCCGCGACTGCCTTGTCGAAATCGAAGAAATCGAACGTGAGCTGGAAATCAATGCCGACTACTATGGACTTGGACAATCGAATTCGAGGCATTAAGACCAATTCGACAACTTTTGAGGCGTGGGGAGTATCACAGACGTGATTAAAATTGTAAAAGTAAAAATGTTTCTCTAGAGCTCTGTTTTCATTCTCATGCATTCCTCTGTAGCATTCATGTAGCTGATGAAAGCCTTGATAAGCCGCGGCGCCTGCGTGCGCATATAAAAGCGGTGGAGAAAAACATTTCCCTGGTCATTTCTTCTTAGCTCCCCACATTCCCCCCCCCACGCCTCTATTTCCTAAGGACTGCGCATTTAGGACCCCGTGCATTACTCAAAGGATGGCGCATTTTATCATTTAGTTGTAGGGCGCATTCTCACTTATTTCCTGTTTCCGCCATTCCCTTAAATTTTGTTCGATGCTATTGAGTGTTGATTTTTTATTTAATGAAGTTTAATTACCCAAGTTTGAGGCTGTGCGTTGGTACAAACAAGTGTGGACTTATGACGATGATTTTTCTTGTCTTTTTCCTACTAGAGTTAGTGACATTAGAGTCCACGATTCTAGCAGAATCATGCGAGCCTCCGCTAGGAAAGCGAAATATTCTATCCTACCACAGACTGTATATTGGATGCCTACCAGACTACACCCCCTCCTCCATATTGCGCCTGGGAACGTCAGTACTTCTACCTTTGAGACAAAACCACCACAGACAACTAAAAGATCGAAAATCTGGTTGGCTTGGAAGGGCCACCAATTTTGAAGTCGTTCAGCTTCAAAAGTGCAAAGATCGCTCGAGGCGTAGCGGCGAAGGAAGAATGACGATCTTCATTGCTTCGCCTCACAGCATCGACCGCTTATCTGCTCTTTAAAGATTGACTTCCGAACCTGAAGCAGGTCGAGGGAGGCGGTGCGGCAAAAACCAAGTGGTGGCGAATTGAAGTGAAGGAGCCAGCTGTATATAGAAAACTGCTACTGTAAGAGATGAAGAGGAATCTGTGCGATGAGTTCCGTTCTTCCATGACTTTCCTTTCTCATTCGTCCCCACTCCACTTCCAGGTGATCTCCTGTCGTGCGATGTTGCTGTGTCTTGTGTTATACCGTGTTCGTCTGGCTCATTGTTCCGTGTTTTGTAATGCATCGCGGATAAATGCTCAAATTCGATGGATTCTGGGTCATGATCAGAGTCTGTGGGGTCAAGATTATTACCGAATATCAAACTGCGCTGTCGGAACGCTGGCATTACGAAGCCCAGAAGGTGCAAGGTAGATAAGTAGGAATGGCCGTGGGAAGGCCGGAATAAAAACTTTTCCTTATTTCAGCTTTGAAAACGAGGCTTCAATCGTAAACTAACAAAGTGATAATTTGTTATATAATTTGATAATTTGTCCCATAATACAAGGCCCAACCCCTTTAAATACTCTGCTAAAACTATCCTTCTATTTGCACTTTTATAGGAGCTTTAAGATCGTTGTAACGATAAGCTCCACGACGTTGTAATTGTAGTCAGTAACAACCCTAATGTTAGTGACTATCAACCACCGCGCTTTTATTCACGCTCGGTGAACTTGCTGTTAAACATGCATGTTCTTGAGGTAACAGTTCAACTCACAAAAAAAAGTACATGGTGCGATGTGGTTTTGAGAATGAAGTTGATTTTTGGATTATGCATAATTAAAGTTAGTTCAACTCCAAAAAGAGCACGAAGAGGTATAGCTAGGAAGGTGATATTTTATAACTAACCAGCGACCGGCGTTAAATTCTCGAAAAACTTTGAGCAGAGATCGTATGCAATTGCTTGAAGTACAGCTTTCATTTATTGAAACTACTAACTGCATACCCGTGACAACACCGCCCTTTCAAGGATCGCCTCGTCGACTGCTGCTTGACAACGCTGATGCGGTGTAGCGCAAGCGCGTAATCAGTTCAGCGAAGTCTGCAGAATCAACGACTGCTAGCCTTCTTGTTCAACAAGAGTAAGGTTGTAAGCTCAATTTCCAGCGTTGCCATTCATCCAGCGTACTGATTTATTGTTAAGGAACTCATTATTCTCATTTTCGACACATTTTGGAACAAATGGTACAGTACAGTAACAGCTGTCATTCACACGTGTTGAGCTGTTTGGAAGCAAATTTTGTTCCTACCATATAGGAAACGAATCTCAGATTCATGAGCTTCTGAAATTATTTATTTATTTATTTATTTATTTATTGCACTCAAGGGTGCGCATAACATTGTGCACGTCATAAAGTAAAACAAAAGACAGATCTAGTTCTGAACAAAACAAAAAAAAACGCAACGGAAAAACAACAAAAAGTAAGCAGCTCCATAACAAGATACCAAAGTAAAGAGCACCTGAAGAACTCACAAAAGTAGAAAGGTGTAATACTAAGATGTACTTTGAATACCTACGCTATAAAGCAGTAAAAATAGTGATGTTGTTTCTCTTTGCAGTGCCTTCAATTAAACTTGACAACTGTAAAATATACAGTACAATAAGAAGGTGTGGTTAAGTAGTACTGCTGATAGGATTGAAGGAATCCCTATAGAATTGATATCCTCTGGGTTGTACTTACTCACCTAAAGGAGTAATGGGTGAGGCTGCTGTAATGCCGTATCTGACTCATAATTATGCCACAAAATGTGCTGTGTTGAGACATCCATATAGTTGGCGGGCAAGTGATGCAACAGGATAGCACACGGGAAGAATGTTTTGTGAAGGCCAGCCCGGCTATAGCGTGGTTCATGATGTTCAAACCACTCTCGAGCAACCTTATTGGCTGATCAACACCTAAGCTTCAGGTTGTAGACTTTCGTACTTAGGCGAGCAATGCTTCTTTCAGTGACAGCCATTGTCGCTACTATAGCCGCAACTGGATGAATTTAAAAACAAACAGCCTGCAGAGTGGCAAAAGTTTCTGAAACCTTATGCTCAAGTCAAAGCTCTCTTGCCAGCCAACGAACAACACTAACAACCCAGTCTCGCTTCACGTATTGAGATTGAAGAAAATCGTATCACTACTAAGGCGATAGCGCGACATCATTTGGAACCACACGTTGATATTGTACTAGTGTTTACAGGGGCATGAACTTGAAGTGTCATGAAGGCAAAGCAAGGTTAAAGGAATCTTATAAACTAGAGCCATCGCCCAGAAAACTCAGTAGCATTCTCAATATACATCAGGCATAACTATCAAGATCATATGGGCAACAATCACACATAGCAACGCGAGGTGGAACTGGAAATTTCACAACTGTTGTCTTGAGCATTGAGCCTTCAACACCAAACATAGCATTCAACACAGGTTGGCCTGTAGACCCTGTAATAGTTCAGTTTCTGTAAAGGAATAGAGTTATAGTTAAGCATAAAAAAGACCTCTCCTGGTTGAGATGGTATTCCGCGGTTGTGGTATCCGACGGCGAAAACGAAACTGTAGCCAAAGCGAAATCATTCCAACTAATGCAGCTCAACGCTTGAAATGACTTCAAGGGCTGGTGGCTGCGATTTTTTCCTGTGGATTGCCATGGTGACCTCTCATTCTAATCTCCTTAGTTTCTAAACAAAATTGTCTTTCGCATAGGTGTTTGTGCCAATGCCCATGAAGGTTGAAGGTTGTCTTTTATCAAGCTCTAATTCATTGGATGTGTATCCACAGAATCAGAGCTTGTACCAAAGCAAAACGTCAAATGGGATCGACCATTCCTAGCATCTGCAAAGCATCAATTTTCATGAGACGTTTTCTAAAAACTTGACTGTTTTCAGAGCTTAAAATATCCGTAGGCAGACGCCTTATCCATCTTGCCCCTCTGTAAAAAAGAAAGCTGAATAATTGCGTGTAATTTTTCTTTTGAATCTGAGGGTAATGAAGATTGAATCCATTTGACCTCATTCCACAGGGTCTGAAGATCCAGTACTTGCTAGAGCGGAGTTTTATCTCACCACGAAGTATTTTAAAACAGAAAACTAGGTCAGCGATCACCCTTCTGTAGAATAAGGATCTCAAACCTAGCAGTTTAAGGCGATCACTATAACTAGGGAGGCATCTTGATGAAACACCATGGTGCAGTCTGAAGTAGACAAGTCTAGTGAATGTTCTTTGAACATTCTCCAATTTCAAAATGTATTTCCTTGCAGTGGGACTCCAAACCTGGGAGCAGTATTCTAAATGGGGAATGACGTACGCCTTATACAACTTAACGAGAATATCAGGATTATTGCTGCAAACGTTGCGAAAAATAGAGTAAAGAGCAGCATAGGCGTTCTTCACGGCTCTATCGATATGGAAGGAAAAGTCTAGTTTGGTGTCTACGATTACACCAAGGTCTTTAACCACCTCGCATGCGTTTAGACTTATACCACTGACAATATAATCACCAGGATGCCCTTCTCCAATATGCAACACCGTACATTTGTCAGGATTAACAGATAGACTCATTTCTGATGCCCACGTACATAGATCTGAAAGTGCTAGGCTGATAGCGCCGCAAGTTTCTGCACGAGTTTCTCGGTCGTAAATTCCATAGATCTTAATGTCATCAGCATAGATCTGAATTTTAATGTTTTTTGAAGTTTTTATGACATTAGATATATCAGCGATGTACAGTAGAAAAAGCAATGGAGACAAGACGCCACCCTGCGGTACTCCGCTTGTGCAAAGGTATTTGTCAGAATAATGATGACCCACTCGAACAGTCAGAAACCTGCTCTCCAGATAAGAAGCGAACCAATTCAAGAGGCATCCTTCTATACCTAGAGAGCACAGTCTAGCAAGCAATTTCGGATGAGAGACTTTATCGAACGCTTTGGAAAGATCTATGTAGATAACGTCTATCATTTTTCCTTCGTTTAGGGCAACCCTCCAATCAAACAAGCTGTCTATAAGATTTGTGGCAGTAGATAGTCCAGAAAGGAAACCATGCTGCTGGGGAGAAAGCTCATGTAGTCTGGGCAGCCAATCCATGAGCTTGTCTCTTATAATTCGTTCCATCACTTTCATGGCAGAAGGGGTGATACTGATTGGGCGAAACTGCGAAACAGATTGTGCGACTGCTACTTTAGGAATGGCAGTCACTAGTGCATGTTTCCAAGCTTGCGGAACTTCACCCAACATTAAGGAAATATTGAAGATGTGTGCAAGAGGCTTACATAGCTCATATGCACATTCTTTAAACACAATTGGGGGAATCCCATCAAAGAGCTCTGTAGAAGACGGTTTCAACATTTTAAGGATTTTATAGACGTCGTTGGGACAAAAGAGAACATTACTGAAGCGACGCCTCGTTTTTGCTACACATTCACTATGAACGGACATTATAGATGTTGTGAAAGAAGCAGATTCATTCACAACGCTAAATACGCTAGCGAAGTACCGGCCTAAAGCGGCCGCTTTGCTGCCATCACAAGAGCAAATTCTTCCGTTGGAGTCTTCAATGTTAGGAAAGACTTTACTTATTTTAAGCTTATTTCTAATCAGTCGATGTAGTTGCTTTACTGACGATAGCTTCGCTAGTTTTCGTTCCCGGTTGGCCCAGAATTTCTTCAAATGATAGTCGATGTTGGAACAAATATTTTTGTAGGATGCATTGCTTAAAGGATTGATCACTGAATGAAATACGCGGTCTTTTTGAGCTAGCAAATTCAGAATATGACGTGGAAATCTCGTGCCAAAAGAATGACGACTCTTAAACGGAACAAACTGCGCTAGCTTATCATAAATAATTCGACAAAATCTTTGGTACACCTCATTAGCTGTAGTGTACTGGTTGAAGACAGACATCCAATCCACATCCAGCAAACTACGCCTTAACGAACAAAAATCAGTGTTTAGGAAATCAGGGAGAGGG
Source organism: Heligmosomoides polygyrus bakeri (assembly GCA_947359475.1). Taxonomy (NCBI): domain Eukaryota; kingdom Metazoa; phylum Nematoda; class Chromadorea; order Rhabditida; family Heligmosomidae; genus Heligmosomoides; species Heligmosomoides polygyrus. The sequence continues at coordinate 11,138,044 of OX375865.1, forward strand.
ATATGCATGATGGGGGGAGACTGAGAGTGTAAATCGAACTGAACGATGCAGTGGTCAGAGCTGGCTAGAGGAGGGAAAATGCGGACGTTGGAGACAAGAGGAGATGTGGATAAAATCACATCCAGAACATTGCCTTCATGCGTTGGTTCTAAAACCATTTGCGTAAAGCCTGCATTCTCGAAAAACGACAGAAACTTAGACGAAGTGGAGTTCTGAGGGATTCGATTGTTCCAATCAATAGCAAGGTTAAGGTCCCCTAAAACTATTGTTCTATCTCTAACTGCTACCAAAGAAGAGAGCACGTTGATCAAGTCATCATCATCACTGGTTGTTGAATTCGGAGGGCGGTAGATAATAATAAAACGAATTTGAGCTGGGAGAGCACTTGAATACGAGAAGATCTCTACGCAAAGAACATCAGCCTTCGGAAAAACCGAGATTCAGTAAAGTGGAATTAATGGTCCTCCGAATGGCACAAAAGACTCCGCCACCTCTTCCGCTGCACCGATCAGCTCGATAGACAACATATGGTAGATCGCAAACAATTTCCCCATCCTTAATCCTTTCACTTAGCCAGCTTTCAGTGATGCATACAATATCAGGCTTTGCAGATGACAGAAAATGATGGAAATGTAGCAGTTTGTTAACAATGCTACGTACATTAGACAAATAACAGGAGAGAGTGGAAGGCTGACCGTGCACCGTCAAGCGTTTCCCGAACCACCATTGGGAAGTTCAGAAACATGCTTAAGCTGTCCACGGTAAACCACCCACTCCCTCCTAGTCATACCTTTATTTTTTTCTTTGGCTAACTGTCTTAGCTCGTAGTCCAGCATCCTTTCTTCTGCGGTCATACTTCTCCGCACAAAGACGTTCCCGTAGCCAGAACTGCGCAGAAGCCTCGCATTCGCCAAAGCTTTCCTCCAGTAATATTGACAAGGAAAAACAACTTTGATTAGGCGTGGCTTAGAGGCATTTAGTCTTCCCATCCTATAAACCTCCGCTGGCTCGCAGTCGATCTGCAACACGTCAAGAATGCCTAACACCTTGCTTCGCAAATCCGAACGGCGCTGAGAAGGCGGCAGACTCTCTGAAGACTCATCTACTCCCGATATAACAATGCTCCGCCCTCGCTTCTCAGCCTCAGCGTACTCGGAGAAATTGCTAGATATTTTTTCACTGAGCACGCTGAGCATTTCCAACGTAAGAGGATCGGAAACGCGGTCGGAGATTTTTTTGAGGAGAGTCTCCACAGAGAGTGCCTTCAGGTCAGCACTTGTTAGGCCTCCATGATGTTCTCTAGAAGTGTTCTCCAATACAACGGAAGCCTCCGATGCCATGACTGCTGCCTTTCTGCGGTTCGAACGCGCCATCGTCTTTGCTCTATGGATCTACAATCAAATAATCGATCGATCTAAGACGGCCGCACGAATTTCGACAAGTATTAGGCAGTGAAAAAAAAACAGCAAAGCAAGGGCTCCAGGCGGCACAGCAGAAGCACTAATGCGGTAAGAAGAGATAACGGCTACGACACTTAGAAAACCTTAGAAATTCCTAGAGTCAGAGACAAAACTGAGGAAAACTGGAATGACTAGAAGAGCGCGCAGTCAAACACGGCCGCTCAGGACGGTCGCTCGTTCGATTATGGTCGTTCGTTCGATTATCACCTCCACACACAAATACTTTCCTGCAGTAGCATACATATACGCTATAGGAGGCGGCCAGCGTTCGCCGCGATGGTCACGAATCAACTATATAACTTTCCCGGGGGCATGCATAACCCCAACGCTGCGCGAATCCCCCCCCCCCCGCGAACGGTGCGCCACGAAATCGGTCAAGTTGTTGTGATCCGACTGTTTCCGACGGCTTCCTACAGGGACATGTGGCACGCCTTTGCCTCATTTCAGCGTTCCTTGGAGACGGTATATGAAAGTGGCTTCAATGGGACGATCAGGGACAGTTTATACAGGAATCTTGTTCAATCTTGTGGACGGCTTCTAGCGTCAGTATTTGCCATCTACACCTTCTACGGTCAATTTTTACCCGTGATTATGGTTATGCTACGGAAAAAGGTCACTATCACCCATTCTCGGATCAGTTGTCCTACTGCAGACTGTTGCTTACCACATTCTGTGGGATCTTAAGTTCCTTGCTAGAAATGTGGTCTGGGAGCTTAAACACTGAGAACATTTCGTGCTCCGAGGCTAACCATGCGTCAATGAGCGCACGTCCGCGTTTCAGCGCCGCGACGTCGTACGCGACTAGCGCTCGACGTCGCGGCGCTGAACTTGGAGGGTTAGGTCCCGGAGAATAACCATCCAAGTACCTTACTGAGTGCGTGGGAATACCTAGCCTGATCTGTGTTTCGATAATCTGTTCAGCCTTTGCAGAATGGAACTCCCTTTATGCTGTAAAGGAAAGGTGCAGAGTAGCCAGATTCATCTCCGAACGCCCATTTGTTTTCATGGTTATTCCTCGCTTATCGGTGCTGTGGACGTTCTTTCTTCTTGTGCAGCAAGACGCAGCCTATTGGTTTCAATAGAACATTGCACTCCGACCGGTAACATGTGAAGAGATGAAATAGGGGAGGCTTAGACGTTCAGAACGACTCTTCGTCGTACAAAGCCTGTGCCGAATCTCATGAATGAGCACGACGTCTCCATTTTGCAGTATCGGGCATGGCGAGTAAACGTGGGTATAGTGGACATCGAACTAGAAGTCAAGGATCAAGATTACCACTGCACTACTGCATGGGGAGAGGGTCCCATCTGGATGAGCGGTCATTTTTGTCACGAAATTCGCGAAGCTTTTGAGGGTGTAATGGCTTCTAGTAAGCACTTCAACAGTTTTAGCCAACATCCACACCCCTCTGTCTCTAGAATCATTCTTTTTCACTCCTCTGTGATGCTTAGTAAGTCCTACGTCAATGTCTAGCCTCGCCCTTCTCCACGTAGGGACTAAAATCTCAACGTTTTTATTGAATCAGACGTTTTCCGCAGCCATGGATATTTAGGAGACATTTCCTCACTAAAAGCTCTGGTATTAGGTTGTCCGGAAGGTTTTTAGACTAATGTCAGAAAACAATGTGTAGTTAATAACTTGATTAACAACCACTATCATTGAACAAAATATTCACCATTATGATCTACCACATATGGCCATGTTTCCGGTAGAGAGTGAATACCACGAGCGAAGAACTCCGGAAACTTGGACAGCAAGAAGTTGTTGACACCACTTTTGACTTCCTCCCGATTTGCGAACTTTTTTCCAGCTAAGAAAGACTGCAACGACCGGAGAACGTAGTAGTCACTGGGTGCAAGATCAGGTGAGTACGGCGGATGGGGCACCAGTTCAATGCCAAGTTCCTCCAATTTATTCTGCGTATTCTTTGCTGTGTGAGGTCTGGCGTTATCCATGCGAAGAAGAATTTTTCCTCTTCTGGGATTGCAATTACGTAGGATTTCGCTCAGAACACGTTCGAGTCTTCCAAAACCGGTGAAACCGGTAGGAACCAATTCCCAGATTACTGGGCCATTGATGTCCCCCCCCCCCCAGAAGGAAAGCAACTCCTTTTTGTCGTGATCAGGACTTTCGGCTGTGGTGGAGGCAACTCATCGAAATCTACCCAGTGCTTGCGACGTACCAAATTGTCATAGACGCGATACTTTTCATCCGTCGTGACGATCGAGTTGATCCACGCAAATGTGCGGCGACGGTTGAGGAGGAAAGTGCAGGTATCAACACCAGGGATGAGCGGATTAACCGTTATCCGTTATCCGTTATCCGGTTTCCGGTGAGCTTCGGCCTTTCCGTTTTGTTGCTCGTTATCCGAGGACTTTTCGCCGGATAACGAACGACAAAATGTGGCAAGCTTGTAATTACTTATCGTTAGTTGAATAAAAGGACAATTTTTGAAAAATCGTCTTGTGTTTTTCCACTGCCAGTCGAGATACGTGTGCAACGCCAGGTCGGTGCCTTCTCAGAGTTCTCAATGCTATAATTAGGCTAAACTACCTAATTATTCATACGCGTTTGAAATGCTGAACACTGCCTTGCCCATTTTTATTTGTGGAGTTTAGCATAATGTACGATCTGGAAGAAAAAACCAGTCGATCAGTGGTAAAAGGACAAACGTCCATACAATTCACTTCGTTTTAAGGATGTGCCAGATACTCCGCATCTACACGACCTTTTAACAGTTTTTGAAACTATATTTGGCACTAGCAGCGATGTACAATTTACTCTTTCCAAAGCAATAGAGAGGGCTTCATTCGATCTGGGCAAGAATTATTGTTAAATTTAATTGGAGAGTAAACAAAAAGCGACTCTTTTTAACGACTGCTCTACCCAAGACCAAAAATTCCCGTGGGATCTATCCACAGTGAGCTTATTGTAGCTCTGAAAAACACGAATAAAAGATATAAGACGACGGTATAGGCTGGTGCACTTTGAATGCGTATTTGGCCAGTACAATGACTTGCGGTAGTGAGCCGATGGACAATTCAGTGCATTATCCTGCGCGGACAAGCCTGGTACCAATACATCGAGCCCGAAAGGATGGAAGGCTCTGCTGACCTGGAGGGAGAAATCCGAACCAAGAACATTGAGTCGGAGAGCATGCGACAGGCGGCCCTTCCGACTGCACTGCCTTGAAGAAAACACACCAACAAGAATGTTAAAAGTGGCTTATTTCACATGTGACATGGACAGTGTCACAATTGCTGACCTACCATTGGAGAGAGAATGGTTTAAAAGTAGTTTTAATTTTTGTTGTTTGTTCGTTATCCGTTTTTCCGTTATCCGGCCATTTTTGGGCAAAATTATCCGTTATCCATTATCCGGCTTGCAAAATTTTGTTATCCGCTCATCCCTGATCAACACGCTTCCGTTTGTCCTGAGGCGTCAAAGCATTTGGTACGACTCGAGGCAACTTCGCGACTTTGCCAGGAGACCAAATAACATCGTGTACTGTGGACTTAGGAGTATTTGCAAAGTCTGAAAGTTCGCATACAGAAAGATCAGGTCGAGCGCCGCAGGGGGCGAGCACGAGCTGTTTGTTCTGCGTATGAGGTCGACCTGTGCGTCGGAAACCCTCGAGCGATTCGTCACCGTTGTCGAAGTTGCGGTACCAATTGAAGCACGTCGCCCGACAGGGGGCTTGCTCCCTAATTGCCTCCTGTAGAAAGCGATGGGCCTCGTTCGCGGATCGGCCGGAGCGGTACTGTAGGAGAGCTGGTCGGTAGAGCATCTTCTTGTCGTCCATTGCGAAGGCGACTGGGAACGTGAGGCGATATGTCGCGCATGCTGCTGATAGTTACATATACAGGACGTGGAACACAGATTTTCTAAGTCCGGCCCTCTCACAACTTCAGCCGGCAAAGATACGTTGTTTTGAATCTTACTATGCAATAATTCTAAAAAACTTTCCGGACAACCTAATACCTAGTGAATAGAAGCCTTTCCTCAAGCACGGTACCATTTTCGAATTTTGAATGAGCTTTTTCCGATGCAATGACAGTGGCAAGCGCATTCCCGACTCCGCGTTAACATTACGCTGAACTAAATTCTCTTGGTATTCAGAAGGTTCATGAAAGGACGCGTTCTAGAATTTCGTTCAAATCGTACTGGAGCTTATTGCTTTCATTTTTTCTCGTGTTTTCTTATTTTTACCGGAAAATATTAAGTTCACGATATAAGCCAAAAGCCAATGTAGTAGTAGATATATGTATACTAACTAGGGAAGGGTTTCGACCTCCAATGAAACTTCAAGTTGAGACCAGGATCATTAGAAAGAGCTCGGAATGCTGATTACGAATATGGGTGTCAAAATTGCTAAATGAAACTCCTTAGCGAGTTATGGCCTGCCGAAATCGGGCCTCACCAAGGACTAGCTGCACGGCACACCGGGCGCGAGAGCGGTGAGTCATCGGGGCTCTGTAAGAGAGGCCTGACAGTGCGGTGGTGGCGAAGGGGTAGTGCTCACGCTCGTTGGGTGCGACGTCGTTGCCACGGTTCCCGTTGCTGCGGGTCTTTTTGCAAATCATAATTTGTCTTCGAAATGACGTTTTGCTCTGAATTATGACACTGTTTGATTAAATGGCCGGGAAAACTACCATACACGTTTGTAAAAATACTTGAAGGCAAAAAACTGCTATGATGACATTTTCATTTACTATTTTGCACAAATAGAGACCAACTCATATATTGAATAACAAGAAGTGTTCCTAACAGCCTTGGCATTCATCTCTAGTTATTCAATATATGATTTGGACTCTATTTATGCAAAATAGTATATAAAATGTCCCTATAGCAGTTTTTTGCCTTCAAGTATTTTTACAAACGTGTTTGATAGTTTTCGCCGCTATATAATCAGACACGTGTCATAATTCAGAAAAAAGGTCATTTCGAAGATAAATTATGGTTTGCAAAAAGACCCGCAGTGACGGGAACCGAGCCAACGACGTCGCATCCAACGAGCGTGAGCACTACCCCTGCGCCACCACTGCAGCTGGCAGGCCTCTCTTAAGGCCCATGCACACTTCTGCGACACCGCGGCGCGGCAAGTGAGCGACAGCTACCTTCGCGAAATCCGGCGGTCCCAGCGCGGTCGCGTTAGAGCACCGTTTTAGGCAACGGGTCCGACGTCCCCGTGGATGCCGCGCCGCCAGGAATGGTTCGAACCATTCCAGATTGCGACACTCAGCGCGGCGTCGCCTGCGATAACCGCCGCGACAGCCGCAAGAGTGTGCATGACCCGCCCCTGCGGCACGTGTCACAGTGTCGCGCCGCGCTATCGCAGAAGTGTGCATGGGCCTCTATAGAGCCTCGATGACTCTCCCCTCTCGCGCCCAGTGTGTCGCACAGCCACCCTTTGGTGAGGCCCACGATTTCGGCAAGCCATAACTCGCTCAGGATTTTGATTTTGCAATTTTGACACCCATATTCGTAATCAGCATTCCGAGCTCTTTCTAATGATCCTGGTCTCAACTTGAAGTTTCATGGGAGGACGAAACCCTTCCCTTGTAAGCAATATTAAAGAGTGGGCCAAGTGTTTACTTTTTCATGCGTGTGGAAGACCGAACCGTACAATTTTCTTAGGAGCAAACTGTGCTTTAATGACTCTTTTCCATTCTTTAAAAATATTTTGTCAACATCATTCTTTCATCTAAAACCTTTTGTTTTGCAGTTGTACTTGTTTAAAGTGGATCATGTTTTCAACCGATGTAATAGCTCATACAGCCAAGAATTAGAAAAGCAGCTTTGATGCCGCTCGCATTCCTGGTTTTTAGTCTGCCTTTTCTTTATCGTTGAAAAATGTTTCGGTAATCAATGTTCGTATAGATAACGACTGAAATGATATCTAGACTCCCTTGTGACAGGGCTTTTCATTTGTGAGAATGCAGATAGTGTTGAGATGATGCTGTACCTGATGAATGAATGTGATGAAACAGTAGTCTTAAGAAATCCTGAAAGGGTGGCATTTGCAATCACGAACAGCGCCAATATTTATAATCGGAAGAACCAGAAACACGAAACCGCGAGAGATGTGCTAGGTATGCCGTCCAAATGCGGCTAGATTTGTCGACACTATGGTTACGGTGCCCTTCCTCCTCAACCGCAGCATGTGCAGTACTTCAAAGCGAATTTGCTTATTGAAACAAATATAGGTAAAGCTGTGGAGTCCTAAAAAGTAAACAAAATATTTTTGCATTATTCAGCTAATGGTCAAACTGTCGGTTGCTCAAGTGAGAATATGCTTGTTCAAAATGGATGGTGGTGTTATGGATTAACCCTGTCACGACACGCGCGATTTTAAAATGACTGCCACGTGGAACAGCGGGTATTTTCCACGCGCCCATTATTTGTACTATTTTATTTGTATTGTTTGTTAGGTGTGAAAAAACAGTAACAAATGACGGTTCCCATAGACCATCTTGACCGTAGATAATAGTGGACTCATTGATTACTATTGTACTATTAAATGTTTGATAATTTTCCATGAAGTAATTGTTGTGGATACCCAACTAGGGACTACATTTATGAATGTATATTGTAGTATAATAGAGGCCAAATAGGAATGAATGATAAGACTTAGCATACTTAAGTGAACACTATAAGATAAGTACCATTGAATAACATCCACAGGGCTAACATAGGGGTACCGCAAGTAGGTAATAGAGATAGCGCTCAAGTTGTCCACTCTAGGCGCGGTGCCCCCTTTCAAGAACAGAGGTAGTTAGCCCCATTGGCTAACTATTGGAGATATTTGTAGCTCCGCCTCCGCATATTGTCTATATAACCTGCTGTGCTGTGATATTCGTGTTGTGCTCTGAGAGTTATAAAGTAATAAATCACTTATTACAATTGAATACAGACACATCCGTTGGTGAACCACCAAATTGGTGCATCAGCCGTGGATTCAAACCCACGCAAAAGCTTCTGCGCTAGCTCTCCCCAGTGAGAGACAGAAGCTAATAAAAAGTACTCCAGTAAGCGTTCCTCGGGGAACCAGGAGAACTTTAGTAAAGCCTTCCTACAGCGTTCTCTCAGGAGAGCCCTGGAAACATCCGAAACTTCTTTCCACCGCTAGGGAAAGAAGCTTTCAAAAGTTTTCCATTAAGCGTTCCTCAGGGGAACAGGAAAACTTAAAGCCTTCCTACAGCGTTCTCTCAGGAGAGCCCTGGAAGCACCTGAAACTTCTTTCCATCGCTAGGAAAAGAAGAATTCAAAAAAGCCCTCTATTAAGCGTTCCTCGGGGAACCAAGAGTTCTTTCAAAGCCTTCCTTTACCAGGAAGCAAAAAGTTTCTTTCCAGTTCATTGGAAAGAGATTAAATCAGCAGTTCTTTCTGGTTAAACCTCAACAGAGGGGCCAATAGAAATCGCTGAAAAAGCTCGCTCATTGTGCAAATTCTCATCTGAGAAAGCCAGAAGAGCAGCGAAAAGTCCCGCGTGGCAGGAAGAGACTTCTACTTCGGACCTTACGAATTAAAATTCAAAGTTTACTGATAAACTTTGGTAAAACGCGCCGGAAGCAACAACGATGGCAGAAATTCAGGTTTACAAGACAAAAATGACGAATGCTTGCGGACTTATTAAGGCAAGCGAGGCAGAAGTCAACCGTCTGGACCAGCCATTCGCGTTCCCGGAAGAAAGGAAGGATTGTGAGGAGTACATCAGAGAAAAGACAGCACAGCTAAACCATCTGATGAGAACGGTAATGAGCAACAAGCAGTACCACGACAACTGCTTAAAGGAAGCCATCGAAATTATTAATTCACGTCCCGATGAGAAAAAACGTGAAAAGCTCATGACGGATTTAAATGACCACTTGCAAGCAGAATCAAACGAGCTTGACATCACAGTCATGCGATGGCAGAATAAAGTGGACTTCAGAAAGGACGAACTGTCTCAGCAAACAGTTTTAATTACCAGCTGTCAGGAAGGCAGCAACGGTAACCGTACTGTCACTGGCAATAGTGGCAGCAATTGCACATCGACAAATGGATCCACACCTTCACAGGAACGCAGTGTGACACTCAGACGTCCACTTCTCGAGGTTCCAACATTCACAGGGGGCTTCAGAGAATTCTCCACCTTCTGGTCGGTGTTCGAGTCGCTTATACATAACGACGTAAATTTAAGTGACCAAGAGAAATTCCTGTTTTTGAAGCAGGCTCTTAAAGGGAAAGCCGCAGATTCCATAAGCTGTGTTCCTGTAATTGGAGACAAATACTATGTAGCCGTCAACATCCTCAAGAAGCAGTACGACAGGTCGGCAAGTATAGCTGATATTCTCATAAACGAGATCGAAAAAATTCCGCGTGCTCACGATACACCCAGGAGTTGTCGTGACACCCTATCCGCCATTACCTCACGGATCATACACCTGGAACAAACAGGTGTATCACTCAATGCGGACCGAGTATGGCGCCGCATGATCCTCTCAAAATTTACGGAACACATCTGTAGCACTGTGATAAGGAAAGAAACCGTTGCCGGTATATTCTTCGAAGTTAAAGATATTACGGAAGCCATTGACGAGATCATCACTCTCCAAGAAACAACGGAGCTCACAACGGCAACCTAATTCGGAACGTATCCCCACGATACTGACAACGACCGGTTTTCAAGACAAAACGAGTCACGACAGATCGAGCTGCGCTCGCATCGGAGGACATTGCCTCTATGTCTTTGTGGTGAAGTCCACCCGCCACAGTACTGCACTGCGTTCTCAACTCCTGAGGAACGCAGAAGCGAAGTCAGCCAACGAAAGCTTTGCTGGAAATGCTTTAGGGAAGGGCACAACTCAAAATCCTGCAAAATCCTTGGTCCCTGTCCAAGATGTCGAGAGGACCACCATTCTTCTCTCTGCTACTCAAGCGCACCCGGAGCAGAAAACCGTTCATGCGGACAAAGGCATAGGCAAAACCAACCACCAACAGTAGCCCATCAAGGAGCAGTAAAGGTTGTACTGCGGCCGAAAAACAGCCGCACCATGCGACACGAAAATGGCACTGAAAGATCGAACCGGTGTGGAACAGCTCATTTCAATGTTTCACCTGGAAGCCTCATCGGTTCAAAACAACCGATTGTCAATCAATGCGTGCTACAAATGGCCTCCGCATTGATATTCAACGAGTCAGAGGTGGACTATGAACCGGTAACTGTCCTTCTCGACTCTGGAGCTCAAAGAAGTTTTATAAAGGAGAAACTTCGAGAAGAGCTGCAACTTCCAACTAAGGACTCAAATTCATTCGCAACGACAGGAATGGGAGAGCTCCAGGAAACTTTCGAATCCACGGAAGTTCACATTACTCTGAAGAACATTCGCTCAGGCATGAAGCTAAAGCGAGTGCCAGTCTTCACCAAAGAAAAGCTGACCGCGTCGTCAAGTACCGCAAAGCTATCATCAGAAGACAAGGCGTTCATCAGGAAGGAGAAGCTTTCTATTGCCCAGAGTAGTCTTGCACCTACAACGTCCTCTCCAGACATCATAGTTGGACAGGATCTCTTGAATCAGATCATCCTTCACGACACTCCTATATTGAAGCTGCCATGTGGTTTGGTTCTCACGCCTACCATTTTTGGCTACACAATATCCGGTGTCAGTGACACAGACAGCTCTGCAAAGAAAAGTCCAAGAACTCAATGCAGCGTATTTCTCGCAGTAGAAGCAAGAATATCTTCAGAAGGCAAATACATTGGCTCAGAGCAACATTTGAGACCAAGGTTTCGAGAAGGCGATAGCTTCAAACTTCACAACGAACGAAGACGAAGCATCCGATTTCAGCATGACAGCGTTCCCAATTCAAAACTGCAGATCGTCACTGGAAATGGATACGATTTACTTGCGATTCAACGTCCACGCAATTCCGTAAAGCAGAACACCGAAGGGGCGAACAAACCAAGCGCCAAGGAGACTATGAATCTGAATTCCATAAATTGCAACACTAACGCACTACCGAAAACCAAAAAGCGAACGAAGATTTCGACGAGTGGTAATCATGAACTCATCAGCTGTCCACATGTTACTGAAGCCGTCGGGTTAGAGCAGCTTCGCCGAGGTGATCATATAAGAATCGCCACGTCACCATGCGTTAATGAAAGCCATGGCTCAATCATTTGGATAAACAAGCAACGAATACGAAGTTCCTCAAGGAAACGACGTGCCAGAAGGAAAACTAGCAACTTCAAATGCTGCACATCAACTTCACACAAGGACGTCGGAAAGAGGGAGATTCAGTAAAATATCTACCTAATTCGCATAATTATTGTTCTATTGTTGTATTGTCTATTTGTTCTATCATGTCTGCCAATCTCTGTTCGGTATTACAATGTTGTATTTCTAGCGCTACCGCTACTTGCCCCTCGCCCCAGTGTTGTGGATACCCAACTAGGGACTACATTTATGAATGTATATTGTAGTATAATAGAGGCCAAATAGGAATGAATGATAAGACTTAGCATACTTAAGTGAACACTATAAGATAAGTACCATTGAATAACATCCACAGGGCTAACTTAGGGGTACCGCAAGTAGGTAATAGAGATAGCGCTCAAGTTGTCCACTCTAGGCGCGGTGCCCCCTTTCAAGACCAGAGGTAGTTGGCCCCATTGGCTAAAATGTTTGATAATTTTCCATGAACTATTTTTAAGATGGTGCCCGGCGACGTCGTCGGACATTATCCCACGTCTCAAAAAAAGTGTCCGACGACATCGCCGGACAGTGTCGTAAAAGGGTTAAGCAAACCCTAGTAAGGTTCGGGTTTTAGGGAGAGGTTTAAGTTTTTAATTTTTTTTCTGTGTTTTAGTTAGTGTTTTTTAGTTTGCCAGATAGAAAAAATTTAGAGTGTCCATAAGAAGATTCCAAGTAAAACTGATGACTTTTTTTCTGGCAGCATTGTTGAATATGCTTATGACTATTATGCCTCGGTGGAAGGCTGGTGCTCGCCCAAAAAGTTTTGATATCAAAATCGAGGAGAAAGTATCTCATGCCTTGCTTTCGTCTCGTTCTCCCAGAAATCTGTGAGATTGTTGTAAATAATAGATGAGTGTTGATCACGATCGTTTTTTCATGAGTCTCAGAATTGCAGTTGGAACCGTTGTTTGCTTTTTGTGTGGACACAGCTAAGCATGAGATGTTAGCATCTTTATACGGCTGTTTTGGCTGTTTCAAAAAAGTGGTCCATATGTATAAAGTACAGAATGTCCCACAAGATGTAACTATAGCAGAGTTTGAAAGGCGATAATTTTGTTGTCATCAAGGCTTTTTAAGAGTTTAAGAGCTTATCCGAAAGCGTATCAAAATAGAAATGTTCTGGACCACGAGCGGTGGGGATTGCTCCATGCACGGTACGCACAGACGAGTCAGGACGAGTACAGTGGTAAAAGTTAATAGGACAAAACCTGTTCATGAGGTGTGTTTTGCAATCCTAACAATATTTTTGCAATCAGCACCTCAGGCTCTATCCACCTGCCTGGTCTTCTTTATAAGTGACAGAAATCTTAGGTTCACGGGCAGAATCTTGATGGAGACCACAAACTCCACCACTATAAACCTACGGACTCTGACAAAGCCTTTTGGGTGAGATGGCAATGTCTGACATCCTCACTCCGCTAAGATATTTCCAAACCCTTAAGGTCTGAGCACACCTCGTTGCCTCTCGCGCTGCTGTTCATTTCGAGAAGCGCTCTCTACTATTTTCTGCGCACGTCCTTTGCGAAAGCAGCATGCACCTTTTGTTGCTCAAGCCGGGTTTGCTGCCACAGCAAAGTGTGCTCGAACCTTCAAGGAAACCACGTTTCTCCTATGTATTTCGTTCCAGAAAGAGGTTAAAGGCCTCTGTACACCTGCAGCAAACGACGGGCGGCAAAACTCGTGAAGCACGCCGCTGACGCACACTCGTCTTGATGGCAGCAATTAAGGTCTGGTGCAGTACCGCAGCCGCACACTTTTGCGGCAAGATGTGAGCAGCAGCGCGGCGCCACAGCAATAATGATTCACATCATTATTACCGCCTCCATTTGTCGCCGTAGCGTTCTGTCTATCCTCGCTCCTGCCGACGGCAGGGGTCAACTAGACCGCAGACAGAAGGCAGGAAAGCGAATAGCGGCAGTAGGTCCCGACTAGGAAGAGTACAGTGCTTCTACCGCTTGTCGCCAGCGAGATTCGAGGGTACGTGGGCCGCGCGCTTCACAAGTTTTGCTGCTCGCTGCTTTCCCTAAAAGTGCACGGAGGCCTTGAGACGTATTATACCACAGGACAGTCTCGTCCGCATCCACAAGGGCACATTATCGGAGTTACTTAAAAGCGCTACTGAAACAGTTGCGCACAAGCTACTGTTCCAGGTTAGGATGCGTTACAGGCTGAGACGAAGGCAAAACTGCTGAAACGTTAGCCGAACAAAGGAGTTAACATCTTACCTTAGACTTGTGCTTTTTGTCAATTTCTCTTTACATTTCCAAACTATGGAGAATGAGAGAGATAATGCAGCAACTTCAGCCAGACAAAGTGCGCCTAACAATCTGTTTCGACAGTTTTTCTCTGGGATTCGCGACTATTTTTTATACATAATCGAACACTGGTACTTACCATGACTGCACTGCCACACCACGCTAGAAGTAATGACGACACTTCGAGATGCAGAGAAAAACTCGAGAAAGAAGAAGAGAATTGCAGTTACCATCATCGTTAAACAGATGCACAGTGCTTGAAGAAAAAGCTGAAAATCAAGCTTCATTTTTTCGTAGTTTTGCTAGGAGAACTACTTTTTACAAGAAAATTTACTAAGTTTATTTTTAAATATACCTTCAGCTTTTTGATAAATGTTTAAATTCTTTAAATAAATCAGGTAACCTGAACTTGTGTTTTGTCAATAGGTCCCTTTGCCACTTCTCTTATCTTAAACACATGTACGCACAGTATACTGTAGAGGAAAATCAAAGCTATGATAACCGCGACATTATGAATGGCTAGGAATAGTGATGGGTAGTAGGTCAATTCCTGAAAACTGATTGGCCATTGGAAGACTTCCAAATGAAAGAATACGAACGTACAAAACAAAACATACCCATTCAATGTCGTCGGAGATAAGTGGTACACCAACAAACGCTGCCACTACCGAATTGAACGGAATTGGCCGTGTAACAAATGGACGAACCACCATATATAACACAGACAGCAGCATCCACATGTACAGTTTTTTACCTGTAGATATCTGTTAAACTTATGATTGTCAAAAAAGCTGGGTACTCCGTTGAATATCGGTTACTTCTAAATAAAAAAAGCAGGCACTGCGCAGCAGGAATCATCTCGACCACTCGATTCAACGCCAACACAACACAGTTAAAGGTTGCACCACACCAAACACCTAAACGCATTCTGCAGGTATCAGAGAGTGTGAGATCGAAGATAAGTTGATGATAACTGAATCTGTTTGGTATCCTGAAGTTTACCTGAAATATCATTACCAACTCTTTCTTAAGGCTTAGCAATGTTGTGGATGGCACATGCTTATCGCAACAAAACGAACCACGCCTTGCTATAAGCACAGATAGGAAAGACTTGTGAGCGTAAGCTTCTGGGGCTCCTTGCTCCTTCGTTTTAAGGACTCAGCAAAAATGTTGTCTACCTTTTTTGAAGGGTGGATATTGATATAGCGCTATTCATTTCCACCTGTTCAGGCCTACGCCAGCAAGCTATCCCTATTAAGAAACTAAAAGAACAACTACACAAACTTCGGATACAATTATAAAAAAATTAAAGGGCAAAATTGCTACTGCAATAGTTAATATATTAGATTGTCCCAAGTTCGCGCCGTTTTTTTTCAACGATTCACTGTGGATTACGCCGGCAGCCTCTTGTATAGCGCTATAGAGCCTTCGAAAGAGAATAATTAGTTCTATCAGAACATTTGTTGCATTTTTTTTCATCATGAATTTTATCATTTTTAGGTTGTTAAAGTGAAAAGTGAAAAATTGAAAAAGTAGCCTTCGCCGGCAGTTGCTTCTCTCCTCTTAGGTTTGAAATTTTTTTGCGCAGTTTTTCGTAGAATTTGGAGGGCAATGTTCTGTTCTACAAGAATACATGTTGGTGCTACTTGCTTATTTGTCTTTCATTGATTTTTAGGTCATTAAATTGGGACGTCTGAACGAGAAGAACTATTTTTACCGACAACTCCTCTGTAGTAGAACTTTTTTGCTCAGTGTTATATGTCGGTCAAAAGAAAATGTCTTGCTCTACAAGAATTTATTTATTGTATTTATTGAATTTATTGCAACTTTCTTCGTATATCAATAAAATTCCAAAAAGAGGAAAATCATCTTCACCAACAATTCCTTCTCCTTGTTCAGTTTTTTTATTCGATAGGAATCAGCATGAGGCAATGAACGCCACACAAATTCTTATTGAGCAAGACATCCTCTTTCGAACGACATATAACGCCTAGCAAAAACGTCCTACCCCAGAGCAGAAGCTGTCGGTAAAAATAAATCTTCTTCTTTAGACGTCCCAATTTGATGTCCTAAAAATCAATAAAGCACGAATGAGCAAATAGCACCTACATGTATTCTTATAGTACAGAATATTATCTTTCAAAAACTTCTCCTTTAGAGTGAAGCTCGAATTAGCGAAATGTTTATTGACAACGTTTCGGGCCTTAAGCCCTTCTTCAGGTCTAAAAGAACTATGATGCTTATACAAACAACAACAGCAATCGACGCATCACAGACCTGGGTTCCACCGACAGGAAGGGGGGGGGGGGAGGCCAAGAAGTTACAGTGGTGCGATTTGGCCAGAAATGAAGTGCAGGGTCTCTGGGCTATTTATATATATCCGCGAGCAGTGACCGGTTTCTCGTCTCCCAAAGTCGCCATCATCCTCAGTCAGTCACGCCGCGTAACCTCAGAGACTGATAAGGCTCATTGCATACTTCATTTCTTCCTTCTTGTTAATGGGTGGCTGCCAGTGTTTTATCTCAAGCGCTTCCTTAATCTTCCTCTCCACTGTATCCGTCAGATTTTTGTGAAGGATCGAGACTCGCAGCTGCGGCAGTGGATCTCGTGCGTGTCTGAGAGTGCGGTGCCTAGAGAATGGATTATCTGAGTAGCTTTGAGGGCTACGCAGTGCTCTTAAATGCTCATCCATTCTCTTGCCAAGTGGTCTCGCTGTTTCCCCTATGTAAAATTCTTCACATGTCATGCAGACCACTTTGTATACCACACACCTCATTTGGCAAATCTGGTGGCCCTCATCACAGATTAAGCAACCTGGCCTTTCACACCGGTTCTCGTAGGGACGTGACGTTGTTAGAAGACGTCGTAGAGATGGAGGTGGTCGAAATACGAGGCTTATAGGAAGCCCCGATCGTTTCACCACACGGTTGATGTCCAGAGCGAAGGAATCTGTGATGAAAGGCATAATCAAAGGAGAACCAGAAGGGCATCGTTGAGGTTTCCAGCAACGAAGTAACCTCATGCCATATCCGTTCTGCCGCAGGATTTCCTCAACCTGATCTTCCATTTCTCGAGAATTCGTGGAGGTCACTGTAGTAGATGTGGTTACTGTATGATGAACGATATTTCGTTTCATATACATAGGATGGCAACTCCGCGCGTGTAGAAGGATGTTATGAGATGCCGGTTTCCTATACCACATGCTACTGATTTGACCTTCCGATATTTTCACCTTCGTATTTAAAAATGGCAGAAATCCGTCTGGAGCTGGAGTCTCTGATGTTAGCTCGATCGTAGGAAACGCTGAGTTGAGTCGTCTGAGCGTCTGTCGCAGTGTTGCCCGCGATTTGCCTACAACAAAGATGTCATCGATGTATCGCCCGTAGTATAACACTCTTGGAGACAAGGCCGGCCGCTCAAGGTGATCCATGAAAATAATGGCGAGCAACGGTGCCAACCTGCTTCCCATTGCAAAACCTCTTGTTTGTTTGTAGAACACATTTCGAAACCGGAATGTGCTCATGTCGACTACACTTCGTAGAAGCTCCTCAATTTCTTCTATTTGTAACCCAAAGAGCTGCATATTCCTGTGGTTCAGCCGTAAATGGTGCAAACAGGCTTCAACAGCTCTCCGAGTGTCTACGTTCGTGTACAATGCAACTACGTCGAAGCTCTGATATTCCAGTCGTTCCTCTCCATTGAAGTCGCATTGTCGTAGCTGTTCGAGAAACTGTTGCACATTTTTTAAGTGTGCCGGAACATACGAAAGTAAAGGCGACAAGAGGTGCTGTAGGAACCAACTGATTCGATCTGTTGGTCCTCCACAGGAAGACACTATAGGCCTTGTCTTAATAGCAGTGTTATCCAGTCGGGCACCGTTCCCTTCTCTTGGTAACTTATGCGTTTTCACAAGTTGGTAGTAAGTAGGCACGCTTTCATTCTTCGGCACTAGTTGAGCGAGAAGTGATCTCTCCAGTTTTGTACCCAGGACTCTACGAATGGTGCCTTTCAGACGCTCACATTCTGTCCTGTACTGCTCACGGCTGCTTACTACATATGTGCCTGTATCCGATAAGACAGCTTCACTAAGAGCAATGTCTCTGTCTTGAGACATTACAACGAAGCCTCCGCATTTGTCTCCCACTGAAAATCGTAGCGAGCTCTTCAATTCAATAGCCTTCCGTAGACCTCTTCGTTCTTCTGTGGTCATATTATCGATCATCGGTCGGCTCTTGTGTTCGTCAAACACTTGAAGGAGCTCATGCTTCAAGGCAGCAATTCTGGATGAAAGTTCGGGGGAACGACTCGGGATACGGATATTTGGGCGAGGGAACGGTAGAGACTTGCGTAGGGTTTCTTGAAGAGTGGGAACAGTTGCTCCAACTTGTTCCTTCCAACTTTGAGTGTACCAAAATTTGTGAACTGCGCTAACAATGTCATTCTTTATTTGTTCCGAAAATTTTGGCCTTGGGCAAAAATTTGGTCCCAAATTCAACATCGCACGCACATCGTTGTCCACCAGCTCGTCATCAATAATGGTGCATCGTGATGGTGGGATAGACTGTGGAATTACGAAGGATGGCGGCAGTGTCGATCTCAGCTGGATGAACTTCTGTTCCAGTCTTTGTGCAACGGATCTGCGGAGCAAGTCGCAACTCGCACTGTGGTATTCCATGAGGCGACGCCAGCATTCTCCACTCACTCTTCGCTTCAAGATTGACTTCAGATAGACAATGTCTCGAATACATTTACTTCGTTGTCGCTTCTTCTCAGCAATCGCAGAATCTAGGAGGCACCATCGAAGGTTCCTCACTGCTGCGCGAACTGAGTCGTGGCGATAACGGTCAAATCGCGCCAACATATAACGAACGAATCTCGGTGTTAATCGACTCGCTTTGCATCGGAGCAGGAATTCGAGAGAGAGGTCGATCTCCAATGCATGCTGGTGGGACGCAATATAGTTAAGCATCAAAAGAAACGTATTCCTACATAGATCATATCGGCTTTGTAGGAGCTTCAGATTTCTTAATATCGTTGTTTCCCTGGGCTTCATATTTACATATCCTTCTCCTTAAGAGTGAAGCTCGAATTAGCGAAATGTTTATTGACAACGTTTCGGGCCTTAAGCCCTTCTTCAGGTCTAAAAGAACTATGATGCTTATACAAACAACAACAACAGCAATCGACGCATCACAGACCTGGGTTCCACCGACAGGAAGGGGGGGGGGAGGCCAAGAAGTTACAGTGGTGCGATTTGGCCAGAAATGAAGTGCAGGGTCTCTGGGCTATTTATATATATCCGCGAGCAGTGACCGGTTTCTCGTCTCCCAAAGTCGCCACCATCCTCAGTCAGTCACGCCGCGTAACCTCAGAGACTGATAAGGCTCATTGCATACTTCATTTCTTCCTTCTTGTTAATGGGTGGCTGCCAGTGTTTTATCTCAAGCGCTTCCTTAATCTTCCTCTCCACTGTATCCGTCAGATTTTTGTGAAGGATCGAGACTCGCAGCTGCGGCAGTGGATCTCGTGCGTGTCTGAGAATTAACAAGAAGGAAGAAATGAAGTATGCAATGAGCCTTATCAGTCTCTGAGGTTACGCGGCGTGACTGACTGAGGATGATGGCGACTTTGGGAGACGAGAAACCGGTCACTGCTCGCGGATATATATATAAATAGCCCAGAGACCCTGCACTTCATTTCTGGCCAAATCGCACCACTGTAACTTCTTGGCCTCCCCCCCCCTTCCTGTCGGTGGAACCCAGGTCTGTGATGCGTCGATTGCTGTTGTTGTTGTTTGTATAAGCATCATAGTTCTTTTAGACCTGAAGAAGGGCTTAAGGCCCGAAACGTTGTCAATAAACATCTCGCTAATTCGAGCTTCACTCTTAAGGAGAAGGATATGTAAATATGAAGCTCAGGGAAACAACGATATTAAGAAATCTTTCAAAAACTATTAAAAACTGCGCAAAAAATTTCAAGCCTAAGCGAAGCACAGATGGCTCTTTTTCACTTTTCAATTTAACGACCTAAAAATTGAGAAAATTCAGGATGAAAAAAGAAAAGCAATATACGCTATGATAGAGCAAATTATTCACTTTCGAGAGCTGTGTAGCGCTGTGCAAGAGACCGCCGGCGGAATCCGCAATGAATCGTTGAAAACAAACGGCGGAGACCTATGGGACAACCTGATATAAACTACGCATCAGTAACATTTTTTTGAAATGCTTTTCTAACTCTGTAAGCAAAGTATACAAAGCGGAAACTATCATTTGACTCATTAAGTTACATAAAGCCAAATCTCGATGAGGAAGGCAATTCTTTTCACAACACTATTGATGAAGCTCTTGAGACCTACTCCAGTTAAAGTGTCCAGCAAACCAATTGAACGCGAGAGATGAACATAAAACAGTGCCATCCTAAACAAGAAAACATCGAGTGGTCAGCGAAGCAATGCAAAGACCAAAGTCACTTCGAAACAAACTTCTGTACACTCTGTGCAGATCAAGAAGTAATAAAGAAGTTCGAATTCTGTAAAAGTTGAAAGCTACTTTCAGTCATTGTATTTTTAAAACTTACAAAGTGGAAATATGCCGTGAAGAATGAGCACGAAACAAGGTCCAAAATGTCTACGATACCATTGAAGAACATGAGTCGGTAACACGGAATTCGCAGAAGGTGACTCCTCGCCATACCGACGAGGCATGTTATGTAGAATGCCTTAACCGTTACACTTTTTCACAAAAGAAAGTGATGTAAATCCAGAGCAAATGTGCACTTTCTGCTAGCAGACACATGCCTATCCTAAGGAGAAATTATCTTCGATTACCCCTTGGAGAGCTGAAATGAAAGATATGACTAGGGACAAGGAATTCAGACCAGACTCCTTCGATACTGAGTGCTACTGAAGTCGTCTATAGAAGTATTTAGGACGTTTTTCAGCAAGGGACTGATGAGGAACATTGAGCCGAGAAGGCACTATATGCAAATGATGCCTTTACGTTGTCTTCAAAATATCCCGAAAGAAATTGACTAACACCTACTTCTTTTTTAATATTCAAACCGAATCCTGAATTTTGATTTGAGAGGACATGATGCCGTGCGATGGCGCAATCTGGCACATTAAGTCCCACACAAGTAATATTATTAGGCTGTCGCAAAATTATTCTCTGTTTTGAGATATGTATAAAATTTTAACTTTTTTTTAGTTTTTTACTCTAAATCATGCCATCTCAGGGAAAGCCATACATACCGTTCGGTATTTTTTCCTGCTCTTTGAAAAAACGAATGAGGATGTCGCTCCAATATTTCTAACAGACTTTTCCAGGGCTCCATAATATCATGAACCGGCCCAACTATCGAGTCATCGTACTTTACGAATTTAAACTGGGACATTCCGCAGATGAGGCGCCCCGTAACCGTAGCGGCGCTTTTGGGACGAAATGTCCTTGCGAATGAACGCTGAGGCTTTGCTTCGAAAAATTCGCTTCTGGGGCTTTTGATCTCGAAGAAACACCGGGTCGCGGGCGCAAGTCGTCGCTCGACGATGGAGTTATGAGGAGAGCCGTGAAGCAAATCCAGAAAAAAAAATTAGCAACCAGTTCGCGCAGTTTATAAGCGAAAGAAGTTTCCAAATTCTGACAAAACGCCCAAATTCACGTACCACAAAGAATATTCCTGACACTAAAAAGTATATCGCTTGTACTTCATTCACCGACCCTCTGCTTTTCCATTCTGGCAAAGATCGTGAGCTGCAGTTGTAATCGTGTTGATCTATTACCCATGGTAAAGATACGTTGAACGTATGCATCGGATACTGAATAAATAATTATGCAAACGTGTGAAGTGTATGTTTCGCTTTTCTGAGCGCATGGTAGTGAAACGGAAAATGTCATCCTCAGAAACGTTTCAGATACTCAGCAGTGTAAAACAGACCACTTAATTAAGGAAACATTATTTTTTCAGCATGACAATATTTGTTCTCGTTTACGTAGGCAAAAAGATTTTATTGCTACTAAAAGAAGGAATCAGCAAGACGAAACGAGGCAGTAGGCTTCTACCAAAAAACGACTCGGATGGTAAGTTGGATCTATGAATTCGTGCAGTGTTTCATAAAAATTTATTGCTTTCTTGTCTTTCAGCACTCTTGCGAGTTGCTGTAGAGTATGTTGACTACACCGGTAAGCAAAAATGTAAATAAAGCTCTATAGGTTCTGTTATCTTTATTTAACCGTCGAAAAAGAACGCTTTACAATTAGAATAAAGAACACTGAAACAAACCATGCCCAAACAGAACTGAAAAAAACGCAAAAAACAATAGCCCCAATCAAGTGGAGAATAAGAACAGCCTTCTCTGCCTTTTCAGCTTGTAAACCTACAACTCCAGTGAGTTGGGAAGGTAATGCTGTAGCGAGTATATAGTTGTGGAAAATTTGCTACTTGATTTGAGTCTCTTAGGTGATGAAGCGCCAAGAACGTAGGACTAGAATTTACCTAAAACGAAAACCTTTACCAATGCAGCTCGCAAAAGGTGACATTGTAACGAAGGTTGCGAAATAATATAGGCAAGGGAACTAGCCTATCCGCATCAGCCAACCCTGATGCTCTAAGGTAGATACCAGAACTTCGGCACATGGGTATGCTGGCCACCGCAAAATAGAAAATTTAAATTGGCATCTAGGAAAGACGGCGTGGTAGTGTTTTTCCCATCAGCACCAGGGATGAGCGGATAACAAAATTTTAAAGCCCGGATAACGGATAACGGATAATTTTGCCTAAAAATCGCCGGATAACGGAAAAACGGATAACGAACAAACAACAAAAATAAAACTGGGCTTAAACTGCTCTTGTTTCATCAGCACACATGGAATGCAACTGCTGTAAAATTATAAGTCTTTTTTAACGACTTTAATGGAGTTTTTTAAACATAGTGCAGTCACTTTAACAAGGCCCTATGCGATTCTCACAAAACTTCAGTAAGAGAAACACTTCTTCATTGTCATCCAAACCGATGCCGAGCTCGATTTGCGAATCACAATTCCTTAACCAGGTTTCGCGAACTACCAAACTCATCAGGGAGGACAAGTAGCAAGACCACCAATCTGTGAAACTAAAACTGTTTTGCAAACTCGACTCTGCTGATGTTTCGCTATGATCATCTTAATTAAAGTCTGGAAAAGATAAGGAGAGATTGAGAATTTGTTCATCCAAGCACATTTCCGTAGTGCAATTTACATTTTTTCTTATTTTTGCCGTTTAAAACGAATGGGAAGAACAAGACAAAGGATGCGCAAAACAGCCCAACTAACAGAATGGAAACATTCATAAGTCGCCCTTGGAGACAGAGAGTGTGCGACTCATTCACATCTTAATCACTCATATTTATTTCATTGAACAGCAACTTGCCGGCATTTTGTCAGTTTCCATTGTTGGGTTGTTTTACTGATCAAGCGTCAGGTTCCTTTTTTGAATTAAGGCTGTGGCCAAGCAGAATGATCCTTGGATGGGTGCCTCCTCCGACGCCTCTTAACTTTCCTATGCTGGGCCGACTCAGCCGAATAAAGTCTGCATAACAATCACGGTTTCGCACCTTCACGCGGACCTATACTCTTGTTCGACAGTATCCCAAGATCTAAGAAGAACGTGGAATGAGATGGATGAAATACCAGCTATCTACAGGCTAGCCACTACAAGCCATTGTGCAGTCCAAATACAGATACACATGTATCTGTACACATGCAGATACATATGAAAACTAGAAAAGCAGAAGAATGTTCCTAAAAGGCAATCTTAAATTAGAGTGAAGCTCCAACATGCGCAGGGGGGAATCAGTTCAGTACAGATCAATTGCACTATTTAGATTTTTAATAGAGGGGATCAATTCACTAACACTACGGAGGTACCACCAGTACCAGCGTACATAAAATGCTTTTCTATAAACATTCCTCAACAATTTGTAGGAGCGTAGCTTTCTCCACTGATTTAGATTGAACCTGTGCCCAATTTACTTGTATTCATTACCGCTCAGCGATATGTGTTCAATGCGTTACAACAGACTATCAGTAAAAACTAAAAGACCTTTATCGCATGCTACCTGCACACTGGAATCGTGGAAGAGGACGCTAAATTCGGCACTAAACAATTCTTCTTGGGGTGTGCCAGGCTCCCCACTTGTGACCATCAGTAATGTTATCAAGGCAGCTTGTATGCGTTCTTGTTCTGCACATGGCTTGTGGTGACAAGCTCATGAACAATTCAATCCATAGTAGGTTTCATAGATATATGGTATAAATGAACTACCCTGGAAGGATGGAAGTTAGACGTCTTTCCAACTACGTCACCTGTGCCTGAAGTCACCTCACCTTTCTAGATCTAAATGCCCTCTATTGCTGCTCGCGATCACTCCTATGATTGTGAAACTTCTACACAGATATCCAATACCAAGTCCAAACCTGAGTATCAGCTAATTTGTTGTTCGTTATCCGCCCGAAAATTGCCGGATAACGAACAACAAAACGGTTAGGCCAAAACCCCCTGGAAACCGGATAACGGATAACGGATAACGGTTAATCCGCTCATCCCTGCTCAGCACGCAGGGAGGCAGGCTCTAATTGCGCGAGGAGTGCCCATCGCGGTCGAGTTAACGCGGTGGCGCTCGGCTTTGTTGTGACTACGGAGTGCCCCATGAGGTCATCGCAAGGCGAACGAATGTGGACGTTATCGGGGCGGCAGCTAGCAGTACTCATTTGTTACCTGAGTACCCATTCGAAGACAGAGTACTATCTTGCTTATCAAGAAGGGCCCTTGTAGCCAGAATCACACGGACACTTTCATAAAGTACCAATTGGTGAAAAAGCGGACGATGAAAATAGAAGCAGAAGGAATATAGCGCAGGATAGCCTGTCGATCCTATCGATCGATGATAACAGCTGATGGCTGGGGAGGAGGTTCGTTCTTCCCCTAGCGCGTGAACTCGTCCACGATGGGCGCTCTTCGCGCAATTAGCGCCGCCACTCCGCATGCAGGGGGAAGAAGGGCCCCCTTCAGGAAAGACTAGTTAGCTGCCGAGATTGTAGGGAGCAAGCTACGTTATATAAGCAACAAATAAATATGAACATATGAAAATGAAAGTTTTTAAACAATCCAATCAGAACCCACTTCCTAGGGAAATAACATCGTGAAGGCCACCTAAAATGCGGCTTAATAGGCAATACAGAGAAACTTGCATATAAGGAAAACAACTGTATCAGCAAATAAGAGCTCAATGTGGTAAAAAGGGGCAATGCAGCTCTATACTGGCGACATCTGTTTGTAGATACCCTAAGTGCAAAGCTATAAAAGACGGCGAAGCAAGAAAGAGAAAAAGAAAAAACACTATCCTGACAAAAAGAATGTTAGTGGCTCCCGTCAATGTTCCTGAGGATGCTTTCATAATCTCGGTAGGCGCACATTAATTACAGCTGCTCGAAACTCCTAAACCCTACAAGATATCGGTTCTGTCTAGTTTTCTTTGAAAATGCTACTTCTTTCAGATTGCTTAACCTCGGTAGGCAAGTGTCTAATCCACCGAGCCCCACGACAGAAAATGAAGTCGAACAACTGAGAGTAGTTCTTCTTTTGGATTATGGGATAGTGGTGGTTAAATTCTCCCGCAAGGTCCGAATATCCAGTACTTGGTAGAGCTCGCCGCGAGGTACTTTGAAGCAGAACATTAAATCAGCGGCAACTCCTCTGTGCAGTAGGGATCTCAAGCCTAATGACTGTAGCCGATCTCCATAACTTGGAAAAGTTCACTCACAATTTTCCTTTTGCAGTCAACCACACACCAGTGACGTAAAAGTTTTTTCAACTTTCTCAAGCTTTAAAATAAGAGGAACTGCGTGGCGTTTACTAAATCTTCGCGTTATGAAAAGAATTGCATGGTGAGAGATTTCATTTTATTCAGCAGCTTTTCTGAGATAAATTGTTGTGCGTTCTTTCAGCGTTGACAAAGAGTCTGATATTTATTGAAGTGTTAGCGAGGATCTACCCCACTTAGTTGAAGTCCAATAATGAGTTTCATTGGATAAATGGAGGCGTTCGAACTCTGGAAATTATCACAGAGATATTAAGTGAAGGTGTGGAGCTTTTGGAAGGTTGCTGACTTGTGGATGCAGGAGATAGTAGACGGTTGATTGGCTAAACATATCAAGTCGAAGAATTATAACATCGTAGCAACCGTGTTGCTCACCTGAGAGAAGGAATAAAAAAAACAGTTGACTACAAATCCTGCTGACACTTTCCAAGATGTGAGTCTTTAAAAAGAAGTAATTGAGCCAGCGTTGGAGAACGAAAAATGGGTATGTACGCAATCGTGGTATCACTTCGGCTTATGTTCGTATTCTTGTGCACTAGCTGCAGCTAACGAGAAGTAATTGAAAAACTGAGTTGAAAAAATAGATCATGTAATGCAGTATGTGTTTTTCTGCTTACATGTACGTATGTCTGGCATTATTTCTCCGCTTTGTCAAACTCAATGATCGTATATTTCTATGATTAATAAAACCAACTACAAACACTAGCTACAATGCAGGTGTTGTTTGAAGCATATGCGGCGGATGTAATAAGCAAGCACTCTATTTGTCATAGCCGTCGTGGAACTGGCGCCCTCTACTGCTTTTTAAAAGTAACTGCACGTAATAGAAAATTTTTTGTTCGCTTGCAGAGAAAAACCAAAATCTATGCTAAAAGAAATCTGTTATTGAATGCGTTTAGGTCCTCGGTGCAACATCGACATATTAACGTGGATGCCATGTGCAGTAGGCGCTTCATTAGGGATGCGTGATTTTTTATGTAACAACACAAACCCAGTCTAATCAAACAATTTTGATGTCTACCTTGTCCTAGGAATTAAAAATTATGTAACAAATTGACTTGGCACTCACAGAGCGGGTTGAAGATGACCGAGTAGGACCTAAAAAGCAAACAACACAACGAACAATCAAGCAAAAAACAAACAAATAACCGCGGTTCTAAAAATGTCTTGACAGGCAAAGCGCACTCAAACACAACTGATCGCCGCCTGACATGTTATAACACGGATTCCTCGTAGTGAGGGGCGAATTCTTTGCAAAATTTATACCCAAACTACTGTATCAAATAACAAGCTCAGGAGTGAAATGCATAGCTTTTGTAGACGAGTTAAGAATTTGCCACAGCTCACCACACTACAATATAAGACTTCTGCAAGCTCGCTAAAGTGGTGGTTCCCTTTGTCAAATGAGAAACTATGGCGCTGCATTTGGGAATAATAAACCCCACTAGAGATGCAAGTTAGGTGAAAAAATTACAAGTGTTGACCAAGCAACAAACAGATAATGGGTTTCTTCTCGATGCAGATTTGAGTTTGGACGTCCACCGTGGGTAAATTGGAGATAATGCGGTGGCTGCACCTTTTCAGACGACTATCCACTAAAAGCTCCTCGTCTTCGTCATAGCCTATACTTGCGCTAGGTCGACGCTTAAGTGTAGTGACACTATCGGGTGTAAGCAGTTTTGGCGGTAGCCAACGATCCAAGCACCGCCCGCTATCAAGTTTAGCGATGTAATCACGACCTTGAAGTGCCGTATAAATAGGAACATCGTGAGAGAACAAGGACAACGGCTTTCTATGTAGGCATGTAGAGAGCGGCTGCTTCCTATATGGGCATGGAGGGTGGTGGCTCTTCCCCAAGTAGGCAGCAGCTGTCACCCCTTATGCTTCGTCCTTCCTCTTAATTTCCCACACCCTATAACTAGAACTAGAGTGGGTAGCGGTAGGTGTAGGGTTTAGGCATTGGATTAATTAGTCAACGGTTCGGACTCCCTTATGGGGTCCAAACCTTCCCCCTTTTAGACGGTCCAGTGGCCCTTTTTTCTTGTAACATATTATGTCTGGATTTTGTCGTAACCTATGTACAATGTGCAGATAAAGTTGATAAAAAATCTTGTTGGTTGAGTCTCCCTTAATATTCAAGATGTTGGATATTACATAAGTATAGAACAATAACATATTACCAAATTAAGAAGAGAATCATAAGTACACTTGAAAAAGGCTATATCTTTATTAGAAAACTATTTATTAGGAAAAGTAGGTTTGATTGCAATACTGTTCACAATAGTGAAATATGAAACAAACACCTTAACCACAGACACTTTCATACAGTCGGCGAAGAATATACGACCTCGTTATGGTTTGCAAAATCAGGTTTTTTTCATGGTTTCTGTAAGCTTCATAAACGTGACCTCTTCATTATGAGACAGCCAACAAGGTTGATGACATAAGCTTTTATTAAATACCATAAAATCATCAACTCGGCGTAATCCTCACAAAGCCTTATGGATGCCGTACAAGTCAAGGCCATTCATTAGGCATGCAAGTCGATTCATTGATAATTCTATAAGACCCAACGCGATCTTGAGGGACAGCTCCTCTTGGATTCCTCTCCTTTATGTTCTACAATTATTTCGAGATGCTCTTTATTGTATGTCTTCTCTAACTATCTTATCTAATTGTGTCACCCAATCCTGTTCTCGATTTCATATATAAAATTTCTGATTGCATCATTATCCACGTGGATCTTAGCCATATAATAAATAGAAAAACTATACGAGATGCTAATTTAATGATTAATTTAACATTTTCCACAAGCTATTAGGGTGTCTTATAATTTTTTTGGGCTATTTGAACAATGAGTGTTTGGCGCGTTACAAATTCTTTATACAAGATTCAAACGAGATGTTCTCTTGGCACTACAAGGCAATTTGTACACGCTTTGAAAAGCATATCGATTAACTCTATCGGCCTAGTACCCGCAATTTGCAATTTCTTGAAAATGAATGTGGCAATCGCGGCTTGCTCCTTCATCACTTTCGTTGTGAACTGTCCGCGTAGCTGCTCAGAGACTATCGATGCTTTGTTAGGTCCAGACGCCTGTAGTAATTCAACGTGTGAAACTTGGTGCAATCCTTCCCGGAAGGGAATATGCAGCATTACGGACAAGAAGCATACTGGAAGACCGATTGGACCAGAGTCGTGCATTGTTCGTTTTTACTGTATGGATAGACCATTACAGCAGGAGATATGCTGGAAATAAAACGTAAGGCGCTTAAGCAGTACCCTACATTCGGTACTAATCGTGCGTGAATGGATATTGCACGACCGCATCAAACGAAACGAACGCAGGAGACGACAAGGAGGGAATCTATCGAAATTGTGGCACATCCTGCGTATTCACCATATATCAGCTCTTGTTCTTGTGACTATGAAGGATTAAGAAGCCTTGCTCACTTTATCATGAACAAACGATGCCCGTAACGTCAAGAAGTTCAGTGCGAAATCGACGAATGGATTGACAGCAAGCCAGCTTCTTTCTAGGAGAATGCATTCAACTTTCTGACCAATCGTTGGAGAAATGTTGTGGCCACAGATGAAGAATATGTCGACTACACTTTGTGATTATCCTGTTGTAACAAAAGTTAATAAAAATGGTATTGTAATAACCTAGCGGTTCAGGTTATTAGTGTGTTAGAGTGTAGGAAGTGGGAGGCGATCCCGTAGCCGAAAACAGGACAGAAGACATCATACAAGGTTATCGACCACTGGACCTTACATCTTTAGCTTACGCCTGAAGAAACCCGATGAACCAAGTCAAAGAGCGCGACGGGCGAGCGTCGGGAAGATCAGCTCTCAGACAGCCATCTGCCGCCTATATACCTTTTCCGGCCCTGGATCGACCGACGTCCGGTATCGGAGGCGCGGCGAAGGGAAAGGTCCCGTGTTGGCGCACGGTGATGAGGTGCGCTTAGACGCATACTTACGGTATGGTAGCCAGAAAATTATGAGACACTCTAATATTAGGTTGTCGGACTATAAAGAATAACCATACCTTACGATTAGTATAAGAGGTAATCCTCATTATTATGAATGACATGTCGCCAACGTCCTCGCAAAGAATGGATGCCTTTCTTAAAGAACTTCGATGGCTGCGACTCGAAGAAGTTGGACATCTAAATTCCAAATTTTGACTTCGTCGCGGTTTTTGAAGCTTTTCTCCACCAAGGCGTTTCAAGCGTTATCACGGAGGAATTTCACAGTTGGTGTGTTCACTCGTTGTTGACGCAGTGCTTTGTCCACGGGGCTCAGTTGTTTTTGTAAAAGTCTTCCGTAACTGTTTGGTCTGGATCGAGCATCGAGCATCATCATCAATTGCACCAGACCTCTACTGTTCCACCATGCACAGAGCATGACATTTTTCCGTGAATGTCAGGCTTCGTCGTTGTCTTCGAAACCTCACCGCGGCTCAACCATTGCCGCTTTGCTTTCGCGTGGTATTGTCGCTGTGGATCCATTTCTCATTCGACCTCACGATTGTATCATGGAAACCGCTGTTCTTGGTTTTACGGATGAGAATTCCAGCAAAGGTTACTCATACCACCTTGCTTGTGATACCACCTGGTCTGATGTGGCACCGATTTTCCACACCGATTTGCCTTCTGACTGCATGCAAATGATCGGCCATGGTAGAGTGCTGCTCTGTGTGAGCTGCTTGTGTAGTCAGTGTTAGATCCGACTTGACTGCTTCCTTCCAATTCCTGGCTATCCACAAGTTCAGGACGTCGTTGATGTTCTTCGTCTTCATGGCTCTCATCACCGTCTCGATAACGTTGAAGCTATCGCTGGCAATGACGTAATGATGAAACTTCGTTACCAGATACTTCGGACAAGATGTGATGGGATTCTGCAGCAGTTCTTCCTTGCTTGAAGTCGTACAGCAAGCAAACCCGCACCCGGTGCAAAAAATTTCTTTAAAATTGTTATCGAATCGAAACGAATCAATGGCAAAAGATGTGCCTGTTTATGCTTTTAAAACACCTAATGTAACATGATCCAAGAAATAACAAAGCATAGAAACGACAAATAGAAAGCAAGTGTTATTTATAATCCGACAACCTAATATGTAACATGAAGAGTACGCATGCCACCAAGAAGTATTCTCATGGTAGACTTTGACATTACGTGTACGTGTTCTTCTGCTCTTCCACTCCTGCAAGCACCGCGAGTTGCAGTTGTAGTCGCATTTGTGCATACGCGAAAGGTACAGAAATAAAATTGTTCCAGGCAGGCAGAGAACAGGCAAGAACAGGAAATCAGTAGCTGTTGTACAGCATGCGAGCGGACAACTACACTGGCGAACAGCGATATATTGAAGATTTTGCTTAGGCGGAAAGCTTAATTTTACAACAATAAGAGTTAAAAAAGATTTTTTAAAAAGGAAACTAAGGAATAAAAGCTCAAGTGTTTGGAAATCAGAAAATAAATTAAAAGAAAGGCAGGCATCTGTAGGGGATACTCTGCAGGCAAGGCCTTGTCACTCCGCTACATGGATATTTACATAAACGCGTCGTTGGTGCCTCAGCAGATTCTTCGATATTTCAAACAGTGACAGTACATTCTTCGAACCTGATTTTGGTTTCTGCATGAAATGTATGAGTTGCTTTTTGTATATCTTCAGGACATCGGTATGGCTGCTGAAAAAGATTTGTTATCATTGTCAAACAGAAAATAAAATATCGCGTCCATCTATAGTGCGACTAATTTTCTATCAAACGCAAAAAAGCCGTACCTCATGTACACTCGATTTTTACTAGTAACAAAGCACTAAAAATTTATTTATTTATTTATTTGAATCCAATTCAATCAAGAGCATATATAAGCATGTAAACGGAATTCATAAAAACAAGATTGGACGAAATGAACTGAAATTAGGGAAGAAACTCAAAGTACTGAAAAGGCCAGGGTTCCTTCTTTGATCGCGAGTGAATAAATAAGAAAGGACTAGCAGGAGTGGAGCAGTAAGAAAAGAATTAGAGGGTAGAAGAGGCAAATAACATCACGGTGAGGCCGGCTAAGATACTACTGCAAACGGAAGCCAAGGCAGGCCCTGCATAGCAAGGGTCCTTTGAAACGATGACGCGTACCCACTGCAATACCGTTAGGAGGTCCCAGGCCACGTGACTCCAACCATCAAAAATTACAATTCGCTAATAATACGTCAAGTGAAACGATCGTACTGGAATGGAAGAGGTCTAGCTGCTTGAAGTGAAATGGATTTCAACACGTCAAATGGAGGAAAACCCTGACCTATTAGAAATGCAAAACATGACAGATGTGGAATGAACATGAAAAACATCACTACATCAGAGAACAGTAACTATCACGAATTAATGCATAAGTTGTGCAAGTATGTTTGGAATCCATCCGCAGAGAAGGGTCACCGGATGGCCGAGAGCTGTGGCGGAGAAATCGCATTGAACCACCACGATCCAGGCAGCAGCACGACGACGCCAACATACAAAAACAATATAAAACATAAAAAATATAAAATTCAATGAAGGAAAGAAATTGGTAAAATAATAGAACTTTTAAAATTATAATTAATTAAAAGAAAGTTTGTCACAAAATATAAAATGTATAAAAGGTTATAAGAGGTTATATAACAAGACCGACAAAGCATGCAGCGCAACCGGACCACAGGCGAACGAAGAAAAATATTGAACCAGAACAACAATGACTAGGCCTTGCTTGGTACCCGTGTCCTCTACGGGTACCAATGGTAGCTGATAAGTCAAAGAGAACGGCTAAGTTTAGGGAAAGCTCGTTCGTTGTGAGTTCATACACAAGCGCCAAGTCGTTTATTATTCGGCGGCATTTGAGAGATGCTGCACCCAATCTACGGAGGCGCTCACCATAACGAATTGAGGAGGCGCCCATGTGAGCAAAGCATTTGTAGGTGAAACTATTCTGAATCTTTTCTAGAGCATCAATCTTAGACTGTTTATACGGAGAAGAAATAGGGAAACCATTTTCCAAGGTTGGCCTTACGTGGAGCGTGAATAAGCGGAAAAGAACAGTCACATCTCGCATCTTGAACTCTCTAAGGATGTAGTTAGATACTGGGCTACCCCGTGCTATAATCTCTTCGATACGACAGAAAAGGTCTAACTTGTCTGAGTAGGCAGCATCTAGGTCATTTACAAGGGGAACCTAAGTGAGAAAGGATCCATTTAATGTATAGGTAATTTCGGGATGCCTGTCGTCAATTTTTATAACAGCAGTCTTATTTAAGGCGATGCCAAGCTCCCACTTATCTGTCCAACTATTAGGTTGTAACGAAATAAATGGCACTGAACCACTGTAAATTTAAACAGTTAATATCTCGGCTTGTAGGCAAGTTTATTAATCGAAATAAAAACCCTCTGATTCTACACGTCTTTGCCAACGTGACACGAGCTTTTTTATCCCAGTAGCATAAAAATCAGAATTTCTGGAATCGATGAAATCTTCGAAGGCACTTTCGGCATCCTGTTGGTATTTGAATATTTTCCCTACCAAGAAGTCGCCAAGATGCTTGAAGAAATGGTAGTCTGTTGGGGAGAGGTCGGGAGAAAACGGAGGATGTGGTAGAGTTTCAATGCTCAGCTCATTCAATTTCTGCAACGTCATTCGTGCTACATGGGGGCGAGCATTGTCGTGCAGAAGGAGAGCTCGCCTTCGGTTTACCAAGGCCGGCCGGATATCCTTCAACTTTTTCATTATTTCTTCAATTTCAATGCAGTACTTCTCTGCCGTGATGGATTCACCGGGAGGGAGGAAGCTGTGGTGAATAATTCCCAGCGAACACCACCATACTGTCACCATTGCTTTCTTTTGGTGCAATTCCGGCTTCGCAAAAACCTTGGGGCTCTCATCGCTGTCCACCCACTGTGCCGATCGTCGCCTGTTGTCGTACATTATCCACTTCTCGTCACAGGTTACGATGCGATCAGGGAATGGGTCCGTTTCGTTCCGTAGAAGCAGTGCGGACGAGATCTCATATCGTCGGTTCCTTTGCTCCTCAGACAGCTCGTGAGGCACCCATCTTTCCAGCTTTTTGGTCTTTCCAGTTTCCTTCAGATGCCGGGCAGCTGTGTTGTGACTGACGCCAAGAGCCTTCGCTATCTCCCTGGTACCTTTGTGTGGATCCTCCTCTACCACATCTCTCAGCTTGTCCTCATCAACATCACTATGCCTCCCACGACCTTCATGTTCTTCCAAGCTCTCATCTCCATTCTGGAACTTCTGATACCAACGATACGCCGTCCGAATTGTGGAACATCCGTGACCGAATGCGGCGTTGATCTTCTCGTCCGCCTCCTTAGCTGTAGTGCCCAGCTTGAATTCATGCAAGTAAATGCCTCGGATTACCCTTTTATCCATCTGCAAAGAAGTCAATAAAACTCTAAAGTTTTCCCATTTTTACATAGAAAATTTGGCACTTTCCGGTAGAGCAAAGTTTGCTCTTCTAAATGATATGCCACATGTTACGGTTTGTTCTTGATCAAACGCGTAAAGACGCGCCAAAAAATGGCGCGAGCCAGTGCCATTTAATTCGTTACAACCTAATAGCAAGACTGTCTATTACTACAATGCCGCCCGCGTCGCGCGGTCAAAAAGACGGTTTGCGACGGAAAAATCCGTCGCATTAGGTTTGCTTAGTTGTGAATCTGGTTGTGTAATTAGAAAATCCTCGTTTATAGACCAGTTCCTCCGACCACGATGATGAGCAGTTTATAGATTCGCTTGGTGATATGTGTTCATTCAGCAAATCTGTGGTTTTATTTGGTGATTTTAATCAGGAATTAATTAGTAATCTGTTTTTGAGGACTTTGTGTCGGTAGAGGACACAGTGGTTTTGATCAGTGATGTGCGCCGGATTTAAGATGTATGTTCTCTTTCGCTACCTTGTAAAGAAATGAGATATCCGTGCCACATTCAAATATACGTAAACAGAAAGAAAAAGCATCTCAAAGCGACTTTAATACGCTCTTGAAAAAACTATGTTCTGATATCAATTTTCATGTTAAAAGAATGGGCTAGAAACGCATTTTTAAAGCAATTATTTAGTTTCATCCGTAGTAAACTGAGAGGCAGTGGAAAGTCTCCTACCCCTGATGACGAAGAAGGCAGCGTATTTGTCAATGAGAAACAAAACCGGAAACGCTCGCAAATATTTTCTAGCGTATTTTCTACTAGCAACTTTATTATATTATTTATTATATTATGTCGGGCGCGTGTGGCGCAGTCGGAGGAGGCGCGACTGTCGCGTGCACCCGATACCAGGTTCCTGGTTCGGATTTCCCGCCCAGGCCAACCAAGCCTTCCATCCCTCCGGGGTCGGTGAATTGGTACCAGACTCGTCTGGGAAGGATAATCGCTGACTTTGTTCATCGGCTGGCCACCGCAAGTCATTGCATGGCCAAATACGCATTCATGTCGCCTCCACGACATCCCGTAGAAGTAGAATGCGCCGGCGCATCCCAGAAGGGATTGAGTAACGCCGTCCTTTATCCTTTATCCTTAACTTTATTATATAAGAGCTCGAGAACTTTTTGAAAAGAAATTCAGCTTGAGTAGGAGCGGCTGAGTGCCAGAACGCGTCATCGTCCCATGAATACCACATTCAACCATAATGACGTTCTAAGACACATTAAGACCTTAAAGGAGTCTTTTTCTTCAACATTCAATGGCTTTCCTCAGATAGTTTTCAAAAATAGTGCGAAATCTTTGCAGACCTTTGCTATTGGTTCTTAATGCTTTTGTTATGCTAGAGGAGACTCGCTCAATCCGGAAAGAAACGCTAGTTACTTCTATACCGAAAAATTCCAAATCAAGACTTATAACCAAACCACCTGAACAGATGGCTTTTTGAGTGGTGCATCGATTACTTCTCAATTAATACGTTCGACTGGTGCTCTGCCTTGAATAATAGCCAATCCGTTGATGTCGTATACGCTGACCTATCGAAGGCGTTTGATAGAGTAAGCCACTCAAAACTGTTTTTTCAGGTTTGGGCATAACGGTTTGATGGAACTCTTCTAAACATGCTCAAATCGTACCTTTCAAATTGCCACATGTGGGTACGA
Source organism: Heligmosomoides polygyrus bakeri (assembly GCA_947359475.1). Taxonomy (NCBI): domain Eukaryota; kingdom Metazoa; phylum Nematoda; class Chromadorea; order Rhabditida; family Heligmosomidae; genus Heligmosomoides; species Heligmosomoides polygyrus. The sequence goes on from OX375865.1 coordinate 11,173,976, forward strand.
GTAAAGCGATAATTTTTCGTAGTGACATCTTTGCTCTAGCGGAGTTCTGCAGGAGTCGTGTTCCCTATTCTTTTTGTTATCTACTGCATCGATCTTCCGAAGAAGCTTAAGATTCGTACATTGGTCAAGTTACGCTCTATGCGGACGACATCAAGACAGATTTATCTTAACAGATTTATTGCAGATTTATTTTAACATATAGAACAATTTGATGGTTTAATTCTTTCAGTATTTTCACACTTGTATAGGTAGCCATATCCATTTGCAAGATGTGTCCTTTCTTTAACATATGTAAGTGTGTGTGTGCAGTCTCTGTCGTCTGATTAGCCAGCTATTTCCATCAAATTATTTTTTTCTGCAGCTATTTGTTTTCTCTGAAAAAATGACAGGACTTCAACCTCAGCATAAATCAAGCAGATGAAATGGACATTTTATTTTATAAAAAGGGTCAATCTTCAAGATTGCCTCATCGGTAGAAAATACCTGCAACAGAGAATACAATTATTGAGCACTTACCTTTGGTAATCGAAGGAACTGATACTGAGCTGACTTTTCCAAATCTTCCTTTGAGACCAAACAATTTTATTACTTCTTCACGAATTTTTTTGTTCACAACCACGTAAACGATACCGTGCATTCCTAAATATATGGGATATTGTTTAGCTACACTACTAGATTTAGCATGAAATTTCTTAAAAAAAAATCAGCCAAAACTCAGTCTATGGATAAAACCTGCTAAAATTGATCACTTTCCAATGTTTTGTTATGGGTTTGTCGTTATATATTTATTTATGTACACCGATAAGGATGCGCCAAGACAATGTATGAGATTAGGCTAGTTGTAAATCACCTTCATCTAAATCATTCAAAAATCCGGGATACTTAAAAATCCAATGACTTGGACAATATTGGATAAAAATCGTATTAAAACACCTCACTCGCAATGTAGCGGAATGGAGCCAATAATAAGTACTAATTGAACTCCAAACTATCGCAACTTAAGCCTTTTATCATATTCGGACATATGGGTTGGTTCCAACCATTTTAGAAATATTAAGAATTTGGCTTGCATGCTGGTCGATGTCTGAGAGTTGTTGTAAAGGTCATGCTTAACACTTGGCCTACCGCCAGAAGATTTGATGTTGCATGTATTTCTTGATTTTATCCTGCTCGTTGCTGTAATGCTATACCTAACTTTTTATAGACGTGTTGTTACAAATACACCTGCCTTTTACATGATTTTAAAAATAGCGCTGTACTTTAAACACTTCTGGTATATATATATATATATATATATATATCTTAAAGACTGGCAAAAGGCAAAGGTACTTACCACAAATATTACGTTGGCCCATAAGTCCTCGCAGTTTTTTCAACGATTCATTGCGGATTTCGGTCTCTTGCATAGCGTTATACAGCATTCGAAGGAAAATTATTTGCTCTATCAGATCATATATTGCATCTCTTTTTTATCGTGAAATTTGTAAACTTTTAGGTCATTAAAGTGAAAACTAGCCATTCGCACACTTGTTCTCTCCGCTTGTTTGGAATTTTTTGCGCACCTTTTTAAAGCGTTTAGCGTTTAAGACAATGTTTTGCACTACAAGAATGGTGCTATTTGCTCATTTGTCCTTAATGGTTTTTAGGTCATCAAATGGTGACGTCCGAGTTTTCCGTCCGAACTTTTACCGAAACTCCTGCTCTATGGTAGGATTTTTTTGCGCAGTGTTATATGTCTTTTGAAAGAAAATGTCGTGCTGTATAAGAATTCGTGTTGCTTCTATTGGCTCGTGCTGATTTCTGTCGAATATCAATAAAATTCCAAAAAAAGAAAGATTATCTTCACCAACAAATCCTTCTCCTTGTTCAGTTTGTCTTGTTTAGTTTTATATGACGAGTGATATGACACTCGAAAGTGCATGTCTTGTTCTATATATAATTTGTTCTTCGGCCATTTAAATTTTTGCTAATTTTTAGTTCATCAAAATGGAGCAGTGTCAGGTCGACAAAGATGAGCACTTCTCCTGTTTTCTCTGAACCAGGGTTCTAGTACGGCAAAGACATTAAAACTCTGGTTGACCGTAAAAACACTACTTTTTACCGCCAATTACAATTCTCTGCGAAAAATCGTTGAATATATCCGTGTGATGAATGATGACGGACAAGCAAGCCGCTAGCAATCGTCACTCGCTGGTTTATGGTGTTCATTCAGCACACGGACATATTCAACGATTTTTTTGCAGAATTGTAACTGGCGATAAAAAATAGCGTTTTCACGGTCAACCAGGGTTCCAGTGCTTTAGCCGCACTAGTACCCTGGTCGAAAGCAAAGAGAAGAAGGTGCCAAAAGTGCTCATCCTTTTCGACCTGGCACTGCTCCATTTTGATGGCCTGAAAATTGGCAAAAATTTATATGGCTCAAGAACAAATCATTTATTCTGGAAGAACAAGACATGCACTTTCGAGTGTCATATAAAACTGAGCAAGGTAAACTGAACAAGGAGAAGGAGTTGTTGGTGAAGACGATTTTTCTCTTTTTGGCATTTTGTTGACATTCGACAGAAATCAATAAACGCGACACAGATTCTTATAGTGCAAGATATTCTCCTCCGAACGATGTATAACATCAACCACAAAAGTCCAACCGCAGAGCAGGAGCTGGCGGCAAAGATAAATCTTCTCCTTCGGACGTCCCGATTTGACGACCTAAAAATCAACAAAGAACTAATGAGCAAATAGGACCAACACGCGTTCTTGTAGAACAGAGCATTGTCTTCCAAACGCTAGAAAAAACTGCGCATTCCATACTTAAGCGGAGAGAAAAAGTGCGCAAATGGCTACTTTTTCTCTTTTTCACTTTAACGACCTAGAAATTGACAAAGTTCATGATGATAAAAGAAATGCAACACATGTTCTTATAGAGCAAATCATTTTCTTTCGAAAGTTATATAGCGCTATGCAAGTGGCCGACGGCGAAATCTGCAGTGAATCGTTGAAAAAAAAAACGGCGAAGACTTATGGGACAATCTATTACTTCATCTGCTTTGTTGAATTTAAAAAATTATGGGAATAGAGTAAGTTATTTTCCAACACCCTTGACTTAGTTAATCTTTGTCACGTAGTTTGCCACAGCGAGGGAGCCAAAGTCAAAGGATGCCTTGGTTACTAGCATACACCAGCCGACAGTTTCTTTCTGCTTAAGCATGTTGGAATGTCAGTGGCTTTGCAACCTTGGCACCAGGTCACCGAAGTAAGTGATACGTAAGCGGGAAACTCGTCAGGCTACGGATCGGGATCATGCGTCGAGTGCTGTGGTTAAGAAGGCCTGCTTCGCGTTTTTTCGCAAGGGTGCCGACGCAAGGGTGCCACGGAGGCGTCATGGAAAGTGCGCTCTGTAGTTACATATGCACTGCAACAAAAGATGTTGAGCTTGTTAGTGCCATTTACCGAGTGTCAGTGGTTTGGTCCGTCCAGGAAAGGCGTCACTCGAATACAGGCAGCGCTTGTTCAGGGACTTTGTTCACGCCAGGCCTTGTTAACGCTGTACCACTCTCAATAGGATCTTCGTTCCAGAACGACTCACTTGTCGAAAAGCCGTTTATGTTTCATTTGGGTTTGGCTAGGCTAGCTAGGAAAGAGTGGGGCAAACACTTTGTTTTCGTTTAGTTACCACTTTTTAGTTAACAAATTATCTAAGGAGCCTACGTTTTAGTATAATAATGAGGAATTATCACCCGGTCTAAAAGACAGCGAACAACATTAACATTAGGAAACGGCGTTACACTAACCATGACTGAGTTGCCATAATCCGTTTGAAAAGATGACGACAGCACTGGGAACAGCAAAGAATTCCAACACGAAGTAGAGCGTTGAGGCAACGGCCGTGCTTGTACAAATAATGAGCGATTGAAGAAAGAGCTAAAAATTTTACACAGTAATACAAAACTGATACCTCTGACATAAGTTTTCTACCGGTGAGCAACATAGAAAAATGACGAGTGGATAACATTGTAATTCTCCCTTGAGAACTCATACCTGCAGCTGAATCTTATCGAGCTTTCCATTTTCAAATCCCTTGCTTTTAAAAACGTAGGTGCAGAGCACCAAGTAAAGCAGTACTAGAACTGCCGGAAATGAAATATTGTGAATCAACACAAGCATTGACGAATAGTGATTGATTTCCTGTAACATCAAAAGTAACTGCAGTTACATTATATATACGGTAAAAAGTACCAAATGTCCAGATGTATCAGATGTAAGTACCAGATGTGTATGCCGCGTATAGGTCGCAACGTTTGGAGGTACGATTTTCTCTCTGATTCTCCTTGTTCGGCTTTCATAAAACCTAGGCATACTGTCCGAACAGTCTTAATGCTTCTGTGCCACGAAGGTTTGTTATGTTATGTTTTGCCAAGAACGTCATAGTCTACGCAAAATCTTCTCATCCTCTAACTGTGAAACGTGCTATGCTCCGCAACATCTACAGAACGGCAGTGGATCTGCACGGGGTATGAGTAGCATGAGGAATCACGTACGCTTGCCCACAATATTGGACGTCTCAATGGGTACGATCCTAGAAAACGAAATGGCCGGATGGGATCTGGGCGTGGTGTAAATGTGCGAGGAAATAAAATGTCTCCAGTTACCCTTCACTTCTGAGGAGATCACGGCAGCTGCACAGAAGCATTGAGACTATTCTGATTTTTACTCTGTGTCTCTCTTTATATATCATCTTCATTTTCACTAGCGTTTGTCCCGCTTGATGGCTAGGTCCGCTCTTTAGGTTTGGTTACACACTTTCCTCCGATAAACCGCTTGGTCGGGATGGACACCAGCTACCTATAAATCCATATGCAACCTATCTAGTCAACGTTGCTTCGGGCGTTCTCTAAGCCGCTTTCCGGGGACTTTAGGATTCAGGCCAATCTTACAGACGGTGACAGACGGTGTCGTCGTTATCGCGAAGGACGTGGCCACACCATCGTAGACGGGCCTGGGGCGAGTCCAGGTAGGGCTTCTGGTGGAATCCCACCAGTTGGCAAGAGACGCGATAAAAGGCAGCTCCTCCAACTCCTGCTCCAACACAGCAAGCTGTCTTGCAGCCTGCAGAGCCACAGCCTCGTCAGCAGCAGATCTCGCAGCTTCTCCTCAGCCTGCACAGCCCGCGCAACAACCATCGCTATTACCGCCACAGCTAGCTTCAACCCGCCAGGCACGCGCCAACCCGCAGACCTATCATTCAGAAAATGCACATATTGCTTTCACAACCATTTGCCAGTTACAGGTGTATATAGTTCTCTAAACCAGCGACACTTTTCTAGAGTCACAATCTCACAAACAGTCCGTCTAAGGATTAAATTGCGCTATGGAATTTCCCTGCACACAGGAACTCAGTTGGAGAAGGCGCCGAGTTTCATTCATTTCGAACTGATTTAAGGTGGCATTTCAGCACCAGGCGCGTGGTGGTGCAGTTGGAACACATGTCGGCTTTCACGAGCACACAATTCATCATGTTCAGTAGCGTTTGTCCCGCTTGGTGGAGGGGTCCACTCTTCTGGTGTGGTGACGCCATTTCTCCGGATCAAATGCTTGATCGGGATGCACACCAGCTATCTTTAAGTCCAAGTGCAACGTGTCTAGCCAACGTTGCTTCGGGCGTCCTCTGGGCCGTTTTCCAGGGACTTCAAGATTCAGGCCAATCTTACAGATGGTGTCGTTGTTAGCGCAAAGGACGTGGCCATACCATCGTAGGCGAGCTTCGCGCAACTTGTCGGCTATCGGGACGACACCGAACCTCTGTCGTATGGTGTCATTGCGAACGCCGTCCGATCGCGTTACTCCACCTTAACATCTTCGTCTCCATTTCACGGAGGCGGCTTTAAATTTCCACGGGCCAGCACTCAGCACCACTCAGCTACTGGGCGGACGACTGTTCTATAAACCTTCGACTTGAAGTGCTCGGGTATTGTCTTATCGCAGAGAACCCCAGTCAACGACCGCCATTTGGACCAGGGTGCACTTACGCGCGCATTCACCTCCAACTTTAGGCTGCCATCGGGCGTAACTGTTGACCCGGGATACTTGAAAGATGTGACTCGTGAGAGCTCAGTACCATTGATCTTGATAGATCCGAGCTCATTCATATCCGTCGTCAGGTACTCCGTCTTTTTGACGTTTAGCTTGAGTCCGAACAATGCCAAGCGATCGCACCATTCCTGTGCCAGTCGCTCGAGTTCGGCTTTGTTTTCACATGCAAGCATGACGTTATCGGCATATAGCAACGTCCAGGGAGCTGACATTTAGAGATCTCGTGTAATTGCATCCATGACGACCACGAAGAGCAGTGGGGATAGCGCAGACCCCTGGTTCACTCCGACAGAGATCGGAAACTCCATCGAGGTACCCGCTGGTGCTCGTACTCGGCTTATTGGGCACGAGTAGAGGATGCGCACCCACTCAATAAGCTCTTCAGGGACGCCGTGTCGTCGCAAAGCGTACCATATAACTTCTTGCGGGACGCGGTCGAAGGCCTTCTCCAAGTCCAGGCAAAATGCACCGGTTTCTGTTTCTCGCGGTGCTTCTCTAGCAGAAGACGAACGGCGTGTATGGCATCAACCGTCCCACAGCCGGCAACGAAACCACACTGATTATTGGAAAGCTGGACGACATCCCGAATACGTCTATCGACAATTCGCTCAAAGACTTTTATGGTGGACGAAAGTAGGCGAATCGGACGGTAGCTAGCGCAGTCCGCAGGGCTGCCTTTCTTCTTCCAAATCGGAATAGTCGTGCTTTGCTGCCAACTCCCAGGCACCTTCTTCTCAGCAACAATCTGATTGAAAAACTCTGTCAGCAGGGCACCAGCCCTTCGACTTCCACAGGTCCGGCAGGTCATCAGGACCAGTGGCTTTGCCTGACTTCATCTTACTCAGGTCTGCCTCAGTTTCGCTCACCGTGACCTTCTGAATGGGACCGTGTACAGGTGAAGCAAAAGGAACAGCAGGATGTTCAAATTCAACATTCGAGATTTCCTCGAAGTAGTCGTGCCATCGCCGTTAGTGCCGAAGAACTTCTCGATGTCTTCTGCTCGGCGACAGAGCTTTAGCGAGGCGTCAAAGATAACGCTCACCATCACGCGTCTCCAGTTTTTCACTCATATCAGCGTAGTGAGCGGCTTTAGCAGCGGCCACTGCCTTTTTTCCGCTTTCTTCGCTTCTTGATAATTCCGCCAATTATCGACTCTCTTATCACCGATAAATACGTGATATAGCCGTTTCTTCTCCCTCACTTTCTCTCAGAAATCGTCCAGCCCGGGTTATCGCATCGGTAGCCTCTTTCCAGGTTTCCTCGACAGTTGTTACCGTCGGCAACCGAATGCGAGAGACAACAGCTGCTTCCTTCTCCTTCAGTCGCCACCATTTAATTCTAGCCGTCATGCACCGCTCGACACGTTTACACCTCGGAGGTGTGATCTTCAGCGAGCAGATCAGTGGACGGTGTTGCGTGGCAACCGTCTCATACGGCACGGTCTTCGCGTCTGTGATAAGGCCTTGGTCGCGACGCCTAACAAGGACATTGTCAATCTGCGTTTTGGCGTTCCCGCTATAAAACTAGATGAGGTGGGAGTCACGCTTTCGAAATTTGGTATTCACAATGGTGAGGTCGTGTGAGTCTGCATGCTTAAGCATACGCTCACCATCGGCGTTGCGTGACCCATAGCCAAAACCACCATGACAGCTGTAACCGTCTTTCGCTGCTCCGACGTGACCATTAGGGTCACCTGCCACAACAACCATATCTTCTGACGGCACTTCCGCTGTCTTCTCATCAAGCAGGGACCAGAACTCGTCCTTGGTTTGCTCGGAGCAACCTGTCTGCGGAGCTTACTCGGAAAAGAAATGACATTGTCGCTCTTCTACGGCGACAATAATCTTCATCAAGCGGTCATCGAAACGTTCTACGCTTGCAATCGCGTCACGGAAACGCTCGGAGACGATCATACCGACACCACTGGTGGTCCTGGGACTACCGCACAGAACGGCCTTGAAGCCGCGGCCAATGTCCCTCGACTTGCAGCAGGACCACCTCGTCTCCTGCACCGCACAGAAATCTATCTTTCTTCGCTCCAGTGCTTCTACCAACCCGCACGAGCGGCCCGTCAACGTACCCACATTCAACGTTGCTACGCGGGTCTTGCCTACGTTTTACGACTTTCGGACTATCTCAGTTGCCCCCCCCCCCCCCGATGCCATCCTCGCATCAGGGACCCTCGCATACTTCTCACACTCGCCGGGCTTTGCGAGTGCGCGTCGGCTCCCGCGGACGCCGTAGCATTATCTCGAAAACTCTGTTACGTCATCAACCATATGATGTGACAAAGAATGTTCGTGGGCCGGCCTGTCACTAGGGTTTGTCGCCTGCATTCGATTGTCCGTGATTGGCTCGGCTTGCAAAACCAAGCAGTTTCCAGTGGCACCACGTGGAGGAACGGACATCGCCACCTTTCATGTGCACACAATTCCAAGCTCATAATTCAAATTTCCAGCCTAGCGCAGGCAAGCATTCCATCCCTTTGCGTTCGTGAATTGGAATCTGACATCTCTGCGCAGGATAAAGAAGACTTCTTCATTGGCTGGAAGCCGAAAACCTCTATATAGGCCAAATATGCACGACGACATCCCTAGACGTCTCTAATTTCTTGTTGTGTAAATTTTAGTTATCAGTTGCTCCAAGTCTAAACTCTTGTGGTCTAAATTCTAGTTATCAGATGTTGGTCAGACACATTTGTTTGCCCTTTGCTCAAAATTTTGAATGAAAGTAGTTATGTAAACTGAAATGCTTTTTCTCAATGGTATCTGTTCGCAGTACCTTCTTAGTGGAACTGCCAGAAAGAGATCGCAGTATTGATGTATGGTGCTTCTCTCACTCTAGTTTTCAGCTATCGTCATTTTCTTCCTAACCAGTTAGCGACGATCCCTGCCTCAGCAGCATATCACTGAAGAATACGAGCGTAGCTGCCCACAATTATCTTTTTGTAAATACTGTTTGTAGCGTTAAAAGATCGTCCTTGAGAAATTTTCGAGCCTTTTCCTTTTCCCTTCCAAGCTACATTTCGCGCTGCAGATGAACGTCCTTTTTCCTTACAACTTACAGTTACTTTCAAAACAGTTCACAATAGGAAAAATGCGTACCCATTCAATGTTGTCAGAAGTAACTGGTGCAAATATCATTGCTTCCAAGCGGCTATTGAAGAGCAGCGGTCGTGAAATAAACGGTCGGATTATCCACACCGCGACGCTGATAGCCATCCATATATATACCTTGTCACCTAAAATAAGCACAATGGACAATGTGCCCTCACAGTAATCAGGAAGGTTTCTGATTAGAAACTGGCACCTTCGAAAATAGAACGATATCTGCTCATTGCAGGAATCATTTCTACAACTCGATTTGTTGCAACTCCAATACAAATCACTGACGAGGCGAACCATGTGCCTGGAAGCGCATTGGCTAGTGAATGATTTATTCCTATTCCTTTTTTTGCACTTATGAAAAACTCACTCCAGGCCACATGCCCGATAAAGAGAGTGAAACCGGGGTTACTGCAGTACACTGAGCCCGTCTGAAATTTATATTATTGTATGTATTCGAGGATACTCACAAAGTGGAGATATGATGCAATAAGCGAGCCAATTATAACGTTCGTCATATCAAGAAAACCATTGAAGAACATCAAACGATAACACGGAATATGTAGCAGTTTCGTTCGAAACATTCCAATCATTGCAGGAATGTAAACGCTCTGGAACATATGTTAGCTTAGTTTCTTGAAATCTGCCTAATACTCCTTTTAGTTGATAAGATGAATAACTCAGGGCATGTGCGTTTTTTACACTCAATCTGTTAAGTTGTTCTCAAACTAATCTCATATTGAAACCTAATTAATATTTGTTCTCACTTTCCCACATAACAAAGTGCCCTTAATTGTGCATTGATTTGGGATTTTTTAGTTACCGAGAAAGTTATAGGTCTGAAAATGAGTTATTAGACACCACGAAGTCGGTTTGCATAACATTCTTTGGTTCTTCTTCTTATCGAGATTCTGCAAGATACGAGTATGTGCAAAAATGTTGACGCAACTTCTCATGGTCTCTAGAAGTGTAGTGGTTTGGGATTGGTTTTTTGGATACGGATCTCTTGTGTTCGAGATTGTTTCGTGTAAGCTAAACAGCGGGTACTATCAGAGATTACTCGAAGATAATTTGCTGCCATATTTAACACATTGACGGCAATATGAGCCACTTGGGGTTCATACCTTTTCGCGCTATTTTTTGTACCCCTGCCGTCAGTTTTTATGGATGTTTTCTCTGTTCCCTGATTACTTGTACTAGGAAAATGTCCAACAGAAATAAGCAAGAAAATTGTCTTTACTTTCATTAGATATATTGAATTAGAGAATTTTACTAGGATGAAGACCAATTTTACAATAAAATCAATTCAATTCGGTATTTTTCACCCAAGGGTTGTTTGGGGTGCTGATCATGAATTTGACATTTTTTAAATTTGGGCTAATTACGGTATGTTACGGTAGGTAGGGGTAAGGCCTCTGTTATACTCCCGCGGGAGCATCCGCGGAAGGGCGGGAATCACGCCGAGATCCCTCACCTGGCCAATCGCCGCGCCTCGCCACGCCCGCCGTCCGCGGTGCACCCTTCGTCCACGGACGTTCCGCGGATGCTCCCGCGGGAGTATAACACAGGCCTAAAACTCAGGCCTAAGTAGGGCTGTCGGAGTCACGGTCACCGATTTCGCCTAAACTTCGCCTATGAGGGTTATTTGGATCGCGGATCACGAATCCGACATTTGTTTTTGGTATTACGGTGAACTAGTGTAGGTTACGGTAGGTCCGGGTGAATGGAGCTGTTGGCGATTACCCTACCTACCGTAACTTACCGTACTCTACCGTAATACCAAATGTCAGATTCGTGATCAGCACCCTAAATAACCCCTTTGGTCAAAGATTGATAGGAAAAAGCACATAAGATAAAAAAGTGGTCTGCGGGGAATATTACGAGCCACCGGTGGCTCATAGCAGTAGAAGCGCGCCTGTGTTTCAGGCGGCTTTCTGCCGCAAAACGCGATTGCCGTCAATGTGTTAAGAAGATTTCGTAGGCATAACCTTGCACTCATCGAAGAGCGCCATACTTGATGCATGGGCTAGTGCAGAGCAAGCTGTTATTGATAACCTTATCAATAACGTGTCAAATAGAATTTTCGATGCTGTTTACAACGAAAGCAATCTAACAAAGTACTAATTGTATTTTCTTTGTTACTAATACTGTAATGATTTGAGTTTTTATGAAATGGATTTGTAATTTGGCGCCAGCCTTATTTTTTCATTTTTATTAAATGATCACGGTATCCTGCACTGATCAGGTGTCGTGCTTATGATAGTCATACAAAGGTTTTCTTTAATGAGAAACAGGATGGTAACGCTACTAAGCCTTGGTAGCAGTTGTTTTTATTAGCGGATGGTGGATCAGGAAGGGGACCTATAATTTCGTACAGCTTTACCTCTGTTTTTGACAGGAACGACTAAATAAACCTACGACTAACAGCAAGCATAAACTTCGGCAAACTGTGCTACACAAAATATTTTTCAAATCGAAGCTAGAACTCAAGGGCTTGAAAGTGAATAGTGAATACTCGCGATATAGATTGTTCCTGTAATTAAGAAGTAGGCGCCTTGCTTCGGATTAACAGATCCTCTAGCCTTCCACTCGGTGAATGTTCGTGAACTGCAGTTGTATTCATTCTCGTTGATAATCCATGGAATTTGAATGTAGAAAGTGTGCATTAGGCTAAACCATCATCAACGTCAACGTATCCGTTATCACACCGCCGTCAATGCCAGAAAAGTGACGTTCGATCTAGATCAGACAGAGAAAAACACTACTACACGCTTTCCAGTTTGCTTACGTTAGCAGCACCTCGCACTGTGGGAATGAGATACGTTGTTACATTCATCGCTTTAGTTTATTCCAAAATACCTTCAAGGCATTTCAATTGAAGGTGTCATCCTCAATCTCCAAGTACAAACTTTGTGAAGTCGTTTCCTCAACATCAAATTGGGGCAATGGGAAAACTACATCCGTTACCTAGAAGTTGTATGCAAATGTGATTGCTTGGGTTTTCTTAAATAATCGTTCAGAATTAGGATGAGAAGCTAGAAAATTTCAAGTTCGGATTTGAAACTTCAAATGAAGATTGACGCCGAAATCTATATAAATCCTGCTTCTCTCACGCATATTTTCGAGTTTGTAGAGATGCGAATAACAGCCACAAACTGCGGCTGGGTAGCTAGCAAACGAAGCGATTGTGGGATAGCTGATGTAATTCACATGTGGTTTGAAAAAAAAAGAAAGACAGCGATAGATAAGCGGAAACACAAAAAACGTAAAAGCGTTCATAATGAAAAGAGAGAAAAGGAAGCGAAGCTGATGAATGAATTTGTGGATTTTGGAGAAGAAGAGCTATAGGTTAATTGCGATATCACATAATATGCGGGTGAAGAACTACGTGAAGGAAAAGGTGGTAAGGAGGCGTCTGTTGAACGAATTCACTCTCTTGCTGGATGCTGCAGACCATCTGGTAAACCTGGATTTTCTCCCTGGCCACCCTACACTACAATCTTATTGGTCCTAATATTTCACGTCATGAAAGCTACTCCTTGGAGGTCTCCATCGTCGAGCTCAACTGTGCTTTTCAACAGATTTGCGCCTACAACAAGGAGAACCGATGTGTTTGCCACAAATTGTCACAATATAAATCAAGCCCGTTTTAGACAGTTGGATACATTTTGTACACCTCGCGATACAATTTGTACATCCGTCGTCATATCCAAACGTTAACAATAGCTGGGTGACAGCGGCGAGCCTGCTGCTTTTCATAAGAGGTAAAAACGGTTTTTGGATGCATGACATTACTAAGCGACTTATTTTCTAGGAGGCAAGAAATGTTACTCTTACTTTAATGTGCGATAATTTGCGCAATACTCGTTTTTTGTCTAAGGCTCTAGTGACGAATAGGCATCGCTTTCTTTTATCTTTTTTAAAGATTTTGTGGTACCAAGCGTGCTGGTGCCCGCTCTATTATGAGACCATGCTGGAGAACACAAACACGGTTCCTGTGCTCTTCTCCACTTCAGCGGAGGAGGGCATAAAACTTGGCAAGGAACGGAAGATTGTTTTCAGTGAAAGGCTTCCTCTAAATTTTTTTCTCCTTGAACCTTGTTGAAAATCGGACTACGCTGTTCAAAACAACCACAATTATGCATTAGGCATAGCATCTGACGAATTGTGCAGACATCTATTGCGAAACAATATGTGAATTGTGATTCAAGAATTCCTTTACGTCCAGTGGACTTTTTGCAAAGGAATTTAAGGTTCTTCCTCCCACAAGAGGAAAATTTCGTGCCCATATTACGGCCCAATGAATGGATGTATATCTACAGATCCATCCCTCCATAACGCATCCAAATAACATGCGTTTTCCAGTATAACCTTATCGAAAACAGGGAGCTTTCCGCTAGCATTACGAACCAGCTAGAACGCGTTTTATAGTATTACACTCATTATTTTGCAACTCTGACAGGAACTTTATGTTAAAAGTGACTCCCTTTGTAAGGCGATCAGGACTGTATGACGGTCCTATACTGAAATTGCAGATAAACAAAATGCTCACTGCGTTTCGGACTCAGCCCTATATTTCTGTGATTTAACCATAGACACAAACTATTAGGAGAACCTCGACATCTTCGCGTGCTCGTAGCTCCTAAGAGTAATCGCAGTCTTGCCGGCGCACAGGCATCAAAGCGAATCATGAACGGGATGTGGTGGAGGCGATTTATATGCGTATTTGGCCATACTTCCGGTGACTAGTCGATGAACAATTCAGCGCATTGTCCCTCCCAGAAATTCCGCTACCAGTTCACCGATCCCGGAGGGATGGAAGGTGCAGTTGGCCTAGGCGGGAAATCCGATGCAAGAACCCGGTGCACGTGACAGCTGCCACCTCATCCGACTGAGCGTACATTTGCATACATATATAATATATATGTATATATATGTAGAAGAATAGTAACCATTACCTTATTTCTCTATGTCGCCAGCATGGTCAACTATTCAGTCCGCGCATCCTTGTAGGATGGTGAGCTTCATTAAGCAATTTCTTTCGATCTTACGAATAATTAAAGGCTCCTAGTACGGCATCTCCAGTGGTTTCTCGTTTGTCTTCCTTCCCTTCGAGTCTACCAGATTCATGTGAAAAACGAAAACTCGAGGAATAGAACCGTGTGTCTGCCTTGGGGAGCGATGTTTTGAGAATGGATTGTTTGGGCGGCTTTAAGGTCTACGCAGATTTTTTAAATGCACAATCTACCGTACCTCGTCAACGATTCGAACAAATTTGGGCCTTAGGTGGATCGAATACGACTGGTGCTGCCCGTCGACAGGACGCCGAATCGCTCCTCCACTGCGACAGCCCGTCGAAAGGACGCCACGTATCTCGCTCCTTAACCCGAGAATCCCCCTGGAATCCCGAGTCGCGCTCTTCCTCGCAGAGACCCAATCGACTGGACGCCCGAATCCGCTCCTTCAGTCCGAGAACCCCCTCGTCGAGTCTCCGCATGTCCCGCTCCTCCTTTGTCCAGCCCTCCCTTTCTGAGCTGTGTCGACTCGACCCATAAGGGCATTTGTTGCTTATTTAGGTTACTAAACTAGAAATCGTTCTTGTTGTGTTATTAACAGATAAAACTAATAACTTCAATATGCGACACCCGAGCGACGACCTGCGCCCGACCAGATCTTTATTCGAAGCGAATTTTTCGAAGCAGAGGTTTACCGTTCGTACGCAAGGACCGTCCGTATAAAAACGATTTTAGGGTTACGGCATGCCTTTGCCGCAGAGTGCTCCAATTTAAATTCGTAAAGCATGATTACTCGATAGTCGCATCGGTTCATGATTTTACGGAGCTTTGGAAAAGGTCGGCTAGAAAAAATAGAGCGACATCGACATATGTTTTGTGAAAGAGCAGAAAAGGCCTACCAAACGGCGTGTATGTTTTTCCTTTTTCCACTTAACGACTTAGGGTAAAAAACTTATTTATTGATACTTATCTCGAGACGGAGATTAATTGTGCGACAGCCTAATAAAAAAGTTCAGTTTAAAGTGAAAATGGTATAAAACGATGAACGACAAAGAGCTGCGTTAGTCGATCCTTCTTGAAACACACCGCTGAGAAGACAAAAGTGAAGCGATCGGAGAGTAGAAGATGTGGTGAAGATATCCTAAAGGGAAAGAGGTATTCACGTTGAATAGTCTCACGATAAGAGCACTTCCCCTGCACTCAGCAGAAAGAGGAGGATATTATCATGATAGAGTCGGACGAGCTCCTTTCAAGACTTCATTTTTGTACAAATCCTGTTCTGGTAGGAGTTTGACCAAAAGTGGGCTAGAAAATTCGACCATGTTCGCATTCTGTCGTGCGGTCTGTTTGTTTCCTGTTTTGTTCCTCCGTATTTGCAGTTACGACAGGCTCTGTGTATACTGTAGTAAATTCTATGTATTATCGGTCAGTAAGTAACTTATCGGCGATCGGCTGAATGCAGGATGAACAGTCAGCGATCAGCGTGGGATCGAGACGATCGAGAGGACGATGCTCGGACTGACATAATTCAGGAAAGCGGAAGAAGGCCTCCGGAGTTCCAAGCTTCGTCTACGTTCGAAGATCAGAAACGCTGTCGCATGGGCCGAAATACAAGTGAAAACTGTTGTCGAAAAACAGGTGGGCAGCCTACGTAATCCGCTTCGCAGACACCCGCTGGACGAGAGCCGACACCGACTGGATTCCGCAGGATGTCGAGAAATCATCAGGATGCTCACCAATGCGTTGGTCGGACTTCTTCGTGAAAGCCATGAACGAAAGATATGACACTCATCGTGTCCCACGAGCGCGGAGGATCCATGAGGCACTTTGGCACGCGACATGAACGCACGGAGACGCTGTTGGGGGCCGTCCGAGAAAGTCGACGATCTACGGGACGACGGGTGATAAGTGAGTGGCCTCATGTTAAGCGTTCAGAAGCAAATCTGTGCGGTTCTGGCTAAGAAACAAGTGTTGCAAGAACATGTTTTTTGTCTCGCAACAAAAATTTTGCCTTGAAAGGAGCACTGGCTTATAATGACTCTTCCTAGAAATCCATATAGAGTGGTGTCGTTTATCGAGAGAAGAGAAGCAATGGTCAACTGTTATCTCTGGAATTCCCGAGTCTGAAGATCTAATGTCCATTAAAAAGGCTGCTCACATTCTGTATTTCGTTAAGGACATCTTCAACCAACTCGATATTGAATAAAGGGCTCGTGAATACCTTTAGTCTTGTAGAACCACAGACTGATCACCCTCGTGCTTCTTTGAAATCTTCGCTACATCGTAAATTCTCTATTGCGTGCTTCACGTTAAAACGACCTGCAAAGCCACTGAAGAAGATAGTCGACATTATAAGTGGCACTTCCTGAACGCTTCTGAGAACAAATATCGTCTTCGCTGTTTTGATCTCTGTGTTACAAAAAATGCTTATGTTGCAGATTTATTCCAATATACTGCTTTCAGTTCCAAACATGGATGGATAGCAGCATCGGTTTCCAAAAAGTGCGTCCTTTTCTTTTGCAATCATTGGGTGCAGTCGCAGACGTCCAACAAGCTAGCTGTTTTCACGAACCGTTTTTTACTGTGCGCCATTATTACGCCTGAAAAAATGACGTGATATCCTAAGATTTTTAAATGCAACAGAAGATACGGGATTTTTACTTTGTAAGAAACTTCAACTCTTAGGACAATCTTATCGAAAGGAAATCCTCTGAAGAAGGATTTTTTGAGCGAGCACTTAGATTTGGCCGTCGTAGTACCTGCTGTTGAGCTCCAGTTGCTTTGTTGATGAGTTCTGTTGCTGAACTCCAGTTGTTCCCTTTAGGCCAAACAATTTTAGTGCTTCTCGGCGAATACCTTTGTTCACAATCATGTAAACAAGACCGTGGATACCTAAATATATGTGTTGTTCAACAACACTGCTGGAAGTTGACAAGAACATCACATTTCTGTTGTGAACAACCTTAGCCAGAACTCTGTCTATGAATAAGAGATTAATATTGATCGATTTTTTCTGAAGAAAAGAATGTCAGAGAGTGAAATTGTGCCCTCCAAAATTATAAGCTTTGTGTATCTGTTTGTGTTCAGCAAAAAGCAAAGCTTCTCAAACGATGAATCGCATCAATCAACTAATAACGTTTCTTCCTAAGTGAACGAGGCAACGCGCGAAGCTCAACATTGTCGGAGCCACATCTGAAGAGGAAACATAACAGCACTAAATAACGTAAAGTTAAAACTGAAACCCTCTTCAACACATATCTGTGTCCTAACTCTTCTCGAACAGAGATGCGAGGTTGCGTACTGTGCAAATCTCCACGGCATTGCAATCAATAATGTTTTGCAGTTTTTCATCTTTTCCTTTTTTTATGATTTGTTTTGCTGATCGCTTTTGCATGTTAAAAACATTGAGCAGTTCGTTCAACTTTCTGTACCAACACGAGGTTTTAGGTGGATCTTTATTCAGCAGGCGTTTCGACTTCTCGTCGTCTTCAGAGGCCTGAATGTGGTGCATAAGTTTTCATTTGCGCTCTACCCCACCAAGCGCCTTGGCTACCCTAGCATTTCGGACTTTCCCCACGAACACAAGGGAGGGATCAAGTGGGA
The DNA here is from genome assembly GCA_947359475.1 of Heligmosomoides polygyrus bakeri. Lineage (NCBI taxonomy): Eukaryota > Metazoa > Nematoda > Chromadorea > Rhabditida > Heligmosomidae > Heligmosomoides > Heligmosomoides polygyrus. The sequence continues at coordinate 11,191,785 of OX375865.1, forward strand.
GAAACGAGCTCACCAAATGGATCCACCGCAAGGGCTGATGTTCGCCCACGTCAGTAAGCCGGTAGGGATGAATGGGGCATACTGCACACCGCTGTCGCCGACCGGTCCTTCTACAGTTCACAATGGAACACAAACGGCAGAAAGTCACTCGTAACAGACAGACACTCATTCCGGTTGTTCATTACTGGATTTCTTGTGAAAATCCAGAATGCCTCCAACGCTCTCCTTGCCGAAATGTCTCCTACAACAGCCAAGATGGTACATTTCACCTCAAAGTCATTCCCGTTCTGCGCATCAATCCTATGCTTTCCAAGTGGGCTGGTTAGCAATCCACGTCCTTTGCTTGATAGATGTTCCCTCACACGTACTGCCAGAGCTCTTCCCGTTTCTCCTTAAGCAGTTCCTTTTCTTCATTGAGCAGTTCCTCTTTGCTGTTCTTCACAAGAAATCTTCTGTCTTGTTTAATTGAAGCTTCATGCTGCTCTCACAAACTTTCCTTGCTTCCTTTTTTCCAAATGCAAAAACGTCCCTAGCGTCGGGTTTTATTTTTTTTCTGACACTTGATTCGGAGAAAAACCTCCAAATAAAGTATCAGAAAGGCAATCGAGAACAATTTGTTTTGTATTGGAATTAAAATTAAAGTTTTGGAAAGTAAAAGAACATCTGCAGCGTTCCTGCGAAACATAAGTTTTTACTAGAAAAAGAAAACATTTTATTGTTTCTGGCTAACGTGGCTATTTATATTTTTCAGATGAACAATTACTCTTTTATGTTGCTTACTCTTTATTTATTAAAGAACAGAGAATGCCTAAATTACTATTAACAACTGGTTTAAGAATACCACTATTAATAAAGGCAAATTCAAGTCATATGGGAAGCAGTATTACCGACCATGACAAAGTTGCCACATCATGTTAGAAATAAAGATGATAGATCCAGGATCAGGAGAAAACTCCGCTGCGACATAAAAGGTGCAGGCAACAACTTCGCTTGCGCAGATAGCAAGCGATTGGAGAAAGAGCTAAAAATATAGCTATTTAATGAAACCATATAGCTTGTCTGGTAGAAGTTTCTGCAAAGGAGTGATAGAGGTGGTTTAATAAGCGGATAACGTTCCGAGTTTCCTTGCATAATTAAAGGCAGAGGAACATGAACAGTAAATAAAGCAGATCCCTCGCCGGACCCTTACCTGTAATTGCGTTTTATCAATCTTTCCATTTGTCGATCTTCTAATCTTAAAGACATAAATACACAGCACCGAGTAAAGTACTAGCAACACAGTCGGAAATGTTGTGTTGTGAATCGGGAATAGCAGTGAGGTGTAGTAGTCGACTTCCTGCACTATCGAAATTACGCTGTGGATACAAGTTGCGGTATATACGTGCGAGTGATAGTTTTTAGTTTTCTTTTTCTGGGCTACATTTTCTAATCAGAACTTTGAACGCCCACTTTTGGCAGTTGTTGTTGGAACCACTACATCAGCAGCTTCTTATTTATAAACAGCGAGTTCCTTGTTAACAGTGCGTGTAATTCTTAGATCACCTCGACAATGTGCACATTGACCATGTATGTCAGATTCTGCTGTTTCTATCATCCAACTTCGAGTGGCTTTCAGAAGACGCGTCCATCAGCTTGATTTGGAGATGCGCCCCTCCTCAATAGAAAACAATTTAGTGCACAGCATACGGCCGTAGTGGCATGTCGAACTGCATCCGAATGAGGGCGAGGTTAGACGAGAGCTGATATTTCCCTAATAAAGCGAATGACTTCAACTTCTTTGGTCGCTTTACATGGTGCACTTCTGGGTGATCAGTGATTTTCACTACACCATCTGAAGTGCCTCAATAGTCGCTTCTCATTTCTGAGGTCGTTAAAGAGCGGCGTTGAGATGGAGCACCAGTTTCTGGAGCAAATTTCTGAGAGGATTTAATTTCTTGAGCTAATTCCTTAACATGCCCATAAGGTAATGACAACATAACGCCCTGACAATAGCTACGTCAACAACTCGAATGTGTCGTGGAACGAGTTTAGCTATTTACTTGCAGCAGCTCTCTGTTTCTTCTGCAATTAGAACATGTTCTTTAACTTCCAAAATATCTTAAAGGGAGCAAGAAATCACACTGATTTCCGCCACACTCGAACTCTTTTTGATTCTTTCGTGAAACATATAGAAGCAAGCTGTTGCCTGGTTCAAGCCAGTGAAAATTAATAGGGTCGTCACTTAATGCGGTTTGATCACATCCGCTGGACAAAAGCTGTTGATTGAATTTAAAAGAATAACAAAAAATGAGAAAGCCAATCAACGGTCCTACCCATCGAACAGGAAAAATTCGCTGAAATGATCTGTTGTGAAGAGAACAGCATACCAAGTTTATATTGCCAGTAGTAACGGGTGCGAATATAAATGCAGCTACTGAGCTATTATAAAGCATCGGTCGTGAAACAAATGGTCGAGCAATGCAAACTCCGACGCTAACGAACATCCATATATACACATTTCTACCTAAATTAAGAAAGCAAAACCATTAAGTCAAGCTGGCAAGAGGAGTTCTCACCACTATACCTTCGAAAAGAAAGCGATACTTGTTCATAGATGGAATCATTTCCACAATACGGTTAATTGCAAGAGCCACGCAAATGACAGACGTTCCCATCCATAAGCCAGAAAGAAATTATGATGCACATAATGAAAAGGAAATTAAATTGTTCTCACTTGTGTTCAAACTTACTCCAGACCCAGTGTCCGAGGAACAAATTTAGAGGCTCATTGCTGCAGAACACTCCACCTGTCTGAAACCATTTTTTATGCAATATATATGATACATGCGAATTCAAAAAGATTTTCTTACAAAATGAAGATACGACACAGCAAGCGATCCAGCTATAATATCCATCATGTCAAGAAATCCGTTGAAAAACATTAGGCGATAACAAGGAATGTGCAAGAATTTTCCACGAAACATTCCTATCATGGATAGCGTGTACACAGCCTGGAATTTGTGTACATTACAAGATTTACATTTGGATATGCATGTGCATAACATGCTGGTGTACTGACCATATATATAACATAGAATTCATGAATATAAATATAAATATATATTTATATATTTACACTAGTCAAATACTATGCCTACCACTTGCATTTTAATTTCTATAATACACCAAAGCATGCGTTTAGTGTTCGTCGTTGTAGCTAATGAACAAATGATGATCGCCTCTGGTCGTTCATCGTCAACCTTTTATCGTCGCTCAACTTTTGTGTGCCTATTGTCCCTTGCTGCGAATATAGCGAGCTGTTGTGCAGTTACATCATACTTTCATTGAAGTTCAATGATATCTTCTACAAGACTGAAACACGGAAGCTGTATCATGCTTTCCAATTATAAGGTTGTTGCAAATTTTACTGCCCTTTTCAGGTCATGTTGAAATACAGAGTTGTTTCGCAAGAGAAACTGCTTTCGCAAGCCAGCTTGCACAGACCATTTTGTAGACCCTACCCTCTTCCACATATTTCCGTCTACTTTCATTCTGGACATTATTATAGGGTTTTCAGAAAACATGAACCGACGTGATTTTTGAATGATTGTTCTACGAGTTCATGTATCAATCTCCAACATCCAGTTGTGTCAAGTCGTGATATGCGAACGATTTCGGCTTCGAATTGCTTTCTGAACCTACAGCAAGATATAGATTCGAAATGCCTTCCTCAAGAGATTTCAACCTCAGGACATGCTTGCTCCTGGTCGGTGGATGTCGCTAGAAGGCAAAGCTTTAGGAAAAGCAGTTGAGTCAAGGGCGGACACTACCCGAGAGATATCAGCAGATATGGGTGTGCAATCTGCTGCAGTATCAATCCATCTGGCCTTAATCGGCGTGGTGAAGATGAAGCAGAAGTGGATACCCCTTGAAGAGCACCACCTAATTCGCTTCAACATCTGTTCAAAGCTTCTTGTTCACCTGAAAAACGGCCAGTTCTAAGGTCGCTTGATGACCTTAGACACGAAGTGTGCCTTGTGTGATAACAGAAAGGATATGCCTGTGTAATTAAACATTTCCTACCATCAGACTTTCCTAAACCGGATCTCCAAAGTAAAAAGGCTGTTTTCTGCATGGTTTAGTTGCGAGGGTTCAATCCAGTACAGCATTTTGCAAGCCGATTAAATAGTCACAGCAGAGTCCTGCTGTTGTGATTTAGAAAATTATGCCAAAGATGTGGCCGGCAGTGATGAGCAGAAGGTGATGCGTCGTGCTCCAAGACAACGCTTCTCGTTCTCCAAAAATGATTCGGCAGAAAAAACACATCTAGGCTTCGAACTCTTCCTTACCTCCTTATTCTCCGAACCTCTCCCAACCGACCTTCACTTTTTCCATGTTGTAGATGCAAATCTCCTACGACAGCAGCAGCTTGCTAATCTGAACCATCTTGTCGCCTTTCTCCGGAAATTTTTCGAAAACTGTGGCCTAGATTTCTATGGTAGAGGTATAAAATCCTTACAAAAACGAGCAAGTCAAGTTGCTTTTACCCCTTACATTTGTGTATAAGGATATGGTGAGAGTGTTATGACATTTAGCAATACGCTCGCTTCGGAAATTACTTTTGCAGCAACGTAACAATTCTAGTAGGATTCATTTCGACTAGTTGAATGCTACCTCAATTTTGACTCTTTTGAATCCATTTTTTCAGCGAGCTCTTTTCTATCACTTCAACCATGTGCAGTTACTGTATCAGATGTATAGTTATTGACTTACACAAATTCACTTATTTTCCTGATAGAAAATAAACAATAAAAAATATTTTCCTGATATGTATTAAAATAAAGAATTGGTACAAGCAGCTCTGCAGCAATCTTTGCAAATTCTATGACTTATAACTTTGAAGGATGCCGAACGTAACTCACCAAATATATTATTCCTGTAGTTAAGAAATAGACGCCCTGTTTCGGATTGAATGACCCTTGGGTCTTCCACTCCGCAAATGAACGGGAACTGCAGTTATATTCCTCTTCATTGATCATCCATGGAACATTGAGGTAGAAAAAGTGCATTTCAGAAAGTGGAATAAAATATTTAAAAAGCAAGAAAGCGGATGAAGCTGAAATGATAGCTCTTAGAATAGTTTTAATGCTTCTATGCCACGCAGGTTTGTTATAGTAGAACAACTTTATTTGGCCTGACGTTTCGACAAATTCGTCGTTTTCAAAGGCCTGAAAGAAGTTTGAAACCTAAGAACAAACACTCATTTCGGCAAATACGCCCATCTCAAGCTCTGTCAGTTTCAATATTTCCTACGACTGTCAAGCGGAATCTCAATGAAGCAAACCGAACTTACCACTAGTGCTGAGGGAATGCTCAGCTATGCGATCACCATTGAGCAACTGAGACCTACCAACTGCGGATCCATACTGATGTTAAGTGTATAGGTTGCACGGTCTCAGAGCTCGCACAGCGGGATGAACGGCAAAAACTCACTGGTGATCGAAATGCACTCACTTCGATTATTCATTGTTGGATTATGTTCGCAGATCCAAAAGGCCTCTAGGATCTTTCTGTGCTGTACTTGGGGTGAATCTTCTTCCTTTATTGTTCCTACGTAGTCCATGACAATCTAGGACCCATGAATGAACAATAGGTTAAGTGACAGGGCCAGATGCAGAAAAAAACATGCCGTCTGCGACGGCTCACCAAGACGACAGTGCCGCAGCGCAATCCTATAAGCGGCGGAACAGAGCGCTCACGCCTGAGGCGTGTGAAATGGCTTAATCGCGACTTAGGTCGCGACATTCCCGGCATGGAGATTGCGCGGGCCCTAGTTGTTTACAACTGCGAGTCGGCTTCGCTGCGGGCCTATCGCACGACAGTGAGTCACGCGAACATAAGCGCCATGCCGTCCTGCGCGTCCGAAATGCCGATAGAATGAGCGAAACTCCAACTAACACATTCGGTGCCGCGCTGGCTTACGGGAAGGTTGATTGATAGGCGTCCTCTCAGGCCACGAGTTGAAAAAATGGATTTAGCGCTTGAGCGTGATGAGCGAGCAGACAATGAATGGCTAAATGAAATAAAGCACTCGAAATATCACAATCTTCCTGGAATGTAAAGAATTTGAAGACACCAGTTAATCCGCTGCCAAATAACTAAAGGCATACAAAACAACAATCTTACGAATGAGCTGCGAATGAAACTTTTTTGAAATGCCTAATTTTTTCTCATTGAGAGAACATACAAGGACAAAGAACCGAGAAATGAAGATCAACTTGACCGACGCGCTTTTTCATAGCACAATAGAAGCAAGGAACTCTTGAGCATTTTGTTTCATGACCAGGCTCAAGACACTGTTGAAAGCATTTGAAGCATAGATGAAGATCACGCATACGGTCTCGGCGGTCAGAAAGCGTAGTGTACACATCACAGTCGGTGGCGTACTGGTGAGTGAGCGAGTTGCAGTTGAATTTACATCTTTCCTTTTCGACTGATTTGCTTGTCGACGGTCTTTGGGATGGAGTTGGTGGTTCTGGCGTAGCTTTCTCTGCGATTTTCGTCGTCTCCTGCGGCTGAGTCGTTTGAGGAGTACCAATCAAATTGCGAGGCTGATTTTATGGAGCTGGAAAATATCTGAAACTGTGTCTGAAAATGCTGGTCGACCCGCGACCAAACGCAAGCAACGAGCGTCCTACCTAGACCACCCGACTGAGGCTCAGGGGCTCAGTGTCCCTCATGCATGAACTTCCATCGGTATTAATTATACGGACAGGGTTGTAGCGATTTTTTGCTCAGAATCATGGCGTCGCGACCTCTCGAGACGCCATACGTCTGATTAATGACTTATTAGAGCTGCGGAAGAAGATGACGTACGGTTTTACAGCACAATTTGTTGTGTAGGAAAAACAGGGAAGAGGAAAAACACTAAAGAGGACTACAAAAACGACCATAATACGAAAACAACAACGAAATGAGACCTAGCGTGCGAGCGGTGAGGTTCATCTTGCGTTGCACCATGTTTGTACTCGGAGTGAATCTTCTTCCTTCATTGTAGCTCCTAGCGATCTGCTTCGTGAGCAGAGTATAACGACCAGCACTGGAGCGCCTTCCCATAATGTACTGTCGATACATTGATGATTGTTGTATAATAACGACAGCGTAATCCGAGATAAATAAGTTGTTCAGCATCCTTAATACACAATCGCAAAACATTAAATTCACTCGAGAAACTCCCTATGAAGGCTGGATACACTATTTGAACACCCAAGTTAGGGTAGCAAACGGCTCTTTCAATGTGAAATGGTATCGTAAGGGCAGCTCCAAGAACATCATAGTCCGTGCAAAATCTGCTCACCATCTGACTGTGAAACGAGCTGTGCTCCGCAACATGTAAACAACGGCAGCGGGTGTGTGCACGGAACATGAGGAGCGAGAGGAATCACGTATGCTTGCCCACAACATCGCACCTCTCAATGGATAGGATTCAAGCCAACGAAATGACCGGATTGGATCTGGGCGTGGTGTAAATGCGTGGGAAATAAAATATGTCCTCAGTTACCCTTTATTTCTGAGGAGATCACGGCAGCTGTAAGCCTATGCCTGGTGCGAGCTAATTTGGACGATGATGTTGGATGATGCTAATTTGGACGACTGGTCAACATCTTCTTCTTCTTCTTCTTCTTCTTCTTCAGCGCTTGTCCCGCATCGTCGCGGGGTCCGCTATTCTGGTGTCACGACGCCACCTTTCCCGATCCTGCGCTTGATCAGGGTGGACGCCAGTTACTTTCATGTCCGTGCGTAACGTATCGCACCAACGCTGCTTCGGGCGTCCTCTGGGCCGCTTTCCAGATACTTCCAACTCAATGCCTTTCTTGCGGACGCTGTCTTCTTTCCCACGCAGAACGTGGCCGTACCATCGCGAGCCAGCTTCGCGCATGTTGTCAGCTATCGGCGCGACACCGCACTTCTGCCGAATAGCATCATTTCTGGTGCGGTCCATGTGGGTGACTCCACCCCTCCAGCGCAGCATCTTCGTCTCCATATGCTGAGGCGCGTTTCAACTTTCTTAGTGGCAGTCCAACACTCAGCGCCGTACATCGCTACTGGCCGAATGACTGCTCTGTAGATCTTCGTCTTGAAGCGCTCTGGTATCTTCTTGTCGCAGAGCACGCCAGTCAACGAGCGCCACTTGGACCAAGATGCACTCACGCGTGAGTTCATTTCAACCATCAGACCGCCGTCAGACGCTATTGCTGATCCCAGGTATTTAAACACCGAAGTGCGTGCAAGCTCAGTACCGTTAATCTTAATGGAGCCGGACTCGCTTAGGTCAGTCTTTAGGTACTCGGTCTTCTTGACGTTCAATTTGAGTCCGAACATCGCCAGGCGGTCGCACCAAGCTTGCTCCTGCCGCTCGAAATCATCTTTATCTTCGCAAGCAAGCATAATGTCATCAGCATAAAGCAGCGCCCATGGAACAGGCTTCTGAAGATCTCGTGTGATGGCATTCACGACGACAACAAAGAGGAGCGGAAAAAGCGCAGAACCCTGGTGCACCCCAGCAGAGATGGGGAACTCCATTGAGGTTCCAGCTTCAGCTTGTACTCTACTCTTTGGGCAAGAGAAGAGCATCCGCACCTAATCTAAGGCACGTTGTGTTGTCGCAAGGCGTACCATATAAGCTCGACAGTCGTAACTGTCGGTAACCAAGGGCGAGAAATCACAGCCGATTCTTTCTCTCTCATTCGTCACCACTTTATTCTTGGTGCACCGCATCGCTCGACCTGCTTCAGCCTCGGAGGGGTGACCTTCAAAGTGCAGATCAGCGGTCGATGTTGTGGGGTGACCGTCTCATACGGCATGACCTTCGCGTCTGTGACAATACTTCGGTCGCGATCCTTCACAAGGACGAAATCTATCTGAGACTTGGAGCTCCCACTACAGAATGAGATGAGGTGGGAGTGACGCTTTCGAAATTTGGTATTCACGATGGTGAGGCCATGTGCGTCTGCATACTCATGTATACGCTCACCATCGGCGTTGCGTGACCCGTAGCTAAAACCACCATGACAGCTGTAACCGTCTTTCGCTGCTCCGGCGTGACCATTAAGGTCACCTGCCACAACAACCATATCTTCTGACGGCACTTCCGCTGTCTTCTCATCAAGCAGGGACCAGAACTCGTCCTTGGTTTGCTCGGTGCAACCTGTCTGCGGAGCATACGCAGAAAAGAAATGACATCGTCGCTCTTCTACGGCAACAACAATCTTCATCAAGCGGTCATCGAAACGTTCTACACTTGCAATCGCGTCACGGAAACGCTCGGAGACGATCATACCGACACCACTGGTGGTCCTGGGACTGCCGCACAGAACGGCCTTGAAGCCGCGGCCAATGTCCCTCGACTTGCAGCAGGACCACCTCGTCTCCTGCACCGCACAGAAATCTATCTTTCTTCGCTCCAGTGCTTCAACCCACTCGCACGAGCGGCCCGTCAACGTACCCACATTCAGCGTTGCTACGCGGGTGCTGCTTACGTTACGGGACTTTCGGACTAGCTCAGTTGTCCCCCGATGCCGTCCTCGCATCAGGGACCCTCGCATACTTCTCACACTCGTCGGGCTTTGCGAGTGCGCGTCGGCTCCCGCTTACGCCGTAGCACTATCTCTAAAAACCTGCAATGCCATGAACCATGTGACGTGACACGGGTGTTCGTAGGCCAGCCTTCACAATGGCCTGTCGCCCGCATTCGAATGTCCGTGATTAGCTTAGCCCGCACAGCGAGCAGTTTCCAGTGGCACCACGTGGAGGAACGGACATCGCCACCGTTGTGCTGGACAACATACCAGGATGCAACATCATACGACTGCTAGTTTGCAATAGGCTTTACGATCGCTCATGTATAACGAAAGACTGCGTGATCTGCTCTTAAGGAAGAAGTGAAGACTGTGAAGGGTGTGGTTCACCAAATTTAGTGTTTAAGCTGTTGGGAGCTATATATTGGGGAAACAGGGAGAGCGCAGGCGTTCGCATCAGGTAAGGAAAGGTCTTGCTGGTAAGGAAAAGCGTAGTTTTGTAACCCCAATCGGTAAACATCGAGTGGAACTCTACCGCGAAGACGATTTTAATATTAAATGCACTGTGGTGCTTCGGCTTCGTGAAAATGAGATCGGCCCCAGAAAGACCATAGAGGCCTTCGTTTTTTTTGCATCTGTCCTTGTCACTTAACCTATTGTTCATTCATGGGTCGTAGATTATCATGGACTACGTAGGAACAATAAAGGAAGAAGATTCACCCCCATGTGCAACACAGAAAGATCCTAGAGGCCTTTTGGATCCGCGAACGTAATCCAGCAATGAATTACGGAAGTGAGTGCATTTTGATCACCAGTGAGTTTTTACCGTTCGTCCCCCTGTGCGAGCTCTGATACCATGCAATCTATACACCTAACATCAGAATGGATCCGCAGTTGGTCGATTTCAGTTGCTCAATGATCGCATAGCTGAGCATTAACTCAGCACTTGTGGAACAACGATGAGTTCATTTTGATTCAGTGAGATTTCGCTTGACACTCCTAGAGAATATTGAAACTGACGGAGCTGGAGAAGGGCGTTTTTTGCCAAAATGAGTGCCTGGTCTTAGGTTTCGAACTTCGTTCTGCCCTCTGAAAACGACGCAGTTGTCGAAACATCAGGCCGAGTAAAGTTGTTCCACTACAACAAACCTGCGTGGCACAAAAGCATTAAAACTACTCTGACAATATGCTCAGGTTTTATGAAAGCCGAACATGGAGAATTATGCAGCTCTTAGAATAGTTTGTCGCTGTCGTAGAAAACCTAGCAAAAAGTCACAAATTAAGATGTATTTTTTTAGAACCTCTCTATGCCTTTTGACAATGCACTAGGAAAACTGCACATTTTCTCTGATAAAAAAGCTTTTAAAGTTGCTTCGCTTCGTAGAAGTGTTTTTCTTCGCAACCTGGGTGCGGGAAAATTTATGCAAATCTGCTTCACCGTTGTCATCCTTATCAGCAAGCACTAAATTTATGCTGGCCAAAATTGATCAAATCAAATCAGTTAATCAAAATTTACCAAAATTGGTATGTAAAGTTTATGCCACCATACTTGCAGACTAAACAAAATAGGACTATTCTTCGAACTTCATCGGTGTTTTGCTTTAACAAGGTTTTCAAAAAACAACATTATGTCGAAGTTCTTTGGAATGTATCCAACACAAAAACGAAACAGGTGGTTTGAGGATCCGTTAAAAAATGGAACAGCAAGGAGCAGTAAACCAAAGCAAAGTGTGCGAACTCCCTTAAAGGATCATATCCAAGGAAAATTGATGTGCTCGAGGCACATTAAAAACACATTGCTTTGAAACTTTTTGTCATGCCTCTATGACTGCGTTATCGCGTGCGATTACAAAAAGCATGGTGGGTGGACATGGCAACGTATCAAAACAAATGAAACTGCTCGAGTAGGGACTGCTGTAAAAGTGGCTATATGAGCATGTATACGCTATAACAAGTATTGTGTACAAATCGAGGGCAGTGATGCGATTCATTTCGGCTTCGTTAAAAAGAAAAGGGTCTTTCTTAGTACTTTAGACGACACGAGGCGACAGAACACAAGTACATTATCGCGTGCCGAAACGGGACGAGTTTTGATATGTAACAGTTTTATGATTACATAACATATTCTGCCTAGAATACGTAGATATCTAGAGTACATTGAAATAAAAGGAAAACCTTAGGAGCGTAGGTAAGGCAACTCAATTTTCCTGGTTTTACCATATTAAACACTAAGCGCTGAACGCCTGGAGATGCGGTCCCACTTTATGCAGATGAAGACGGATGTCACGCGCTGTTTCGAAATTAAAATTGCGAGTGCATATAAGAGCATTTTCGGGTCAAAGTGGTCTAAGTGTAACGAAACGAATTCCGGAGCAAAACGCATATTCTAATTATCTGAAACGCAAGACACTGAAAGTTGTCCCGCCTCCGCAAAAGCCGCTACAAATGTTTCGTAGTTGCGTTCAGATAACAATTTCCTAAAAATTTCCCACAGTTAAACTGCGTTCAAACGCATCCTAGTTTTGCGAAAACTAAATAAATAAAGAAGGTACATTCACTCTTGCACTTCGAACGGGCAATAAAGGAAACAAGGATGTATATTATATTTAAAAAAATCAAAAATATTGTTATCGATAAGCTCTTGAATTGTGTTTCAGTACACATAAACGAAGGAAATGAAAGAGCTGGTCGAGATTTTAACTGGTACTTTCTGAAAGCTTCTTCGCTCAGAATTTCGTCTTGTGTTTTGTTCCATTGGTTGCGGAAATAAAATGTGTTTGTTATTCTAGTACACTTTACAATTTGATAGCTTTGATATTTTTCACAATCTCGAAGCCATATCTTTTTGCAGGAAATGTTATCGTCTTTTGTTCAATAAGCTAACCTTTTCAACCAATATAAGCTTTTTATACAGGTGGTTTCCTCTAAAAAATGACAGGATATCATAACTTGGTTACATACCCAGCCACGAAATAAACAACGCTTGAAACCATGGTAACGCCGGATTTCAACAAGATTGAAAACTCATCATATCTTCGATGACTACCGTAAACCTTTCCTCTATAATATTAGGTTGTCCCATAAGTTCCCGCCGTTTTTTTCAACGATTCACTGCAGATTTCGCCGGCGGTCTCTTGCATAGCGCTGCACAGCATTCGAAAGAGAATGATTTGCCCTATTAGGACCTGTATTGATTTTCTTTTTTCATTGTGAATTTTGTCAATTTTTAGGTCGTTGAAATGAAAAGTAAAAAAGTGAAAAAGTAGCCATTTGCGCACTTGTTCTCTCCGCTTAGGTTTGGAATTTTTTGCGCAGCTTTTATAGCATTTGGAAGACAATGTCCTGTACTACAAGAAAATGTTTTAGTGTTATTTGCTCATTCGTCCTTTATTGATTTTTAGGTCATCAAATTGGGACGTCCGGAGGAGGATGGTTATTTTTGCCAACAGCTCCTGCTCTGCGGTTGGACTTTTTGGGTTGGAGTTGTATGTCGTTCGAAAGAAAATGTCTTGCTCTATAAGAATATGTGTTGCGTTTATTGACTTCTTTTGAATATCAACAAAATGCCAAAAAGAGAAAAATCGTCTTCACCAACAACTCCTTCTCCTTCTTCAGTTGTTGATATTCGATAGAAATCAGCGTGATCCAATAAACGCGACACAAATTCTGACTGAGCAAGACATTTTCCATCAAACGACATATAACACCAAGCAAAAAAGTCCAACCACAGAACCGGAGTTTTGCTAAAAATTCGAACGGAAAAGTCGGACGTCATAATTTGATGACTTAAAAATCAATAAAGGACAAATGAGCTAATAGCACTAACAAATATTGTTGTAGTACAGAACATTGTCTTCCAAATGCTATAAAAAAACTGCGCAAAAAATTACACACCTAAGCGGAGAGAACAAGTGCGCAAATGGCTACTTTTTCACTTTTCACTTCAACGACATGAAAATTGACAAAATTCATTATGAAAAAAGAAATGCAATACAAATTCTGATAGAGCAAATCATTCTCTTTCGAAGGCTATGCAGCGCTTTGCAAGAGACCGCCGGCGAAATCTGCAGTGAATCGTTGAAGAAAAAAACGGCGGGAACTTATGGGACAACCTAATACATTAGGAACAAATGATTCAGTCCGCATTAAAAGGAATTCTATAGGTTTTAATTCAAGTCAGTTTCTTTAAGCCTCAAGTGGCTGGTGTCGAGGTAGTAAGCTGTCACAATGATGTTTTGTTGCGATCAAAACTTCGAGCGCCAGGCGGGACTCGAACCCGCACCTCCCTCTCACCGGGCGGGAGTGCTCTACGCCTTTACACCGGCGCCGTTTGATCGAACGCAACATCCACACCTCGTGGGACCGATCAGCACTCACCCGTATAAACCATTTTGTGTACTCTTTCCAACATATGATGTGCAAGTGAAAAGTCCTTTTGAAAACGGGTACTTGTGATGGTTTTCTTCAAATTAATAGAAAAGGAGTGAAAAGCCACTTCACACGCCATTTTAGTCATTTCCAAAACAAGACTTGATTTACTGTTGTTTCAGTATTGGTGCCTCCTCCCCAGGTGTCATCCATTCCCCAGCTCTTCCATTCGATCCTGCGTGTTCTGTTTTCCTGTGCAGGATTGCCTCTCACACTGCTGGTATATCCTCGTTTCGTCAACAATATTCCTGGCCTTAGCCTGATTGCAGTGTTGCAGGAGTGGAAGTATGTGTGTTGGTAGATTCCAGGAAGAAGTATTCACACAATTGTAATGACCATCACGAGTTTTTCAAAGACGAAAGCAGCTCAGCGGTTCTGAAACCAAGCCGCACGGCGACCTATGAAGTCGTCCCGTTGTGGCGACTTGGTTTCAGAACTCGCCGTTCGCCGCACTGCCATACGTCAACATCGTTTATCGCTAACCATTGCAATGTTCGGCACAGTACGGGCATGGGAAGGCAGCATCCTTAGGCTTGTATATTTTCAATAATTAGCTAGCGGTAGGATAGAATACTTCGATTTCCTAGCGGAGGACCACCACCACACTACAATTTTGCTATATCAGAATAGTGACCGCTTTTATGAAAAGACGAGAAAAATTCATCGTCACAAGGGTGCACCCTACACCCGTATTGTGCCCGTGACAATACAATACCGCTCCTAATTCGTGAACAATCAAAACTTTGCGATAGATTTTTCCGTCGCGAACCGTCACAACGCCATAACTTCGTTTAAATTCAATTGTATAAAAATTAACTTGCACCATTATATTCATCTCCCTCCCACCAATCCAACTACCTGCATGAATTGGGTAATTTGATATTCCTAGTTGTGGAGCTCGTGCTCTCAAACGTCCGCTATTTGATTTACGACCCCTTCGCGAGCGCCACTGGTCGATCTTCATAGAGCTAAAGAGTTCAAAACAGTATCCTATCACAAACTTTCTTTATCAGATCTGTGTTTTGTAGAGCGTGGCCACTATGTTGATAATAGACACTACGAAGTTTACCAAGTTTGAAGTGTCGACCTGTTCACACTATCACATGGATTCTTCGAAATTCATTCCTAGTTAGCAGCAAACGTCACAAAGGAACTAGCTCATTTATTATGAGAAGTTGAATGAATTTTCTTTCATAGGTTTATACAGATCCAGCAGACAATTACAAGCTTTCAAGCCTCCAAAAAATCTTCCGCCCTTGCTCGCCTACATTTCAGTTTTTGACACTCGCAATAACACCGTTTTGTTGCGCACAAAAACTTCTAACAAACAGTGTCATTTTCGAACAATTGCGGAAAACTGATTTTTTCACAATTTCCCATCGAGGACAAGGCCCCCTAAACCGAGCCTGCGCTGCTGATGACGTCACCGAAAAGCACTACTTTAGAATTTGGCCAAGTTGGGTACTATTCGATAGAGCTTTTGATGGTGAATTGAACGTTGTTATTTAAAGCAGCGAGAACTGTAATCTGAGTGAGTAAGGACGCGGAGAACATTGACCGTTTATGTGCCAAATTACACGCGCGGGCGTGTTTGGAGCTCAATAACTCTGTCAGGTTTGAATCCTTCCGGCTACAGCTTGTGGCTTGTAGTCAGAATGAGGGTTTAGTAACGGTTCTAATCATTCTTCAAATGGAGTTTTTTGCAACATTCGGGAAAACCGCGTACAGATTTTTGAAAAAATAGGCTAGATACAAGACATTGAGGGGACAAGTGAAAACAAACCGTTTGTTCTCCTCACAGTTCTCTACTATTCTGAGCAAACATTACAAACGGCAAACATTTTTGCCTCCTAAATCAAATAAAAACAACGTGCATAGGGATTCAAAACACGTACAGCAGTCGTCGCCCATCGTGTCTAGGGATCCAGAAGACGTGCTACAGACGCCGTCCAACGGGCGTAGGGATTCATGTGACGTGCCGCGACGTCTTCAAACGTGCGTAGGGATTCCGAGAAAAGAGACCAGTAGGAGTAGGACCAGTAGGAGGAGGACCCAGTGAAGAGGGGATCAACAAAGGGGAACCACTAGAGGGGGAGGGGGTGGGGAAATAAGGAGGGACCAGTATTTTCCCTTATTATCATCCGCTGTGCGTCGGTTTCTTAAGACGGGTCATAGAAGTCGTGACACGTGTGTCGGGGTGTACAAGGTGTGTCATAGACTTCGTGGCAACGTGGTGACACGTGAGTCGGGAACTCAGTGTCACATATGCGTGTTTGACTCTCACTTCGTTTCTTTGCCAGCGCATAGGTAAGGAATTATTAGCGGGGAGGAGGAGTGGGAGAGAAAGAGGTATGGAGAGTGACGATGGAGTTCGGGGGAGTAATATAGTGGTCGGTTAGTAAACGGTGTCAAATTTTAATTATTTTTTGAATGTTGAGCACTTCGGATTGGACTCTCATTCTCTGTTTCTCGCCACGCAGAGAACGGGTACTTCGGAGAATAAATCACGTGCATGCGATAGGGGATGGATGGGTTTCATAGCAGCAGTGCAGATTCTGCCCCACTATATCCCGCTGCACTAGTCTATATAGCAAAACCAGTATTTCTGGAAAAAAAAGTAAGAAGACCTAGAGAAGAAAGGAGGAAGATTGGGGTTCTTATTCTCTCGGGGTTTGGGGTGAGGACGTTTGGCGGCCGCTAGGCTGCTGAACGTCTGGTAAACAGTAAAACGGAATTTGAAACAAACATCCTGTGAAAACCATGCCTTAGCCAAGAACTCTTATTTAAATTTCTGTTTCACTAATTTGATCATGCACAGTGTCACATGATCAAATGAGTGAAATGGAATGCATTACGCATTATGACAGGTTATCAGTTCGTCAAGCAACCACGTTCTGTTACTCGTTCGCAGAATCTTATACTAACCAAATCGGTTTTTTTGTATAGATATATTTTTGGGTTTTTCTTCACTTTGTTTGCAGCTACGGTGTAATGCTGAGAATAAAACTTGAGTTTTGAAAATCGGGGTGAGAAGGGGGTCTTGCTCTGCGCTCTGGTTTTAACACAGGACTGACCATTATGCTTTCTTCACGATGTTTTGTTGATATCAAAACTCTAATGCCAGGCGCAACTCGATTGCACCTCCTGCTGACCAGGCGGAAATGCTCTGCGCCATTGCACCGTGGAATTTGTTTGATCTTTTACTGAACCGGTTACGGTTCCATGACGATATCAGCCGTCGGCTGATCACGATATAAGTGTGAGTGCTGACCAGTTTCCACGAGGTGTGGACAGCAGGTGTGAACGTTGCGTTCCATCAAACAGTGCCGGTGGAGTAAAGCGTTTTCGCTCAGTCAAAGGAAGGAGCGGCTCAAGTCTGCCTGGCGCTACAGGTTTGATTGCATAAAAACATTGGTGTGAGAGCCTACAAGCTCATCAGCCACTTGAGGCTTAATGAAAACAAATCGCGTTGTTATGCTTTTAAGGTGATTTTCGTATCGCCTAACACGTTGACGGCAACATCGCTCCATGGTACGCGACAGCCGGTCTGTGTCATGGGACGATGTACCTCAATGGAGCGTGAAGGTGCAGTCCTCTGTCCGCGAAGAGTGTATGAAAACAAAGAACATCTTCAGATTATTGGTGAGGTTATGCTTCAGAGATTCTGTCTGTTGTATGCCTAAGTATAACAGATGTGTGTGAGGAATTGACCATCAACAAAAAAACCTGATGTTACAAGATCTTCCATTGTTATCAGAACTCTTGCGTCAGGCGGGACACGGACCCGCAATTTCTTCCTAGTGGACAGTATGTTAGCGCATTACGCTATCGCTCAGCGTTGTTAAATCGCTCGCAGTATCTGCTTCATCCTCGTTGCAGTACCGTCTCAGCACTCCTCACGATACCGTGGTGTTGTATGCGACCAACAGCGCCGTTGCTTTAATCCTGCGCTGAAAGTGAAGGGCACAGGTACAAATCCTGCATGGCACGAGAGCTCTGATTGCAGCAAAACATGCGACAGCATACAGCCTCTATATCAGCTGCTTTAGTCTTAAAACAAATGTGTGGGCCACTGTTTTGAATGATGGATGATGAGATTTAGTCCACATCTTCTGTCGCTTCTGATAAAGTAAAATCTACAGCCGCTTCTAACGACTATCGGTACTCTTGTACTGTGCTCGACATGGTGCTGAATACGGACACATGTCATCGCCCAAAAAACATCTATATCCATCTAATATATTGCCCACGGGTGCTGGTCGTGACTGTGAAAGAGGCAGTAGAAGGGTAGATCTGATCGCGGATGCGGTCACCATCTTGCGGTTACTGCTTTGTTCCTGGGAAGACCTCCGTAGCACTATAGATGTAACGTGGCGCTTAATCCGTTGCTAGCCGCAATCTCTTGTGCCAGCTTCCTTGATTTTTTACACTCCTCTCCCACACTGGATACGAAAGCTGCGGTTCGGATCATGTTTTCACTACAGCTGGCTTCATGTGATTAGTGTGGGAGGAAAGACAGTGATCCATACATGTTCTTGGGTAGGTTTTCTATACAATTTTTCTACGTTACCAGTCTCCTTCAGTTCGATTTGCACGATCAACAACGGAAGCCAATCACCCTGAGGTTTTCCGCGAGTGAGCTTGATATAACGGGGCTGGTTGCTAACAAGGCTAAAGCACAGGTCCATTTCTTCCAGCGTCGAGCAAGCAAAAAAGCAGTCGTCGATGTAACGACAATAGTGCAATGGAAACCTTTGTAGCACCGGGATTTCAATTTTGGCCATGAAGGCGATAGCGAATGCAGCTGCTAGTTGTTGCCCCATCGCCAGTCCTCTTATCTGATCGTGAGAGGAGCAGTGGCCCGACCACCCGAAAATATTGAAACCAAGGCATTCTTTAGGAAGTACCATTATTTGACTGCTCAGGCCTTACGTTAGGTTGGCATTCTGATTGGGACGCCTATGTCTCGACAATGGCCGTGCTAGCAACCGATTGGTCCATCTGCTTCCAGTAAGGTAAGGTATCGATCTCTCTATTGACTTCCAGTAAAGTTGAGGCGACGTTTGACGGGGTAGCCACCTTTTGACTTGATCCTTCCTTTGAGGCTCTGATGAAGGCGATACCGCCGAAACGTTGGCCAATAAAGATCTGTACATCCTCGTGTGGAGCTCAGTCAAGACAATGCAACAAGATCTACGATGCCGAGGTTCATAGAGAGTCGTACATATTGCATGTTGTTTAGTTGCAATATCGTGAATGGTTTAAATGTGTCTTTCAGCCTAGAACCGCTTATAGCCGCGGCTAGCCTAGATTTTAATTTTTTTTCTGAAGGCTTCGCGAGGAAAATTTCGTTTTGTTGTGTACTGTGTGTTACGGGAACAGAATATGTATGTTGCAGACTTATTCCAATGTACCGTAAAATTTAAGAGCTTAGCATTCTCAGTTTCAAACTTAGGTAGATAGCCACATCCACTTCGAAGGAGTGCGTCCTTCTTTTGATAACATATGATGCAGTCTCGGTCGCCCAATAAGCTAGCAATTTCCACCAGATCATGTTTTCCATACAGTTCGTCTGAAAAACAACATGACATTGTAGGATTTTCAAACTCAGCAAATGTGAATGTATAAAAATTTCAGTTCGTGGGAGAATCTCATCAGAAGGGAATTCTTCAACAGAGGATACACTTTTTGACCACATACCTTTAATAATCGTAGGAATTCCTGTTGAGCTGACTGTTCCAAATCTTCCTTTCAGACCAAACAATTTTAATACTTCTCCACGAATTTGCTTATTCACAATCATGTAAACGAGACCGTGGATTCCTAAATATATGTAATGTTGTTCAGCAACACTGCCAGATGTTGTATGAAATTTCTACTGTCTGCAACATTAACCAAACTCAGACTTTGTGAAGAGGTGTCACTTTTGATAATTTCCGATGCCGCGTTATCGTTTCACAGTTTCATCATTATTATTGGTTACGAACCTCATCTATGTGCTGAGGCCAATCCTGAGCAGGAGGAGAAAAAAGTGAATAGGACGCAGGAGGCTCCCCTCCAGGTAGGATAGTGTCCTCAAAGCCATCCTCTTAAGCAGCACTACCGCTGAGCTCCAAAAGATAGAATGAGAAAGCACAAAGGATAATGATGGATTTTAACGTTATGGTGCTCTAAATAACAGTGAGTATTGTGCAACTCACTGTGGATTCTGATTGAGAATTCTGATTGACCGCATAACGCATGTGAGCGCAATAAGCGAAAGAGGGGGAAGACTGTTCGTGTCCTTCCACCTAGCAACATGAAGAACACGGATATGGTGACGTGAAATACCCTACATTATACACATCCTAACACGTACGTACGTGCAACTCAGATTGCAAACGAAGGGCTTAGCTCAAATCCTACGCCTTGTACAAACTAAACGGGTAAAATCTCCTACTTCATGTGGGAAGATGCTACATCACCTAGTAAATGTGTTTGTGTGGTGATGGACTGCCTTCCGCGCATTGCGCCTGCATGTGGTGCTACTGGTACATGCAAGACTACAGTCAAATATGCAGTACATCTACAAATTATGAACGTTATGGCGTTATTTTCTGAAAGACGGACATTCTCTCTGTTTTAAGTTAACTTAGCACTCAAATACCGACAACAATGCTATAGAACTTTATTTATGCGAGGCCTTTAAATTGCTCCAGTGAAACCCGGAACGATGATAAACCATAAGTCGTGGAGCCTTTTAATAGCAATTGTTGGCTCACGAAAATTGACCTAAAATTACTCAGCAATATGAGCAATTCGAAGGGACACAGAAATGTGAAAAATACTTTATTTAACTCCACCTTGGCTCGAGAGGAGAGAGTAAGGCAAATGTGGGTGTCGCATAATTTTCTCGTCTATTTGAGCCATCAGCGTTTGGCGCGTTACAACTTCTTTATAGAAGATCCAAGCGCAATGTACACTTGGCGCAACAAGGCGATTCGAATATGTTTTGCAATTAGCTTTATCAATAGTTCTATATCGATTAGCTCTATCGGCTACTGCCAGCACTTTGTGGCGTTCCTTGAAAATGAGGCAGAAATCGACATATTGCGACTTGCTTCTTTATCACTTTCCTTCTGGACTGTCTGCGTACCTACTCTCAAAACCATCATTGCTTTGTTAGTTTCAGACGTCTGCAGCAAGTCAACGAGCAAAACTTGTTTGATTCTTGGTTCATGATTTTCGGAAGGGAACGCACAGCATTACGGACAAGAAGCATAGAAAGATCGATCGGACTAAACAAGCGACACGGGGAGAAGATTTTGCTTTCATTTCGGTTTACGAGTCAAGGAGTCGTGCACTACTCTCTTTAACCAGATAGACAGACGATTACAGTAGACTTTCTTATTGAAGATATGCTGGAAATGAAGCGTAAGCTGCTTGAGAAGTACTCGAGATTCGGTATATTCTTGCGTTAATGGAGAATGCACGAACGGATCGAGCGAAACGGACGCAGGAGACAATGAGCAAGGAGTCTATCGAAAATGTGGCCTGTCCTGCGTATTCAACAGATATGAGCCCTTGTGACTATGTAGCATTCAAAAGTCTTGCTCACTTTTTCAGGAACAAGCGATGCTCGAAACTTCAAGAGGATCAGTGCGCAATCGACGAATGGATCGGCAGCAGGCTAGCTTCTTTCTGGGAGAATGCATTCAACTTTCCTGGATGTTAGAGAAAACTTATGGTCAAAGATAGTGAACATATCGATTGATTACCCTTTTTTTATTATCTTGTTGTAATAACCTTTAATAAAAATGGTATGATAGCCCAAAAAATTATGGGATGCCCTAGTATTTTTTCGTATTTTGTCTTTTCCGCTGTTATTAGGTTGTAGAAAAAGTTTTTGCGGTTTTGGAATGTTTACTTTTTTTCCTCCCTCACTCTGTATTGCAGCTACTTTTTGTGCGCACACCAGCAGCACTGCCATGTTCTAGTTTTTCATTATTACCTTAGAGACCGTTTGCAAATAACATTCTCCAAAAAGAGCTTTTGTAAAAGTGTACTCCTTCCTCTATATTGTAATACTTCATATCTAACGAATCAGCAGGGGCACCCGTTATCATATCAATGCTGCAGTCGGTGAGTGTACGGTGTCCACCTGACAAGGTATTGGTTTGCTTGCTTTTGTAATGGTGAATTCAACCTCAAAATCTCTGCTTGATTGGAACCTCCATCCGCAGTCAACAACGGCTGATGAATTCAGAATACGGCAAACACAAGTGCACTATGTTTAGAAGTACACTCTATTACCGTCACGGGTCACCCGCCCAACTTGGTATGGTGTTCAAGTTAGCGTAGTGGGTTTCCTGACCTGTCGGATAGAGATCGCCTGGAAATTGAGGTGCCTACCCAATTACAAGCGCAAATATGGCTGGTGTCCCTCATAACAGAAGACGATAAGTGATATCTAACTTCAACAGGCAGTATAAACTAGGGTAGCATAGGTTAGCAGCATGATGGACTGCGGCCAAAAACAAGCCTCCAGTCACTCAAGGTATTGGTTTGAGCGTGATAGATTGCAAAAATGCATTCACTACGAGCTGCCGTCACGCTCATCGTAGAATTGTACTGTCAGCATTTGGACAGACTAGCGAAAATTGAAGAGAACCGCTAGACTCACAGCACGATCCTATTCCTGCGCAGCAACACTCGCCCACGTATTGCAAGTGGCGACTCACAACAGGCTGCTCGACCTTGGACGGGAAGTGCTGCGCCACCTACCCCGTAGAGCACAGACCTTGCGCCGATAAACTACCACCTCTTCTACTCGCTTTCCCACGGCATTCAAGAAAGTACGCTCACTGATGAAAATTATATGGATCGGTGGTTGAACAACTCTTTCGAGTGAAACCCAAACGCGTCTACACTGTTGTCATTAGAAATCCGCACAAATTTGTAGAAGACTGAAAGAACATAATGGAGATTTTTAACGTGTTTTTCACTCCTAAAAATCGATCAATATTATGTTACGAAAACGGCCACCAAACGCAGCTAACAATAGCAAAACATTGAGAAAGGGCATTACACTAACCATGACTGAGTTGCCACATTACGTTAGAGAAGATAACGACAGCGTGGGGAACAGCACAAAATTCCAACGCGACGTAGAACGTCGAGGCAATAGCCGTGCTTGCACAAATAACGAGTGATTGAAGAAAAAGCTAAAGATCTTGCGCAGTTTTGTAAAAATGATACTTCTGATATTCTGACAGCTTCCGTACAACTGTGCATCATAGAAAAATTGGTGGCGAGCGGACGACGTTATCTCCTACCTGCAGCTGAGGCTTATCGAGTTTTCCATTTCCAATCCCTTTTATTTTAAAAACATAAATGCACAGGATTATATAGAGCAGGACTAGAACGACCGGAAATGAAATATTGTGAAGCGGAACAAGCAGCGATGTATAATAGTCGACTTCCTGCAACATCAATATTAGATTGCAATCGTACAGCAAAGATCACATTAATTTTGAAAAAAACTCTTCTTTCAAATCTTTGCAACATTAAGCCGCCCCTGAGGTAAAAACCATATCAGATCAATTGCGAAGGTTCGCCATCTTTGTCGTGGAAAATTAATTATGTCAACTGCTGTGAAGCACAGTGCTGCCCTTCACTTGAAATAAATTAGCGCTTGATTCGTTCATTTGTTTCATTTGCGTCGGAAGAAATTCACTAATTTGGCCGATGTTGAACGTGCCTTCCTTGGTTTCTTTAATTCCTGTGATCTAAATTTTTATTGTAAAGAATAAGGTTTGTTGCCTTTGCTTTGGCAAAAACGTATAGATTCTGCAAGTTTTATTTAGAACAATAAAGTTGTGTATAAGCTGAGTTATAGCAGCTTGAAGTAAGCGGTCCGTTTCGGCGATTAATTTTGCGACAGCTTAATATATGTGTTATGAGTTTCACAAAATCAGCTGGAGGGAAATTTAGCAATTATGATATTTTTCTCCTACTTTCTTTTCCAGTTATAGTCATAATTATCTTGACAAGTTAACAGCGATCGCAGCATTAACATCACATCGCGTGGCTGCCAACTAATATCTTCGCAAATACTGTTTGTGCGAAGCGTGAGCACAAGGCCCGCGCAAGGTTTTCTAGCGTTTTTCGTTCCTCGACCATTTTCGCCTTTTATAGCACATGAGTGTTCTCTATCGTTGCAAGGTGCAGAAATTGCTTGAACCCGTTCGTAATGAAATGCGTGCCCATTGAATGTTGTCAGAAGTAACGGGTGCGAATAGAAATGCTGATATGAGGCTATTGTAGAGGAGCGGTCGTGTAATAAACGGTCGGACTATAAACACCGTGGCGCTGATAACCATCCATATATACACCCTTCTACCTAAAATAAACTACAATAAACATGCCTCTTACACTCGTAAGCAAGGTGTCATAAAACATCATAAATAAATAAAAAACACCTTTGAAAACCGAACGATACTTGTACATTGATGGAATCATTTCCACAATTCGATTAATTGCAAGAGCAACACAAATCACTGATGCTCCCATCCATATGCCTAAAGACAGGTTTCAACTGCTATGACTAAGCAAGGATATAATTTGTGTTGGCTCTATTAGAAAACTCACTCCAAACCGAGTGTCCGACAAAAACACTGAAACCGGGACTACTGCAGTACACTGCGCCTGTCTGAACATTATTTTTTGTATCGCGCTTGTGAATTTGAGACAATGTTACTTACAAAGTGGAAATACGATACAATTAATGAGCCTGCTACAATGTCCATCATATCAAGAAAGCCGTTGAAGAACATCAAACGATAGCATGGAATGTGTAGCAATTTTGCTCAAAACATGCCAATCATCGAGAGCATGTAAACAGTCTGAAACATTTTCTTTTAGCTCAGTTTCTCGAATTCTGTTGAACATTTTCTAGACATGATAAGATATATGACTTAAAGTATGTGTGATTTTATATTCAATCAATTACAGTTATTTTCATTTTTATTCACTTTTTGATAACTTACCAATATTAAATGTTTTTCTCCTGATTAAAAATACGAAGAAATTCGGAAATGAAAATGAAAAATTATTTAGCAGCTTAAAGCCTTTGACACAGCCGATCCCGCAAGATTGGGCCGAGTGTGCGGAACAATGGGGTAGGGGATTGGTGAGTTCAACCGTTATTTCATCCTGCTCGTGCAATAGCTTTGTGCCATAAACTGAGATCATCAACTGGTATCTTTTTACAGTTTATACTTCTAGTTCCATGCCCACTATGGCGCCATTAGAAGATGCATCATCTCGTGTGTCTAGTAATCATGATACTTGGTTCTGGACTCCACGAGCCTACCAAGCCTTCCATCCATCTGAGGTGAATTGATAACAGCTGTGTTTCGGAACGATGATCGGGGGGAATTGCCCATCGACTAATCGTTGTAAGTCACGTTGTAGGCCACATGTCTGCATGCAAATACCTTCCACGATATCTCGTAGTAAGGTAGCCGATTGCGTTCTCCCCCCCCCCCCCCCGAAATGCGGACATCAGTCGGACAAAGGGGGCAAATGCTTCGCAGATGATATTTACAACAAAGTAGATTCCGCAGGTCAGAAGAGAATCCAGTTAGCGCTGAACACCAATGGTCTATTTCTGCAGATCTCCCACTTTGTGCGGACAAAATAGGTTTTACGTATCGATGCCAGTACGTATCGGTTACCATCACGTGCAAACAATGAGAATAGACGAAGATTGACAGAAAATGGTCATATTGAAGAATGGAGAATAGAGTTATTTGATCGGGGACCAATAAAGGATAAAGGATAAAGGACGGCGTTACTCAATCCCTTCTGGGATGCGCCAGCGCATTCTACTTCTACGGGATGTCGTGGAGGCGACATGAGTGCGTATTTTCTATCCTTCCCAGACAAGTCTGGTACCAATTCACCGACCCCGGAGGGATGGAAGGCTTGGTTGGCCTGGGCGGGAAATCCAAACCAGGAACCTGGCATCGGGTGCACTCGACAGTCGCGCCTCCTCCGACTGCGCTACACGGGCAACCAATGTTGATGGATATTATCAATTTTCTGCCGGATTGTCTGTTTTCACCCAGATTTGTTCGGTTGGGGTGGGAATCACTTGACTATGATAGCCGATGGATCGACCTCACAGTAAGTTGCAAGGTTCAGTCGGACGACCAATATCGATCGATGGTATCAATTTTTCGATCGGAGTTGCGGGTTTTGGCTCAGGTTTGATATATTCCAATGGGAGTCACGCAATTGTTTCTTCTAAAGAATTACTATCGCTCGCTGGAATTCCTTCACTATTATGGCGTTCGGACAGGATCTACGGCAAACTGTATCGATTGAACAAAATCATTATCAATTTTTATGCAGATTAGACCCTCCGGAGTGGGAATTGCACGAATGCACTGAACGGTGGACGAGCCTCATTACAACCGTTATGAGGACGTTACCTTACCCTATCCTATGTAATAAGCGAACTCAAAATTTCCTCTCTCATGGCGATCGAAAATTCAATAATCCAAGCTGTTTTGTTTTCGGCGTTGGAAACGAAGCAGACTTTTGGCGACCGGGAGGCCGCTGAACGTCTGGTAGTTTTAATAATTTTTGCGTTCCAACAGCAGAGGTTACTTAGAGAATTTCTCAGGGAAGCAACATGGGCATACAGTGGCTGACATATCTGCATGAAGGAAACTAGTATCGAACAAGGAGCAGATGGTACAGGTGATCTAGCTGTTTGATATCTTATTCTTCTATACGAAGTAATCATACTGTTCCTGGTCTTGATCCTGATAAGCTAGAGTGCTTTTACGGTCCTCATGCCGCATCAGGCGTTGGTTTTGTTGGCAAGAGACGGACATAATGCCAATAATATACCAATACCAATACTACAAAATTTACTCGAATTCCCACAGGATCCTTATTGGTAGCGCTATCAGACGTACGCTTTCTTAAACGGTCATGCCACCGCGACAGTGTAGCAGTTGTATGATTCATGTCCACACCTAGCTTACATGATAGACTAAAAGAACAATAACAAGATGATTCAACTTTAAAGCACACAACACCTTTTCAAATCAAAGCATTGCACTCAAAAGCTTGAAAGGTTCTGAACAAAAATACTCACAATATAAATTGCTCCTGTAATTAAGAAGTAGGTTCCTTGCTTTGGATTAACGGATCCTCGCTCATACCACTCGACCAGTGTTCGCGAACTGCAGTTGTATTCGGTCTCGTTGATGATCCATGGAATGTGAGGGTAGAAAGTGTGCATTTTAGAAGCTAAATCAATCAGATGTTTTTATAACATACAGTAGTGGCATAAAATTATTTCTGTCCGCGTATCCGACATGTTCCGCCATTAAAGCTGAATAGTCAGATTGAAGACAGCTTGAACAGTTTCAAAAATGCCACCACATGCTTCACATTTTGTTACTTTGGTAACACCCGGTAGTGAGGGATAGAGATCGCTTATTACCAGGGATGTGCGGAAATTTTTCTGGAAAAAGCGGAGGACGAAATGCGGAACGGAAACGTTCAAAAATGGCCGGAAACCGGAATACGAAACGCCGAAACGGAAATGACACACATTCGCCATTTTTTCAAAAATGCATCTTAAATTACGTCAGAGGCGGCTTCTATTGCACTTTTTCTTTCTCAGATCGTTGCGAGCGGCAGGATCTACCACAGATTAATGCTAATCGTCATCACAACATAACGTAACATAGCATGGCATGGATTCATAATATTGTTATGATAACCTTTTAGCTATGGCTAGAGCAATAAACGAAAACAAATTCATGGTCCTGTCTTATTATTTCTAGTTCAGCATGCAGTCTTTTCTCTGTTTCTATATCTAGTTTCTGCGGTGGGTTTTCTCTGACTTTTTGTTGCTGTATTTTTTTTACATTGAGTAGACTTAACCGACTTAACCACTTCAGGCTGCTTACAGATCAGCTTTTAAAAACTCACACGGGTGAAGTATGAAACTGGAGCAGCCACCTAGATCATCTTCCTACCAGAAATGACATCCCTCTCAACATTTTTAGAAGCCTGTGGCATCATGGACGACGCGATGACTGCACAGATATTTGCATACTAAGGATTAGCAGTTATATTCTAATCACCAAAACTATATATTACTCAGAATTTAATTTTTTTTTTACTATATATTACTCAGAATCTGGGATCTAAGATGGTAACTGGATGACTGATCAGTCATGGTAAGTTCACACTTCCGTAGGAATATTCAGTGTGTGTCAGCCCCTAATATGAAAGCGACACAGCTGGACGGTTCCTAGATGATTCTCGAAGTAATAGATTTGTTTCAGAATTCAATAAGTCACCCTAGTCAATCAGAATAATACCTCGTGCTAGATAATCGTGATGCAGCATTAAAAATGTGATGCATAACTCTATATGGATGAATATCACACCTAATAAAACTGAAAATTGAAATTTGCACCTTTGGTCAGGAACACTGATGTAATCTTGGAGCAGACAACCGCATGCCACAACCTTCACTGAACCCTCTGTTTCATGATACTGCGCTCTATGCTTACTACGTTTTTGTAGCTATTTGTAACTAATGCATCAAGAATTTTATGATCATTCAAATGTTGAGTGCATTTTCCTAGCATGCAATGCATAGATAGCCTTTGCTGACACATTAATTTTGCCCTGCACTCAGACGTTGCCATTTTTGAGTACTTTCCTTTGGTAGGCTAACCAATTTCAAGAATATAAATATTATGGTTGACGAACAGTATTCCTCTCACAATTATATGAAGGAGATCTTTTTTTTTACGTGATAAACTGGTTGTGTGCAACAGAAAACTAGTGCTGAACAGTGGCAATTTCCATTTGCGCCTTCCGGTCCAAAAACAGGCGAAACACGGAACGGAACAGAAGAGCCCAAAACGGCCGGAAACCGGAACTCGGAACCGAAACGAAAATTACGCACATCCCTGCTTATTACGCTCATCATTCTAGTTTACTAAAAATTGTTTTTAATGCACCTCACAACGCATACCTCCAACCTGTTTCCTAAGCATCTGTTTGAGTTAATAATTTTATAAATATAAAAAAGATATGTGAAATAGTCCGTTAACCTAAAATTTTAAGTCGTAAGTTGTGTAGCTGTATATAGCTTCTCCTTTTAAATAATCACTCTGAATTAGGATGAGAGGGTAAAAATATCAAGACTGAATTGGAAACTAAAGTGGAGAATGGCGTTAAAAGTTACATAAAGCTTCTCTAGTGCATGATAACTTTGCGTTTGTACAGGGTGCGGCAAAACTGCCCGTGCATTAAAAATTCAATGGTATTTTGAAATCAAACTTCGCAGATCAATTCTAACTATCAAATTTATCTAATAGATTCATGGCAATTCAAAGTACGCTAACACTTTTCAACATGATCGCCTTCAGCTTCTATACAGTCCTTCAGACACTCGACGAAAGCTTCGCATGTGGCACGCAGGTACGGCTCATCAATTTCGTCCTAGGATTTCAAAAGCGCCTCTTTACTAGAGTTCAAATTTGGGTGTCTGGTAGAGTAGTAAGATGGCATTCACAGAATTATTCATCGGGTTAATGTCCGGAGAACTGGAGGACCATTCGTCGTGTGTGATGAAGCCAGGCAGTTGCTCGGCGCACTAGTTCTGGACTACCTTCGCTTTATGTGCTGGAGTAGAATTTTGTTGAAAGCGCCAGTAGGCCTCTACGAAGTGGGAATTGGCCCACGGCTCGAGGACTTTTTCCAGGATATCCTTGTAAACCGCTGCGTTGATTTTCACGTCAGCTTCGACAAAAAGAAGTGGAGTTTTCGCTGAAGATGTGACTCCTCCCCAAACCACAATGGAGTGAGGGTGTTTCACACCTTCCTGAAGTTGACTTTTGGCGGTAGCATCAGCAAGCGAGTCCTTAGAAATCCTTTCATTTTGGACGTTGAAGACTGGATTCATCGTGGGAATCGTTTCATCGCTAAAGAGGATGTCTCGAGCACGTGCCACCGTGGACCCTTGCATCAACCTCTTACATCTCCCTATTTCTCTCGTCTTCATCCGCCGATGCCTAACCCTTTGGTACTCAAATACAAATAGATTCCACAATGTTCAGCCAGCATATCTCAGGCGAGTAAAGCAGAAAAATTTAGGGGAAAAAGCGAAAAAATTAAAATATTTAGGTGCACGGGTAATTTTGCAGCACCCTGTAAATATACCGAATTGAAACTACCACTGGCTAGCATACTAGGCGTTCGTGTGCTGACCAATTAAACGACGACACGATATACACAAAAATGTGAGTGGTAAAGAAAAGATAAGGAATAAAGGATGAAGAATAAAGACGAAAAAAGAATGAGTAAAGAATTCAGTTCTTAAATGAATGTACTGCAGCGGAGGAGGCTTTGGGTGAACGGCTAGATGACATTTACGATATGGCATATCTCTGTGACTTGAAGTGAAAATAGGTAAGGAAATGAATAGCTACACCCTTGTTTTCCTAAAGGAGTCTGCAGAATACTTGCTTTACCCGGATCATATCGGATCAATCGTGCAACCAAACACAACGACGTTAGTGATTCTTCATAGGATGTTGAAGCCACGCCTCTGAGATCTCCGTCGTCAAGTCACCAGGCTGCGCTTTTCTACGCAGTAGGACTCACAACATAGAACTCTGATATTTGCGACAGAGATAAGTTAAGGGCCTTTTTGTAGTGGGCTATAAATCATGCATTTCGCAAACGCACATCCAAATGTCAACAACAGCGGGGTGACGGTGGCGAACAAGACGGGAAAATGTCGCTATTCTTGAGAGATAATGGAACTTCTTAAAGGTATGAGATTACTAAGCAGGGTTTTATGAAATAAAATTTATTAGTCTTATTTTACGCTAAAAGAAATTTGCTCAGTAACCACACTTTTGTTGAAAAGAAATTCAAGGCGAAACGTACGTCTATTCATACGATGACCTTGTCTACGAACGGTTCAATTTAGCCTTTATTTTTAGTGGAAGGCCTTTTCTATGCAGTGTAAGGCTACTCCAGTGTAACTTCGTTCTCCGGGCTTGCGCTGTACCCTTTGGCCAACCTTCCCTCATGTGGAACGGTGAACCCGTTAACGCAAATTAGTTCATATGAAAACGAACATATAATGGTGGTGTAGACTGTTGTAAGGCCTTTGTCATACCATCGCTCACCCCGAGCGACGCCTAATGATATGCCCCATATCGATCCCATCGCCCCGCCCGATCGATATGGGAGCATATCATTAGGCGTCGCTCGGGGTGAGCGATAGTATGACAAAGGCCTAAAGCTGTTGAGCTAATTGTTATGGAAGCTCTATTCTGCTTACTTCTTGGCGTAACCGCCTTCTTCAGAGCCTGAAAATGACAAAAAGAGCTCGAGAAATTACTCGTCCAAGGATCATGTCAAGCTACAGGAGTCTCGAAAGTTAATGAAATAATGAAACGAATAGGGAGTAAGGCAACCAGACTGACCGTGTGGAAACAGCCGAAAGGAGAGAGGAAGAGCTCATTCACCCAGTCGTTTTCCACCTTCGGATGGGAAACGACTGGGTGAATGAGCTCTCCTTCGGCTCAGACCCTCAGCCGCCCTCCGGCTGGCGCCGTCCGTGGTCAAGCCCACAGAGATCGGCAACTGGGTCCAGCTCCTGGGTTACGGCCAGCCATTTTTCTCTCCGATTGATTGCGGCATTCTTGAACGCAATCCACAACACCTCCAGGGTTTTGCGCGCCGCGATATCGAACTCACGCGCTAGGATCGTCACCGCTATCCCAACCACTGCGCCATTGTGACTCCGCAATCTGTGCTCCCCCAAATGCGTGGAGACCGTGCACTTGTCCTGCCCATCCATCCATCGCTCATTCACTCTGACCCCTGACCCATCATCCTACCCCACTGTTAAACGACATGCCAAGATTCAACGACAGTCGGACATGGAACATATAACAAATTTTGAGAGCCACGGTTCGGGACTCCACTCACCCTTTACACTGCATCGAAAAACGAACTACACAGTGCCAGCTCACCTCATCTGCGCACCATGTATCGCAAGTAGTACACTACCGCACATATGCTTTTGTCAATTGCCGAAAAGAAGGCTTTGAAGCGCTCCAAGGCGCCTTTTATAAATAACTTTTTTAAAATTCAAGCACTTGTGAAATATTTGAGCTCTGCAAGTCGAGCTCTATCTTTTGAATTTTAGTAGAGCTGGACAATGCATATAGGCACGACAGAACCAACCAAGACAACCTGTAGTTAGCTTTCGGGAGTTTCACCGGAAAGTTTTGGCCGTTCTTCTCAAGAACTGCTCTATGACTGTCCAGCTTGCCTTTGGAGTTCGCCGTGAACAGTGCGTCTAGAATCGAACCTATCAATCGAGTGCACACGACCGCCCACAAATTGCATGACGCGCAGGTTTGGAGCGCGATAACTCTGTCAACTGCGAATCTTTCCTGCTTTAGCTTGTAGGCAGCACAAGGTTCTTAAAGCACATTAAATCGCAACGGTGTTGCAACGGTGTATGACCGGGTCGCACACTGCCGAGAATGTGTAACACGCCTTTCAGTAGAATGTTAACACGCTGTCGAACGCGCGATTTTACCTTGCTTTTTGCGCTGGAGCAATCCTTTCTTTGCAACGTCGGGACCGTGACACGACATCGCATCGTGTCACCACGGTTTTTACGCTGCCGAAAGGGTATGACACGTCGTCAACGTGTTAACGCTCAGGAAAATTAGCTCTCCTAATTTCCGTTATTAACGTTTTTCTAAAATCGTTTAAAATACGTCCAGCGCGGAAAGCATTCTCTCGCTCGACGTTTCCAGGCGGCGAGTAAAGTATTCTAGGAAGGCAGCGCTAGGTGAGGATAATCATATCATACGAAGAGGTTAGACCAGTATCTCTGTTGATTCGTTCCGTACCTGGAGTCTCGGGGAAGAAATTTCTAGGTCCAAAATGCTTTGAAGGATCAGAAGTCAGCACTGAATCCTTCCCAGACAAGTCTGCTACCAATTCTCTCACTTCGGACTATTGAAAGCTTGGTTGGCCTGAGCGTAAAATTCGAACCAGGACCATGATATGGGTGCACGCGACAGCTGCATCTCGTCCGACTGAGCTATACGCGCCTGCACTGTCTCCAAAAATTTAAAACAAATTCATGAAGACAATAAAATGTTCTTGCTGATTTCAATATTTTTTTCAGGAACAACCAAAATCAGGAGGACGAGATCAGCAACATTAGAAAAGACTAAGGGTAGATGTGATAAACTCACCAAAAAAAGGGCCCGTTAAAGAATCCGTTAAATTTCTATAAATTTCCGTTAAGTCGTTAAGTCAGATTTTAACGAAAAATGTCATTTATTTGTTGAATTCGTTAAATCATTAACCGTTAAATGTGCACCCCCGATATATATACATGTATATATGTATGTATATATGTCTGGTTGTCCACCTACCACAAGAGAGTGTAAGGACCACCTTGATACGAACAGCTATCAACTATCAGCTATCAATCTGGGATCGAAGTTACTGATGTATATCACACAAATATGGATAATCCCATCAAGGAATCCTTCTTATGATACGATAGCACTGTTGCCTTGATGTGGATTAAACATGGAAGTAATTTGCCAGTTTTCATCCGAAATCGAACTTCGTGCATCAAAGAAAACCCTCCGGAAGCGGTTTTAGGGTTCGTTCCCGGCAACACAACCCAGCTAATATCGGTAGCAGAGGCGTCACAATACAACAACTCATCCCGTATGATAATTGGTGGAGAGGACCCCGATTCCTTAGTCAGTCAGAGGAACACAACAAAAACTAGTTTGGTGGTGATACGTCGCTGCGGATCACCAGTTGCATGTTTGCCGCAGTAGACTGTAATGCCATTGAAAGCTGAATGTGATGAATCACATCACTTATCTGCAGAACGCAGAAAACTCCCGACGAAGAAGGAGTGCAACCTAATTGAGTACCTGTTTACCCTGTGGAAGTCAAAGGGCTGGTGCCCAGCTGACTGGCTGACAGAGTTTTTCAATCAGGTTGTTGCTGAGAGGAAAGTACCCGAGAGCTGGCATCAAAGCACGACGATCCCGATTTGGAAGAAGAAGGGCAGTCCTGCGGATTGCCCTAGTTACCGTCCAATTCGCCTTCTTTCGCACACCATGAAAATCTTCGAGCGAATTGTCGATCGACGTATCCGGGTTGTCGTCCAGCTTTCCACGAATCAGTATGGTTTCGTCTCTCGCTGTGGCACCGTTGATGTCATTCATGCCGTACGTCTTTTGCTACAGAATCACCGCGAGAAACAGAAACGGGTGCATTTTGCCTTCCTGGACTTGGAGAGGCCTTCGACCGCCTTCCGCGAGAAGTAATATGGTACGCGTTGCGGCAACATGGTATCCCTTAAGAGCTTATTGAGTGGGTGCGCATTCTGTACTCTTTCCCAGGGAGTCGAGTGCGAGCGCCACCGGGCACCTCGATGGAATTTACCATCTCTGTAGGAGTTCACCAGGGATATGCACTATCCCCACTGCTCTTCGTGGTCGTGGTGGATGCGATCTCACGAGATCTTCAGATGGAGGCACCTTGGACGCTGCTCGACGTCATGCTTGCATGTGAAGATAAAACCGAACTCAATCGACAGGTACAGGCGTGGTGCGATCGCTTGACACTGTTTGGTCTCAAGCTAAACGTCAAAAGACTCTACTTGACGACGGATGTAGTTGCGCACGGATCCAATAAGATCAATGGTACTGAGCTCTCACGAGTTACATCTTTCAAGTATCTCGGATCAGCGATCACGCCCGATGGCAGCCTAAAGTTGGAGGTGAACGCGCGTGTGAGTGCAGCCTGGTCCAAATGGCGCTTATTGACTGGGGTGCTTTTCGACAGGACAATACCTGAGCTCCTCAAATCGAAGGTTTATAGAACAGTCGTTCGCCCAGTAGCGACGTACGGTGCTGAGTGCTGGTCCGTGACGAAGGAAATTGAAAGCTGCCTTAGTGCAATGGAGACGAAAATGCTACGGTGGACGGCTGGAGTTACGCGTTTGGACCGCGTTCGCAATGACACCATACGACAGATGTTGGTGTCGCCCCGATTGCCGAGAAGCGGCGCGGAGCTCGTCTGCGATAGTACGGCTACGTTCTTCGCGTTCTAATGACGGCACCGATAGGCCTGAACCTTGAGGTACCCGGAAAGCGGCCCAGAGGACGCCCGAAGCAACGTTGGCTAGATACGTTGCATTTGGACTTAAAGATGGCAGGTGTGCACCCTGATCAAACATTTGATCGGGAGAATTGTCGTCACCACACCAGATGCGTTCTCTTCTGATGTGGTGAAGGCAATTCTCCCGATCAAATGCTAATGTGAAATTTGGATATGTTGCGACAAGTAACAATTCCACCAAAATGATGAAAATGATGATATATATGTATATATAGAGAGGTGTCAAAAGTTTGTGAACGACTGCATTAATTCCAGAATTCGCCTTAAATCTGCTTTAATAATGTGAAATTTGGATATGTTGTGACAAGTAGCAAATCTTCTTATATCGCATATTCCGTTCTGTATTGTATCTGTCTTTTCCATATTTGAAGCAAAAACGGAGAAACCGTGAAATCTGCTAAATAGGTTACAGCACTCTCTTCTTTATTACCAAAGAAAGTCAAGTTATATATTGAAACAATGTTGCTTCACCAGTAGCAAGTTGCAAAATTTTCTGCTTTAATCACAGCTTCACATTTCCTTGGCATGGGCTCTAGAAGTTTGCTGATTACGTCGGGTCCGATGTTTTCCCATTTCTGCCCCTTTGAATTTTTGGCCTTAACTCTTGCTGTGAGATCTGCCAAACTTCTAACAAGATGTTCTCGAAGGTGCTCGGTTGGGTTCAGATCCGATGAATGAAAAGGCCGAGATGAAGATGAATTCCATTTTCACTGATCTACTCCTTCACCGTCTTCGAAACATGTTTCGGGTCGTTGTCCTCTTGGAAAATCCACGGCGTTTAGAACGTATCTCTAGCGTGTAGAAGCACAAAATTGTTTAAAATCTTATGTTGGCGTTTGGAGTCCATAACTCCTTGGATGTGGTGAATAGGGCCTGTTCCATGTGTACTAAAGCATCCCCACAGCATAACACTTCCTCATCCATGCTTAGTAGCTTGCAGTTGATACATTCTGTCGTACCTCGCGCCTTTTGGACGTCTTAGGTAGTGTGGTCCATCAGATCCAAATAGTTTAAACATCGCATTGCTGAAAACCTCTTTTTTCCAATCGTCTGTCGTCCAGCTCATATGCCAGTTGGCAAACCGCAGTCTAGCTTTCCTATTCTTCGCGCTGGTGAAGGCCTTCTTAAAGGGACGTTTAGTGCTGAACATCTCATTGGACGTTTCACCGTGCTTACGCTCCCATAAAAGCCATGGTAAGCAGCTACAGACTTTTTTATATCGACGGCGGTCTGCGACGTGTTACTCCTCAACATCCTCTGGATGACAGAATCGTCTCTAGAAGTCGTAATTCGTGCCCTGCCTGAGCGCCGTAGTACATGCTGCAGGAGGTCCGTCGATTCAGTTGTATCACGTGAGTGAACATGGGCGAGGGATGCCGGGGAAAACGCAGGTGTAGTTTGTGGGAGATCCTGAGCAACATCCGCATTGGCATGAGGTGTGCTTCAGTCGGGACAACAAAAGCCTAACCTTAACATGACAGGCAACGTAAGAACTAGCGCGCAGGCAAGGCCTCGACTCTGATCGTACCTCACATGTGGCCTCGGGCTGGGGGCCGCATGAGTTCTATCACCGATGCAGCGGACTCACCCGCGGCACGACACTGTGTGTATAAAACATTAGCTGCACACAGCAGAAAAATTGGCTTCAGCGTGACAAACCACCTCCAAAAAGCCTGAGAACTGCACGGAAAGAAGATTTCACTGTGCTGTTGTTGGCATTCCGAAGGTATGCTTTATAGGGAAAATGCAGCCAACTGAGCGCATCATGACCACTCAATTGTTCTCAACTGCAGAAATTGGCAGATGCAGCTTGCCTAAATCTTAGGAAAACATACCACGTTGCTTCTCTTCATGATTACCAACGACTTCAGGCTGCAAAGCTGCAGAGCAGAAGATGATAAGGTCTGCCACATCCCGGGTACTGGCGAATTTGATGATAAGGTCTGCCACATCCCGGGTACTCTCCCAACATGACCTCATCTAACAACCACATATTTCGAGTAGCGAAGTTGCAACTATTCGAGAAAGAGAAAGCGCGAAAAAAGTCAGAGAGATCACGAGATGGAAGCGAGATGGAAAGTCGGATCTCTAGCTTCTTCGACTTGCAACCGCCTTTCTTCAGCTGCCCCTAGTTCGCAGCCTACTTCGGGTCTTCTGGAGGCGATCGTCTATTAAAGAGTAGAGCACATCTAGTCGAGCATGATGCTGATTATTTATTTGACGACTATTCATAGTACGCAACTTTTACGAGGAAGTTGGAGATCAAATAAGAAAGTTTTTTGGCCACTGAGAAGTGTAAGATAAATTCGAGTCAGATATGTTCAGACATTTGGTAGCAGGTGAACCTACAAAGTTGACCAATCTATCTATCTTCAAGCACTGAAGTTGCAGATTCTGCTGCAGCAAATGGAAAACCGGGTGAATAGAGCAAGAATACATATAGAGTTCTGTAT
This sequence comes from Heligmosomoides polygyrus bakeri, assembly GCA_947359475.1. NCBI lineage: Eukaryota > Metazoa > Nematoda > Chromadorea > Rhabditida > Heligmosomidae > Heligmosomoides > Heligmosomoides polygyrus. Next base: position 11,229,499 of record OX375865.1, read on the forward strand.
CGCTGGAGCATTTGAGGTGTTTATTTGCTCACTTGTATGTCGGGGGTGTGCCACGTAACCGGGAAGAGCAACACGCTTAGAAAGCTTCAAAGATAATCAGCTTAATCGTAACCGAAGCATAACAATATGCACACAAATGGCGTCTAGGGAAAGCTAGATGTCAAATTTTTGTATTGCAATAGTGATCACAAACATACAAACTGATGGAACCTCATTGAATATCAAAGTAATATTGAAAATAATTAAGAATGGCTTGCAAGGTAAAATTGCACAATTTGTGTAAACTATTTTAGACCTATGTCATACCACCGCTCACCCCGAGCGAAGCCTAATGATAAGCTCCCATATCGATCGCGCGAAGCGATGAGTCGATATGGGAGCCCATCATTAGGCTTCGCTCGGGGTGAGCGATGGTATGACATAGGCCTTAGGGATGCCATCAATCATTGCTGGATAGATTTTCCATTACTGTAGAATTCGCACCGCATTACATGGTTTTGTCAGTAGGTCGTGCATGAGATTAGAACCTCATTTAGGAAACAATTCGGGCAATAAATTGAAAACAGAAACGGTAATTCTTGCTAGGCCTTCCGTTATTTCAGAATCACTTACCGATCAGTTTCCACGCTCGTGGGTACATGGGCACATACAATACCGCCCGCGTCGCGCTGTCAAAAAGACGGTTTGCGGCGGAAAAATCCGTCGCAAACCGTCGCATGCTCATAACTCCTTAAATTTTAAGTTTCTTCAAAAACTATTGGCACCGTCCAATTTGCCTCCTCGAGATCTACACAATCATATATAAAACTTTACAAGAACACCGCGTTTTCGCCGTTGTTGGCCTAAACAATAACTGCAGCAGGCTTTTGCGATTTAAGCACCTTATTTTCCAGGACGTACATGACGTGCAGTGCTTTCGGAGTATCTCAAGCATGGCGTACGTTGCCATTGCGCTGTCATGTCAGGAATGCTCCGAGAGTGCGCAGTGCACAATGTACTGCGCACTCTCGGAACCTATCAATCGAGTGGATGGAAGTATGTCCACTGGGTTTCTATCTTTGCTTAATGGAAAATGTAAAGCCTTTAAGACTATCTTGCGCCGTTTGAAGAATTTTTACAAGAAATTTCCGGCCGTCATTTCCGGCCGTGTAGGACCTGTTGGTTGTTTTGAATTTTTACGCTGCACTGAAGAATAGAGAGCACTTTGCTTTCATCTCGACTTTCAAGCGTCAAGGTGAGTGTTTGGAGGTTAGCAGCCAGTTTGGTTCAACACAGCTTATGGCTCAGGGTTAAGCCGTGCAGCGGAAAGATACTGTGAGAAACTCGGCAAACATTGTGTAAAGTTCCTCACAGTATCTTTCCGCTGCACGGCTTAACCCTGAACCATAGTGAGCCGCAGTATAATATCAACAGAAGAGGTGTGATACTACTTCATGACAAGTCCCGACCGCACATCTTACTGATAACAGCAAAATAACTGACTGAGTTGGAGTATAAAATTTTCGACCATCCTTTATACCCGCCAGACCTTTGCGCTGGACAGACTTTTACAGAATTTTATTTTTCCAAGCATCTTGACGTTTTTCTGCACGAACGGAGAAAATACCAAAGAGCATTCCTTCCGCCAGTTGACAGAGGATGGACAGATACGCGGAAGAGTCAGTCTTGTTAAAAATTGAAAAAGGAAGATCATTCTTCACTGCAAGATAGCACATAGTGGCAGATTAGGTTGAAATGAAACTATGTTCCAGATTGCATAATGGCAGTAAAATTGAAACACTATGCACGCAATAATTGGTGCAACACCAAAATTCTACACGGAATCAGTTTGAGTGGGACACGTAATGTATTGAAAGAGTTTAGACAATCGAAGGTCTCAACAAACTGTTTTGAGCTCAAATTGGTAGCTTTAGCTTTTTGCCCAAAATTCTAGATTGAAGTGGTAATTAACCTCTACTAAGTAAATTTGTTATCAACGTTACACTATAAGCTCAAAGTAATAAGATGTATACCGTAGTAAATAAGGTATCATTCCTCTTTTTCACCAACTCCATTAACTTCGTTCCGTGTGCTGGCAGCGAGCTGCAGCATCCTTCATGGGCTCTGTCTGGTCATCATCAAGTATCTGGATAACGCAGTATGACGTGTCGAAGTGGATCACACGTCATTCTGCGTTATCCCTAGCTGCAAGCGCATCTTCCAGGGGCCGGATCCGCCAACGAATTACAGTAATTTAACAGGAAAAACCAGCCGAAATTCGTGACATCACGGTTTATCAAGCGATATGGTGAAACATTCTTGCGGTATTTTCTCCGTTAAATTGCTGTAAAGTCGTTGATGAATCCGGTCCCAGGTTTCTACACATTGCCGCGATATCAGCTGTACTTTTGTATCTTCCTGGTTTCTAGACTTCGCCGTTATATCAGGTGTAATTTTCCTCATTGGCCTTGTCGGCATCCATTTTCCGCCTGTTCTACTGCGTCAATCCTTGTTAATAGGCTCTCGCAAAATAAATATTCGTTCTGAGGTATGTACAAATAAGCTTTTCCCCTTAAGTCATTCTGTCCCAAGAATAGCCACGCATACCGCTCGGCAGGTTTGTTCCTGCTCTTTCAAAAGCATGTGGACGTCGCTCTAATTTTCATAGCCGACCTTTTGCAGGGCACCGTATAATCATGAACCGACTATCGAGTGATCATGCTTTACGAATTTAAATTGGGACAATCTGCAGCAGAGGCATCCCGTAACCTAACCAGCGCTTTTGGTACGGACTGTTCTGGCGAAAGAATGGTGAGGCTCTGCTTCGAAAAATCAGCTTCTCGCGAATTTGATATCGACAAAAAACCGGGTCGCGGCGCAGGTCGTCGCTTGACGATGAAGTTTTGAGGAGAGCCATGGAAGCAAATCTGGAGACGAATACGAGTTCGTTAGCAGAAGACCTTGGCGTACATCATAGTACGGTAAGAAGACATTTGGCGACAATCGGCAAGGTGAAGAAAATGACGAAGTGGGTGACTCGTGAGCTGACCGATGAGCAGCTCCTGGCACATTACGACACTTGCCTCAACCGCTAGTCGCTTTAAAAATGAGCCTTTTGTAAGCCGTAATATAACTGTAGATAAAAACTGGGTTTATTTATGGCAATAGAAAGCGGCGATTTGTCTGCGTAGATAAGGATGCTCCTCCAACATCCTTTCCTAAACCTGACGTTCAATCTAGAAAAGTTATGCTTACTTTGTAGTGGCGTTGTAAAGATGTAATCCATCAAACCTTTCGTAATCTGGTTAGGCAGTCACAGTAGAGTCTTACTGCTGTGATTTAGACCAAACGTATGAGAAGTTGTATGAGTAAAAATTCTGACCTGCAGTGGTGAACAGAGGAGGGCCGCTCATGTTGCAGGACAACGCAAAGCCACACACCTCGCAAATCACTCGGTGAAAATTGACCCATTGAGCTATCGAAGTTTTCTCTAGCCCACCACATTCTCCCTACCTTCCCCCACTGACTACCGCTTTTCTCGAGCTCTTGGTTCTCATTTGCCCCAGAAACAATTCACTAATTTGGCCCATATTGAATGTGCCCCTTTGATTTCGTTAATTCCTGTGATCTGGGTTTTATTGTAAAGAATTAGATTTATTATTTGTTCAATAAAAACGCGTATACTTTAGAGGTTTTTACCTCGATTAATAAGGTTTGTTTGAGCTAAGCTATGGCAGCTTGAAGTAAGCGGTTGAATAGTTGCGATAGTCAATTCAATGTTTTTTCTTTTTAGACAAGTCTGTTCCCTATTCCGGATTCCGAAAGAATTGATGGCTCAGTTATCCTGTGCAGGAGCCGATCCAATAACCTCGATTTAGGTGCCGGCGCGGCGGTCGGCGCCTCCTTCGACTGCACCGCCACCCAAATACCTACGTAAATGCGGAAGATACACAAAATTTATGATCGATAAACAATGATTTTTTAACAAAATTTGTGTCAACTTAGAGTCGCCTTCTGCTGCGACTAACACACATCTGTCACACCGTCGTTCGCCGGGCAGTTACATTACATTTACCTTACACCAACCATGATAGTGTTTTAGGAATCTACAATCTAGGAATCTGTTTTAGTAATGTTTTAGGAAAGAGTACGTAAAAATCTTTTGTGGTTTGATGAAACTCGCGCAAATGCAGTTCTACTTTTCTTGGTTAAATAATCAGCAACAGGTGAAGTGCAATAGAAATTCTTAACAAAGGTCAATGTCAAAAAGAACTACTGTTAATATCCAAAAAAAATCATAAAAAAGGAGAGATAAAAGCAATTCTAATTCCTAACGTCTAAAAAAGCGCATCGAAAGCTGAGCTTGTGGTATCACGTTGAGAGGGGTTAGGAGAGAGCAGATCCTCGTAGCATTTCACTGTTAAAAGTCATTAGGAAAAGAGTTCTATTCGGTGCAATAGGCGGACCGGGAATAAGACTTACGCTCGAAAGTGCGATTCTATGTTAATGTAAACATCCACTGCAATATTATTAAATTTAATTTAATAATTTTTTTTAATTAAATTTAATAATATTGCAGTGGATGTTTAATTTAATTTAATTTAATTTAATTGTTCCTACGAAATCGATAGCTAAACGTTGATGAAGAATTAAATAAATCATGGGCCTTTCTCAGCTAACAGAAGACTTGCTTCTGGTATAACATACGCCTTCATTTGCCTTCATTATTTGGTACATAGCCAATCATAGTGTTTGTTCATGTTTTGTTTGTCGACTTCCTTTGTGTATTGGCCTAAATAAATAAATAAATAAATAAATTACACTAAACTATCAAAGAAAATGTCAAGTAAGTCAGCGTAGCCAGCATTAATATAAACATGCTGCAATGGTGAACTTATATGAATATGGTATACCAGGTTTTACAAAAGATTATGTGGAAATCCTAAATGTGGAATCTGTACCGGTTCACTTGTGTTTATGCTCTCCAGCCTGCTCATCTGCGCTGCCAATACAACGAGGAATAAGCTAATAGAAGCGGATCCTTTCAAATATACGATTGCACAACTAAAGCTAAAAAATAGAAACTGGAATTTCTGGCAACACAGCTACTTGTCCAATCTGCTTTCAGATCGCGATGTGAAGGCTAGTTGGACAGACCTAGAGCAATTCCTGAGTAAGGCGGCTGGAGCTTTCTGATAAAATTCTCCAAACGGTTCTAAATTGTCTTGAAGGCTTTACATTTTCCAGTAAGGGAAGATAGAAGCGGAGTGATCATGTTTTCTCCAGCTCGATTGATAGGTTAGATCGTATATACATTGAGCACGGCGCATTCTCGGAGCATTCCAGGCATGAAAGAGCACTGACAATGCGCCATGCCAGAGATACTCCGAAAACATGCACGTCCTGGAGAATAAAGCGCTCTAATCGGAAGAGCCTGCTCCAGTTATTTTTAGGTCACCCACGTCGAAAATGCGGTAGTCTGGTAAAGTTTTATATAATCTATACAGCGTACTCTAATGACAAGTTCGATTCTAAATATATGTATTGTTCACGGAGCACTCTGAAGTCTCGCCGGGACAGAGTACAGCTATTCCTAAGTGGGGTTGGCGGAAATTTCTAATCTAATCTAATTTCAAACGGCTCTATCGTATATGCATTGTGCACGGCGCACTCTCCCTTCTAGCTTCATAAAACCTCTGTAGTATTTCTATAAGCTGCTGTCAGTGTGTGCACTAAAGCACCTAAAGAGGGTAAGCTTTGCTGTTTAGCACGACATTTGAACCGGTTCCGCTCACTCGATTGATAGATTCGATCTTATATGCATTGTGTACGGCGCACTCCAAAGGCTCCTCGGACTGACTGGAGCAATTCCTAGGCAGGACGGCCGGAAATTTCTTATAAAATTCTCCAAACGGTGCAAGATAGTCTTGAAGGCTTTACATTTTCCAATAAGCGAAGATAGAAACCCAGTGAACATGCTTCCGCCCATTCGATTTATAGGTTCGATCCTATACGCATTGTGCACGGCACACTATCGCAGCATTCCGGGCATGACGGAGCACTGACAACGCACGTCATGCTTGGGACACTCCGAAAACACTGCACGTCACACGCACGTCCTGGAGAATAAGGTCCTCCAATCGCAAAAGCCTGCTGCAGCTATTGTTTAGGCCACCCACGGCGAAAACGCGGTGTTCTGGTAAAGTTCTATAGATACTTGTGTAGATCTCGAGGAGGCGAACCTAACGGTGCCGACAGTTTCGTAAACAACTTAAAATTAAAGGAGTTATGAGCATGCGACGGCTTGCGACGGATTTTTCCGTCGCAAACGGTCTTTTTGACTTTTTTATCTCGTTGAAACTATATGCTACTCTCGCCCAATCTGCACTGCGCTAGACTTTTTAAAATTCCATCCTTAGAAATGCTTCATTAGAAAAATGCCGTCTCTGATTGCCGTATCAGCAATCAGAGACGGCATGTAGCCGACAACATGACCAAGTGTCAGCGCACTCCGCCGCCACGCGGGTTCCAGGGGTTCAATTCTCCCTTGGTGGACTGCTAAAGCTTTATTTAAGATCACAGTGATCCTTCTTCGGTCGTCTGTCTTCTGCTGCTGCCCATTCGCCACGTGCGTCCCGGCGTCCAGTGTTGCCTGCTGCAGTGGTGGTGTGGCAGCTTAGGGTGGGTTCCGATCAGTCGTCCGTTGTCGCCCGCCGTGGGATTGAAAAGTCCTGGACGCGTAACTGGTCTGTGGCAAACCTTATATCGCATCAGGAAAGGTTCTTTAATAGAAGGAATGGAAACTACATAGACCACACTAATAGATCTACTACTTCGGCAAAAACAGTCTGTTCTTGTCGTGCTGTGACTTTCAGGAAATATCCGACAACATGCAAACACGTTTTCCAATGCAGTCGCTGAGGACGGGTGCGTTACGTTAAGTGTCTCCCATTACTGTGAGGACAGAGCGAAGCGCTCGATTACCGTGGGCAAGCCTGGTGCTGCGCCCACCACGGACAAGATTTCACTAAGAGGCGAGTTGAGCAGAGCGCGCATTGCTGCCGTGAAGCAATTCTGAGCAGAACCATACCGTACCTGATTCCTTTTTATTTTTGGTTCTGTGCCCTTCTTTTCTGCAAGTTTTGGGTGCCACCTTTAAGATTACAAAGTCGAAATGATAATAGGAGCAACACGTCAGTTTTCATCCTTTTTCACTTCTTTAGTGTACGACAGCTTTGTAGCTTTCGCTCAGGCCATGTTCCGTTCTCAACTTCTCCTGTGTTTTCTTTCACTTGTTTTATATTTCGTTAGTGAGCACGGTCCTTACTGGCACGTGATCTTTATTGTCTTCGTTAAAGTGCGTAGGATGGTGAACACCCCCCCCCCAGCAGCCCAGACCATACGAAAACTAGAAGGGCAAAGAAAAAAAGAGAAAGAAACGGACAACGTCGTCAGTCACCACCCTACGACAGAAAGTCTGCTGCACGGCGCATGTTATTCTCTGTTCATCCGTTGCACCTCGTCCAAGGCGGGCTTAAACTATACCTTTGTCCTTGGGAAAAAATTTCGAATTTCGAGTGATCGAATAACATTCGATTTTCAAAATTTCGAATTTCGAATGATCGAATAATATTCGATTTTCAAAATTTCGAATTTCGAATGATCGAATAATATTCGATTTTCAAAAAGTCGAATTTCGAATAATCGAATTTTGAATAGTCGAATATTCGAATAATCAAATGAACACTATTATTTACTGTCGTCACCCAGTGGTTGACATTTAATTATTTTTTATTACCCACTGTGAAGGAAATGGATGGCTGCTCCATCCATTTCCTTTACGAGACCAAAGGACAATAACAGCTGTATAATGGCAATGAAGCATGCTTTGCTTCCCTAAGAATTCGTGCACCGAGAAGAGATAAACACCTTGGGTAGGCAGAGCTAGATTGTTATAGGTCTTTCTCTATAGGTTGCTATCTTTCCTTATGTTATAGCGAAGCTTCCAGGTGGTAAAAGAATGATTATCATGGGCGGAGAAATGACACAAAGGCGATCTGGTGCGGAAAGGGCGCACTGGAGTCTCATGAATGGCATTCAGTTTGCGTTCTAGCTCCGTTGAAGAGAAACGGACCCGCGTTGGAATCTAATCTGATAAGACATTACGACTTGGACAGTGTTAGAGCGAAAATGAGGATGGCTCACTTTCATAGGAAACGGAGTATGACTGGCTCTTGTACTCCATAGCCATTGCTCTTCCTCTCTTCTTCAATGTCTTTACTGGCAGAAAGCAGGAGCTTTCTAGGCCCCTGAAAGTTCTACCTCCCTACCGCAGCCCCTTCGGCTCTAATGGTTCCCTTGTTGTAACTGGGGTAGAAATACAAAACGAAGATTCTCCCGTAGTATCCTGTAGGTAAAAATATCTGTGTACAGGCATAACCCTAATCACTTGCGATTCACGTGAATGGAAACAGCACGCTCGACGGCCGTTTACAAGGAAGCAGGTGCGCAGCGGAGGGCCGCGCTTGCAGCGCTTTCTTCGCGTCAGCTCACAAGGGAGGTCAATGAACCTCCCGTGGGAATCTTATAAGTGACCTATTGAGCGCTGTGGGCGATTGTCCGAGAGGCACCCCAGTGGTTAAAAACTGAATGCAGCTAAGGGAGATTTTATTTAACGAATTTACCGAATCTACCTTTTTAACGCGAAAATTTTTCGTTAAAAAGTGGTCGTTAAAAATTTACCGAAAAAAAATTAACGCACACCCCTGCTGCCCATCGCCTCCCCACCACTCTCTGCTAATCGAAGGTTTAGGGACTTGTACTCCCACAACTCCGGAGATCGAAAGCAGGTTTCGCCCAAACGTCCTCTAGAAGGCTAATTGAGGTGCTGATCGCAAATCTAGTAAACGTTTTCGCGTGATCGCGTGATTCCACATTTTCATGAGTGATCAAGTTTATCAGTTTGAGAACATAGAATCGCTTTCTTCACCTACATATGTGATCAGACTTGCTTTCCAGTCTTCGACTTTGAGATGAAAAGTAGTGCACGAAAAATGGATAATTTAGAAAAAGAAATGACAGATTCGTGGCAGCAGCCTAAATAATTTCCTAAAGCGAGGAAAGGACGAAATCAGTGGTCATGACAACCCCATCCTTACTCACGAACACACACTATGAAATACTAAGCGGCCAAATTGTCGAAATTGGATACCATATTCGTGCTCAGCATCCAAAATAACAGTACAGGCGATGTTTGGGCGAAAAAAAATCGAGCTCCACTCCACTTTTGGAGTCACAATAGTACAACGCGGCCGGTTATTCTGCACCTTTTCTCGCACATACTCACCGTCGCCTATTGTGGTCGATGGTAACACCGAACGCGTTTGCCAGCTTCGTGATCAGAACCTCAGTCAACCCTCAGGACAACATTTGTACGAAATTTTATTATCTACTTACGAAGTCATGGGGATTAATACAAGTACCTACGTTTGCAAAGCCCCCCCCCCCCTGTCAGTGCGGGAGAGTGGCGGAGGAGGAATAGGCTGCAAGAAGACCAATAGAATAAGTTAATCATATATGTAAATTTTAATACTCAAACAGTTTTAAATTCAATCTCTAAACAGCGGAGTAGAATTAGAAATAACCTGGGGTATACATGAACTCCAAATCACTCTGTACTATAACAAACACAAGTGGAAACCAAGCAACAACTAAAACAAGTAATAACTAAAACAATGGTAACAACAACACTAAACATGTCTTGTTTCGCCTCTGCCTTCATACAAAAATGTTTATAGTTAGTCACCCCGAGGCTCGTCAGTGAAGAAGGTGACTAATTAATTTAGTTGTTAGTACTGTATTTGGTGTTATATGTCAATGCTACGAATAATACGGAGTACAATACTACGGAGTGGGTCAAAAATGATGCATTTTATAAGAGACGCTAAAATTAGTAAAATTTACAAGAGAAACGTTCTCTATAGGAACCCGAAGACTGATCAGCACATCCCAGAGATGGACTGAAGCAACACATTTCGATCATGTTCGTAAATATGGTTAAAATGAGAATATGTTCTACATTTGCCAAAACGCACAGCAATCCGTAAACAACTCTCCTAGATTCGAACCTGGACCTCTCCCCGCTATCCACGCCCCGACTGCAGTGAATGATTCATTTGACCTAATAAATTGTCAGATTTCTAACATCTAACTATAATTAAAGCTCTATAGCATCTGCATGTTAATTTCTGAGTATTTCAAGGCCATTCAAGGCGTCACTTTCGCCTTATCAGCCAGCATTGAAGTGCTACGGTTTTTTGTTTTTTGTAATTTTTGACCTACCCTGATGCGTAGAGGACATTTGAAGACCACTACGGTGCTTCTTAGACACACCCTTATAACAAGCAATAGGTCATTTTGGAAATCTCCACGGGAAGTTCATTGACTTCTCTTGTCAGATTACGTACACACAATTCGGCGCACTTTGAGCGACGCGCGAAACTCAAACATCATTTTTTATCATAAGGCCAGACTCCCCTGGTTTTCGAAGAAGAGTGCCACTAACTTGTTAAGAAATTGATAAAGAATACTCGAATATTCGACTTTTCGAATATTCGATATTCGAAGCCTTCGGATATTCGAATAAACGAATATTCGAATATTGGCCACTTTCGAATATTCGAATAAACGAATAATTCGAATATTGGACTTTCTCGAATATTCGAATAATCGAATAATTCGAATATTGGACTTTTTTCGAATAGTCGAATATTCGAATATTCGAAATTCGAATTTGTTCGAAATTCGACTATTCGAAATTCGAAAAGGACAAAGGTATAACTTAAACCCGCCACGCTACCGTAATCGGGGGCGGTGGCGGGCGGCGGTGGCGTGCTACCGTAACTCAGGGAGACACCTAGCGTACGAACCCGTTGAGGACCCTTCGATCACCGAACTAAGCTAGTTCCTTCTGTGCTTGTCATTAAATAGCATAACGTGTCTCGCTCTCCTATGCGCTTCTTGCATCTCCAGCGCTTCACAGATTTGCACAATTTGCGCAATTTGGAGCAATCTTTCCCCAAACTTCTTATACGTACCTTAGGCACTGCACGTCTTTCACCAACAAGCGTAAAATAAAAAATGCAAGCAGTATGCTTGGCTTATGGAGCTCAGCTTAGCTTAGCTTTCCTCCCATCAAGGTAACCTCCGGTGCGTACCTAATGTCCACACCATGTAGGTTAGCCCATTTCATAGAATAGGCCAAATATGCACTGAAATTGTCTCCACAACATCCAGTAGAAGTAGAATGCCTAGGGCATCCGATAAAGGCGTAAATTAACGTGCGCCTTCCTTTCCCTTACTTTGTTTTCCGTTGACGTTTAGGTCATATAAAATTTTTGGTGATTTTACAACAAGATGCTGATTTTTATTTGTAGCTATTTTCGTTATTTATCACGGCTTTTATGGAGTGACTGTATATTTTGCACGGATCTAGCTTTCAACAAACGTTTATTGCATCCGACAGCAACAAGTTCCTGCATAGAGGTTAACCGTTGCGAGATACATAGCGTGGACACTACTGAGCCTAGGTAGCACCTTCTTAGACAAGATTTAGAAAAATGTGAGTAGTGTTTATGGAGTCATTGGTGCAAGTGTTAGACCGATGCGCAAGGTGCCCAAACAACGTATGCGGTGTTGTCAGGGTTATAGCATTACTGGTAGCAATGTCACTTAAGTAATTCAAAGTGATTATGAATGCGCGAAGGAACAAATAGTTTGCTGTGTCTGAGTTCCATCCCAATCTTTACATGATAGCCAATGTTAAGTTGATTTGGATCGCAGCACGAGTATAATTCTTGGAAAGCAGGGCACTGAGGTCTATTAAAAACGTGGAACAACTATCAGCATACTGCAAGGAGAAAGACCAAGCGAGTAAAGTAAGATATGCTTTGTTGCTTAAGAGCAGAGGTGCTCATTTTACGTTCCTAATTACTCACTTTTTGTAGTTTAGCAGTTTCTAATAGTACCCCAAGCACTTTATTCCCTTTCTTTACACTTCTCTGATTAATTATATAGTGCACATTGATTTTCATTGAATAAATTGTTCTCTTCATTGTGTTCTGTGCACATTGGTTTTCTTTCACAAAAAAAGCATGGACTTCATTTGTACAATCGGTTAATCTCAACGTTCAGCATCCAAACCGCAGCACGTCCATCATCATATGCACGGCGCTGGACGTCTTCGAATGTCATTTTCTTTCGCGTTGGTTTGTTCCACCCACCAATTCCAGCTCTGGAGAAAATATAATTCATCCTCAAAAATGATCGAAGCGACGTAAAAACTCCTCAACTGGTCAAAAAGTAATCTCAAAATAGTATTCTCTAAACGCATACCTTTACATGTATTGGGTTTGGAAGAAACCGACGTTGTAGTTCCTGGTTTTCCTTTAAATCCGAACAGTTTTAGCACTTCTCCTTGAATTTTTTTATTTACAATCATGTAGACTATTCCATGAATTCCTAAATGCTCACGTTGAATATGACATAGTCGTATTCAATAAAATGAGTTTTACATCAGATGTGCCTTAAGAGCTGTAACGAAGGCTCTGAAGGTAGAAGAATTGAAAGCTAGAATGGCTCTAAATTGCTTGATTAGCAGGTCAAGGAATATAGTCAAAATAGTATTCTTTGATAGAAGTGCAATTAAAAACGGAATAAAGTCCTATCTAAAGCCGAATCTCTGACCAGGAAACTACCTAAAGTGTAGGTATGAAATAGCAATGCGATATATATGTGCAAAATCGCTTCCCTCTCAAAAGTAAAGAAATGCAAATATCTCGATTCGAGTACAACTTTGAGCAGAGCTACGGCCCGTGAAAGCTGCATTATTAAAGTGGATTGGTGAAGCAATCAAGAAGGCTGGTATCTTATCACTATCGAGTTCATTGCTCCCTCGAACAGGTGTGTCGATCGAACTAGTTGGTGGATAGAATTGTAGACTCATGAGCGAAAGCTCAAGGCTTGGGTCCTGTGTGGGGCATGCTTTTGCACTATCGCAAACCTCATGTTAATGCAAGTGGTGCACGCGGTGACGGTAGCGCAGGCAAACAACAGGTTTGTGTGTTGTTAACCCTTATGAAGGATAGAGGTTAGAGTTGCTACACCTAGTTCGGGATGCTTCGCGTATTCTACTCCTACAAGATACCGTAAAGGTAGTTTCGATGGGTATTCAGCATCTACAATAGCTTGGTTTGAACCCCCAATGATAAGTCAGAGTTCATCCTTCCAAGACAAGTATGATACAAAATCGCCAATCTAGCTGGGATAGAAGGTTTCTAGTTTTTGTGACACCATAAAGAACCAAAGACTTAAATTTTGGGTATTTTGCACGGAGAGCAACCATGGTTTGTTGAAAACTAGCGTTTTATGTTGACGTATGTGTAACGGGGAGGGTCAGGCTTCCAGGAACACCCCGAATTCAGGGTTCCTAGTTCCTGTCCTGTCAAGGACAGCAGAACCAGAAAGATCACGCTGTTTATAACACCAAGGAATAGTCAAGAGGAACGAATGCTGGCATGCTTCGTGTATGTGAGAGCGCTGAACTACAGGTGAATCTCACGAAGACGATCTCTATGAAAATGACGAGAAAAGTAGGATTTTATCAGGAGCTTCGAAGAAGTCAAGAAGAAAATGAAGAACGTCTGGCCCCAAGACCACCTCCAAAACGACTCCTCTGTTCTTCCTGCGCTAACGAACTACGCAAGAGCAGGACGAACATATTATCATCATCGCACAGCGTGCAATCGAAATGACGATGCTTTGGGTAACTCGATTCACGAGAGAAAAGAGGTGGCGACTAGAAACGCTGCTGAACTGAATGAGGTTGTCGTCGGAAATGAGGTAGTGTGCCATCGAATTAGTACGTTTAGTAGACAGTCGCCGGACAAGCGTCGTCACCGCCTGGGTTGGGGAGGATTTTTTGAGAGGAACACCAGGACACTCGGACCTCTTCGTCAAAGCCCGAAACAAACGATATGACGCCCGCGTGTTTGCGATGGGGCAAAAAAAAACATGCCCACACAGGATCCAAACCCCTGATCCTTCGCTCATGAGTCTGCAACGCACCCGGACGTTCGGTCGACATACCTCTTCGAGGGACAATGAGCTCGAGAGTGATGAAATAGAAGCCTTCTTGCCTGCCTCACCACTCCGCTTCAATACTGCAGATTTCACAGACAGTAACTCTGCTCAAAATTGTACTCGGGTCGAAATACTTGCATTCCATTACTTCCCAGAGAGAGACGATTCTCCCATATGCACATCTCTTCAGTGGTTCAGACCAACAATTTAGGTAGTTTCCTGGTAAGATACCAAAAGTCGTGCATCCTTTGGTACACTGATGTTGTACACGGCTCTGCTTTATTAAACTCCAGGCACAGATGGAGAAAACTTTTAGCAATAAAATATCACTTTGACTGGTGATACATATGAAATACAGATTTAAAAAATCTTAAAGGAAAACAGTAAAACACTTCAATCAAAACGCTTCTTTTTTGGTACATCTTTTGTCCTTTACAATCACTTCTTGCATAGGCGGAATTTTTTCCAATCCTCCTTAGAATGTGGAGCTATCGTCATAATAGAGGCTATTTCTTTTAATAATGCTTCACTGATGAGGGTTGCTACCAAGCGTTTCTTTAGAAATGCGTTGGAGATAAGGACAACGAGCCCCAATTACGATGTACTGCAAAATAAAAAAACCAAATATCGCTGTGATTTCAATTCACACTTTACTACTGCGTTTTGACAGCACTACTGCAGCTGCTAGCTAAGAACAGCTCGCCTAATATGAAATCGTCAGCGTTAAATCTAACCAGCTAAAACTTGCTAAGCATTTCCGGTTAGCAAATTCTATCTTCATAGTTGTAATCAGCGTTTTGAGCTCTTCTACAGAATCTGAAGGTATTGCTTGATTGAAAGGTGACACAACACAGCGAGAATTCTTGAAAGAAGTAACACAAACCATGGCTGAGTTGCCACGTTACGTTAGAGAGGAGTATCATAGATCTGGGAACCGGAAGAAATTGAACCGCGACGTAGAATATTGACCCAATACCTGTGCTTGTGCAGATAAGTAGCGATTGGAGGAAGAGCTAAAAAACAAAAATTAGGGAAGCTTCTTGATTTACGGCGGAACCACACAGAAGTAATAAACAAAGTCTCAAGTTTCACCGGGTAGGGTTTGTCAAAGTCTGGTACACAATGTTAAACGAGTAAGCAAAGTCTTTCGGTGGTCATTTAGGGCGACGTACCACTCGCAATGAGGATGACGTGTAGCAGTGGCGACGTAGGGTGACGTACAATTGCACAGGGAAAATCTACGAAAAAACGTCCCCTTATTAGTTGCATGGTGGCCCTCGCACTTGCTAAATGGAGGACCGTCATCTTACATGAACTCATCCTTATTCGGTTCTTACCTGCAGTTGCACCTTATCGAGCTTTCCTTTCGAAAATCCTTTAACTTTAAGGACATAGGTACACAGCACTGAATAGAGGAGAACAAGAGACAAAGGAAATGAGATATTGTGAAGAGGGAAAATCAGCGGTGTGTAGTGATCCGTTTCCTGGAATATTGAAATTAGAGTGTTGACGCATGAGTACAGTAAAAACAACCGGTTAACTGTGCTACCGCACTAAGATTTTTTCAAAGAAAGTGTGGGTACCGTCAGCATGAATACTGCAACCTCATACTTTAAAAAAATTGCGGCTGTTGGCACCTTTCATTTGAAAAGAGGGCCATGACTTACTTTGCGCCGCTTTCGGCAACATTTAGCTGGCGGTGCTTGTATAGTTTCAAATGCTATCCTACACAAACATGACAAAGACTGTTAAATCGGTTATTGCTGCCTATGTATTGGTTGGCAACTAACTTCGTGGACTCTCAAGCGCCTTCAACAAAAGTGTTCATAAACAAATAACAAATAATGGTTTTCAACCAAAGTAAGATCTGTTGGAACGAGGGACAGCTTCCCATTTATCAGCTACCTGGCCCATCCCAAAGCTATAGAATCCTTGTGCTTTTGAAGCCAAGAATTTTTGGAGGTGCATTTTGACATGGTCCAAATTAATAAATCGTCCTCCAACCAAGAAGTACTGCAGCGTGCAATAAAGGTGCCAGTCATTTGGAGCACAGCCTGTGCTGTAAGGTGGGTGAGTTAGACGCTCACAGCTAAGGTCTTCTATTTTTTGAAGCTCCCGATTCGTGACGTGTGATCTGGCGCTATCTTGCTGATAGATAGCTCCGCTCCTGAAAATCTGTCTGAACCGATTCCAGCGGAGTTCAGCCTGCGCGCGGCCAGGTTGAGAAGAGTAGATTACAGCATTAATGCTGGAACCGTTTCTGACGAGCTCCCAGAAGTTAATACCTTCTTGACACCACCAAACGGAGGGAACGTAGCGAACCGGACGCCTCAAAAAATAGAAGACCTTGACTGGGAGCGTCAAACTCATTCACCTTACAACCCAGACCTTGCGCCGAGTGACTACCACATTTTTAGTTCGCTGCATTACTTCTTGGTTGGAAGACGATTTAATAATGTGAACCGGGTCACATAATAATTCTATGGCCGTGGGATTGACCAGCTACGTGATATATGGGAAGCACTTCTGAGTTCCGAGGGATCTTATTTTAATTAAAGATTGTCATTAGTTATCTGTTAATAAATACTTTTGCTGAAGATTCTTGAGAGTCCACGAAATTAGTTGCCAACCTAATATTTCCGGCACTAATGATTTTAATGTGACTTCTTGTGAAAAGAAGTTTGCCAATATTATGGTAATTAGTTCACTATAAACATCCCTAAACCTTCATGTTATCAGACTGAATAAAGAACAATGTAGCCTCATTATTCATATACCGACGTTGTTTCTCAGGCTTCTTTAAATTAAGGCCTTTGACAATGACCCAAAAATGTAAGCTCTGTTTGGAAAGGTTTTGTAAGCTCTTGTATGCTGTAATGATAAAAAAGAGGTTACTCGCAATGGTTAAACCTAAATCACGCAATTTTTAGACTTCTTCATTGTGGTTAATTCTACATCTTTTAGTACTTTGTCGTTGTTCCTATATGACGGCATCGTAGCATGGCTCTTAACACAATCATGCATCCGTCAGTAAAAATACAGTTATATGCTGACGACGCACGTTTTTGGATTCTACAATGATCAGAACAACGCACTAATCCACTATGCTTTATCGCATTCTATCAAATGAATGTGAGAGCGGGCTTCCGTACCGCAGATTCATCTCATCTCATCTCAGTATCACTGGTTCTCTATATTGACAAAGATTCGAGGGTTTCGTACACGAATAGAGACATTTTGTTTAAAACTGTTACAGAAGTGCGTGATCTAGGAATCCACATAGATCGTCACCTATACATAAAATCATACGTCTACAGAATTATTAAAAAGGCCTTCTCCACTTTTTTCTCATCCTAGGAATGTTCAATGCAACGAACGAACCGTCTATCCTAATGAAACCGTCAATATCGTTTGTCCAGTTAATGCTTGAATATTGGCCGCAAATTTGGAGCCCATTCACCAGAAAAATGTAAACCAAACTTGAAAAGATTCAGGTTTTTACTAAACTGTTAGTGTGGAGATGCTCACCACCCACAGTTAGTTTACCGATGTCTAGTTGCAGGATTAGTTCAGGTAGTCTTAGCTAAAAGCTAAATTGGTTTTGCCTGAATAGCCTTCTTTACAGTCGCACAGTAGTTGTGCTCTCTAAATATTGGAATGGTTTCGAATGCTAACAATTTTCGAATACTCGAATTTGAACGCATTCGAAAAATGCGATTTTTTGAATATGCGAATTCAAATATTGATTCGAATACTTTATTTGAATATTCGAATATGTATGGAACATTGGATTCCAGAAAGGAAGGAAACATGACTGGAGCTTTGGTAGCAATGAGCGATATAGAGTTTCCCTGACGTAGAAGAAAATTTACATAAATTTGCAAGGTTTTAACGTGGTTTTAACGAAGTCCTTCCCACGGAATTCTACATGCCTGAAAGGACGAAATGTGTTAGGAGTCGTCACGTCAAATACAGCGTCTTTAAAAGGTTCAGTTCCGTTTGTTGAAGTTGTGGACGAAGGAGCCACTCCTAACCTTAGCTTAGCTCAATGAAGAACCAGCTACACAGGATTGAGCACGTGTATGGGGAAGCGGTTATCTTTGCAAGTTACATACGAGCATCCACGTATTCGGCTTACCTGGGTCTCATTACCATGGAACCCTTAAAACCTCTCAATAAAACTGTTTTCTTTTTTATCGGAGGCCAGTGTCATCACGATGGTGACTTCAGCAACTGGAAAATGATGTCTGCTTCAACTTTTCGTTCACATGATCTAAGGAACATGAAGATCACATAAAAGGAAGAATAACTGTCTGCGTGTCTCTGACGACGTTGAGTGTTTTCTCAAGGAAAACTTCGCGATTAGATGTTTTTCATACTTTTGCGCTAGGTTGGGGTTGTAAGGAAGGCCAATTTGGAGCCGCCTAACCTCTTCCGCTCCTCGTGTTGGGGCTGCTAAAAGGTGGATCAGCGGTTGAACTTCCTATTGATAGAATCAGGTTTTCCATTCTGCGTCTAAACAATAGCTGAAAGATTGCAATGCTCGAATCGTTGAGTAACTTTAGGGCGTACAAAGAATATCAGAGGGTCAATATTTTAGGTGACTCAATATAAACTGATCAACCATACAGTATTGTTTGGCACAGAAGCACATAAAAGAAACAACACGCTTTTCCATAAATATTAGCTTCATCCAGAATGGAAAAAGGAAAACTTAAGAAACATCTTACCTAGGTGTGTACACGGTAGGGAAAGGCAACACCTCTCAATTAAAGTCCCGAGAAAATGATGCTGTTAATGATCACGCTGTCCATAAGTGGTCAACTGGACGCAGAGAAGAGCAGTTCGAAAAGGCAGCCCTACCCGTTTTGAAAAACCTCTTCATAGTGCATCTTTTCTCCTATGAAGTTAACATCTCTGGTTGAAGGTGTCTGAGCAGTTGTAAAATCCGTTACTGTAACTGATCCACCACTTAGGAATCTTATACCCACGTAGCGCCCAAGAGCCTACATGATCATCCCTACGGGACCCCATCCGTATGGTTTACTGCTCGCTAGTAGGGAAGGCAACTGCGCCGCATGGTGAACCCGGTATACCAGCCCATGAGCAGGGAACGCTCCGAACAAGGCGACCGTAGTACGACAGAATCAAGAATTACCTTGTTGTGAAAAGAAAGCGTAGAAAGGCTATTATAGGATCAACTGTCACCGAGCAGAAATTCTAGAAGTGAAGGTAGAGAAATTGAAGCAGAGGGTCAATACAAACCTTTAATGCGTTCTGGATCTACACCAGAGGTTCCCTATAGAACAAGAAATCAGGTAAATTTTTAGTGGCACAATGGTGAGGAAGAAAAACAAGATTGGTTTCAGCCAGCATCAAACGGAAAAATAGTTCGTGAGGTCCAGTACGATTAGAAAATTTCGCATCCGATTGTCAGTGTAAGCCCTTCTGTGAGTAAAGCGTTCGAAGCTTCAGCTTCTGATGCCTTCGTTATCCTTCTTGATATTGTAAAAGAGGGATCAAGAGGAGATCTAGAGACAGCGTCTTATATAGAGCGAAAGGGAGACGACGTACCACTTAAAATCTCTGGACTTCCATTGCAAAACACCCATGCATATGCTTGTGCTGTACCGGCAGTGTCAAAAAGGAATTACAACATTTGAATGCCATCAATTAAACGTTCGATTAATAGAACGTTGTTGACCATTCGAATATTCAAATGCACTAGAATAATGCGATTTTTTGAATACTTCAAACATTTCGGACATTTAGCTTCGAATAAAGATCATTCGAATGCCTATTCGAAAAGGTCACTCAAGGAAAACTATAAGACCACCCTGCTCAAGGTTAGTTTTTGTTTCAAGGTTCTCAAAGGTGAAGTGAAAATAATATCCTAAAAATACTGAATATTTTGGCCCAGTAATTAACATGTTGGTAGGAAATCATCCAGCATTCTGCATTTCGCCTGTTTCCATGTATGCATATGCATGCTAGACTCATTGGTTCAAAGGAGTGCTCGGTGGCTCAGGATGTTACCAAGTGACATATTGGAGCCGCCAAATGTACTGGTTTAAAGGAAAAGACTTAAGCAGAAATAGTTTTCAGATCTGCAAATTATGGCCGTTCACAAGCTCATGACAACATTTTCCCCAAAGGGTGTGGGAAGCATTATCTCATTATCGCTTGCAGGCCACCTTTCAGCAAAGTATTTTACAGCTAGATAGAGAGGGAGAGAGTAATGTTTCCTATATACTAAATGCTACACTCTTCATATATGCATATACCTATATATTTATAGGTACAGCAAACAGTATACTGAGTCTTAGTCATCATCTGTTGACTAACTGTGATAGCGGCGTCGCTTGGCGCTAGCGGTGGATCAACGGGTGAGTTCATGGGTTCGGGATTTCCTGCTATGCCTCAGGACGATTCCGGAAGGATAGAGTCTACGAAGGGTTTGGTCGAATAGACAGCAACATCCAAATCCTCAAGACACTTTAAGACCTCCGAAGACGACGAACGAGTCGAAACGTTAACGTTAACTGCTTAGTAAATACTGGTCCACCTTATAACCTCGTTTAGCACAGTAATCGATTCATCTATATTTATATACACCCCGTTATCTCAATATATATATATATATATATATATATCCGGTGAGTAACACCGTTTACGACTGCATCGCGGACGATACAGGACATCATCCGACTATAATGATAAATAAATAACTAAATAAAGTCAATTGCTTACTAAACAAGGTTGGAGTCTCTGGGATGCTCAATCTTTCGTAAATTGTAATATCATTAGTGTTGAACTTACACGTAACTCCCACATTGTTAAAGTAGCTTGGGAGCTCATAGGTGCACAACATAAATAACACTGGAAAAGTACATTTACTTCGGATGTGCCGTTAAATGAAGGAAATACATAGCATTGTTGTATTTTGAGACGTAGAGGTGTGCACATAAAATGCACTGGATTTTGCTGAAGGGCTCTGAAGGCAGGAATCCTAATAGCAGCACAGTAGGACCCGCTCAAGCAGAAGTTCCAAGCTATCCAGAAGCTGTTGTTTCAGCTATTACCTAACACCTCCACTGCTTCACTTATATGATTGGCAAGGTGTGCCGTTCACGTTTTGGTGTTTGACCCGAAATCGAACTGCTGTGGCTGATGTAAGAGGAGTTCCACCTTTCACGAGCTTTAAAGGGACAGCTAAGCAATTAATCAGACTTGCTGTATTTTGAGACATAGAGGTGGGCACATGTAATTAACTATATTTGCGCACTGCTGAAGAGCTCTGACAATAACGCTGTAAGAAATACAAATGTACGAAATATGTAATAGTACAAACGGTATCTTCCTTACGGAGGATGCATACAGATTTATGCGTTCTCCCACTTACCCCTTCACGCAAGAAGAATAAGCAGATCATTTCACGTGTAAATATTGCCTTTTTTGTTGAACAAACTCGGTAACGATTCTAGTATTTTTTTTTTTCAAACATAAACCGTAACAAAGCTACGAGGCTTAGAAGTTGATGAAGTTTTGAGTGGGATCTTCTTCGTTGCACTATGATTACACACGTTAGAGATTTTAATAGACAGGTTGGCATATTATTTATATTGAGAAGGTATATTTGGTATGCTGGGAATTCCACACCCGAGTCGTCATGCCCAGCATGATCTCAAGGACAACATATCGCTCGATGATACTACGCGTCTAGGGCTGGCCTCAGTAGAATCATGCACTTTCCTACAACAAACCTGGCGAAGGCCTACTCCAAAAAACTGTTCCAGCATCAATGGCATTTGAATTCCATGCAAGAGTTTTTAAAAATAAGAGTAATAGAAGAAATAATTTGATATACCCAGTCTAGATCATCAATAATAACGGGTGCAAATAGAAGCGCAGCTGCATGGCTGTTGTAGAGCATCGGTCGTGTAACGAATGGTCGAACAATAAACACAACAACGCTCGCTGCCATCCATATATACACATTCTTACCTAAATTAGAAGAGCAAACACGGTAATATAATCGGTGTAAGAAAATTTTTGCAACACTACCTTTGAAAAGAAATCGATACTTGTTCATTGATGGAATCATTTCTACAATTCTATTAATTGCAAGTGCAACACAAATGACTGACACCGCCATCCAAACACCTGAGAAATAGGATTGGAAATACAAAAACAATGTATAGCATGTCATTGCTATTGTCTTAACAAAAAACTCACTCCATGCAAAGTGTCCGAGAAAAACGTCGAGCGCTACATCTGTGCAAAATACTCCACCAGTCTAAAATCTACTTTTTTATATTAGATGCTATATCATTATATTACATAAATGTTAAGTCAAAGATTTGCACACAAAGTGGAAATACGATATAATATGCGATCCTGCTATAATATCCATCATATCAAGGAATCCATTAAAGAACATCAAACGATAACAAGGGATATGTAGTAGCTTTGCACGAAACATTCCTATCAAAGAGAGTGTGTAGACAATCTGAAACACGTAATTTATTTACCAGTTTCGGAAAATACGCCTCAGTTACGGCAAGTCGTGTTGACTGTCGCATGATCTCGTTTTTTTCCAAACAACCGTGGGTTCTTGAACTTTTTCAGTGCTCTATCTTTTTGAAAAGTATGTCATCTTTCCATCTTTAGGAGGGAGACTACTAACTAAGGTCACTAGTAGTAATTCCAAATGGTATCTGAGTTTCACGGATCTCCCTCGATAGAGATCCTTCGGGCCCTCTTGTTCAGAGGGATCTCGGGCCCCTCGTCGCAGGGCCACGTGGCGCGTCCCCGGGTCGTGGATAGGGGAACGAAAACGCGAACCAAATGCGACCGTATACTGCCCAGAGACGCAGGTGGGATGCAGGGGATGGACTCCTTGCTCCTGCTGTGTTGGGTCGACGCGTTCCTTGTGCGTGGGAGCGGCATGTTCGTGCACAGTGTGCGTGGATGTGTCCGTGACTGTGCGGGTTGTAACTGTGTCGGCTCGGCCAAAAGCTTGCACTCGGTTGACTGGGAGTACATCGTAAGGCGATTCGAGGCCGCCTCAAAAGTTTCGCCCCGTCCGACGGGCAGTCTGGCTGGCTGCCCGGAGTTCTTCGCCCGCAGGACAGAGCCTGACTAGGACTGACCGAGATAAGAAGACACCACCCACTACACACCGCCTACGACTCCGAAGAAGAGCTGCTCCTCGGAACATGCGTCAGAAGGGAGAAGGTGGCCTCGTCAATACGCACCTTGCCATGAACATCGATTCGTACGAATCCCTGACAAGCCGAATCGGACGTCTGCGACTGAAGCGATGTGGTTCCGTGCCAGGTTTGACTGTGTTCGCGTATGCCCCAACATCCAACTATGACGACGAAGAGGTCGAAACCTTCTACGTGGAGCTGGAGAAGTTCTGATAACACCTTCTACAAGGTGATCGTCGGCGACTTCAATGATCGGGTCACGAAGATTGCCGGAAGAACTTCACAACGGAACCCACGAGAACGAGCAAGGTGAAAGGCTGTTTGAGTTTATCATGTCGACCAAGACCATTCATGGAAACTCACAGTTCCAGAAGCCTCCCTCCCAACGATGGACCTGGGAATCTCTCGGTGGCCAGTTCCACAACGAGATCGACCACATCATCTTCAACCGCAAGTATTGCCTGACCGACGTCTCCGTTGTCCCCAAGTTCTACACGAGATCGGACCAACGCCTCCTTGGCGCAAGGTTCCGCTTTTCTCGTCAAGGAGAGAAGGCCGCGAAGTTTTAGAAGAGGAGTCCCAGAACGACCATCAACTGGGACCTCTACACCTCTCTTGCCGGCCTTCGGGAAGATGCCGCCATGGACAACGTCGACGAGGAATACGATCGCTTCGTGCACCATCTCCACGATAGTGCTAAAGGAGCCGAGAGCTTGAAGACCTCCAAGAGACGTGTGTCTCCGGAAATTCTCCAGCTGATAGATAATTCTTTGGTAACTCTCCAGCGTGGGCAGCACGAGCGTCAGGCAACTACCAACTGACTTCCGAGCTTACGAAGCTATGCGGAGAGGCGATAAAGGAGGATCTTAAGGAGAGAAGGGCGGAAGTGTTGGCTAAAGCTGCAGAGGCAGGCAGGGTTGAGCATCGGCAATGCCCGCCGAAACTTCGCCAACTTCAAGACCAAGATGGCCGTTCTGAGACGTCGTGACGGAACCGTCACCTCTTCTAGAAGGACCATGGAGAAGGTCATCCACGACTTCTACTCCGATCTCTTCGATAGCCACGTCCACCTGCCCCATGCCATCTTCCGCAGGATTGATACGTCGTCCCCTCTGTTCTCCCTTCCGAGATCCGACACGCTATCTCATCGGTGAGGAAACGTACAGGACCCGGTCCCGACAGGATCAGAGGTGAACACCTGAAGAACCTCCCGCCAGCGCTCATCAACACCCTGACGCGGCTCTTCACACGTTACCTGTCGGAGTGCAAGGTTCCATCTCAGTGAAAGACCAGCAAGACCGTCTTGCTGTACGGGGGGAGAGAGTGCACGACATTGGCAACTATCGTCCGATCTGCCTGCTGTCCGTAGTCTACAAGCTGTTCACTCGAGTTATCCTGATAAGGATCAGCCGAACGCGGGATGAAGGACAGCCATGCGAACAAGCAGGATTTCGGAGAGGATTCAGCACGATCGACCACATACACACCAATACGAAGCTCGTCGAAGTGTCGCGAGAGTACCTGCTGCGGCTTTGCCTTACGTTCATCGACCTGAAGAGGGCATTCGACTCTGTCGAAACTGCAGTGGTCATCGAAGCCCTGCTCACTGAGGGCGTTCCTACCCAGTACATCAGAGTCCTTCGAGAGCTGTACAGTGGATTCACGACCAAGATCTCACCATTCTACAACGACGTTGTCATTTACGTGAAGAGAGGGGTTCGGCAAGGGGATACCTTATCCCCGAAGCTCTTCAGCGCCACTCTCGAAAACGTCATGCGCGAACTGGAATGGAAAGACATGGGAGTGAAGGTCGACGGCCGGCAACTACATCATCTTCGCTACGCTGACGACATCGTGCTTATAACATCGAGCATCAGCCAGGCGGAGCGAATGCTGGCCAACTTCGATAGCGTATGTGGGAACGTTGGACTGCAGTTGAATCTTACGAAGACGTTGTTCATGAGGATTTCTGGTACCCCATTCTCGCTCAACGGAACGAACATCTCCGAATGCTCCAGCTATGTGTATCTGGTTCGCGAAGTCAACATGGCCAACGATCTAGCACCAGAGCTGAGCAGGAGGAAACGAGCGGCTTGGGAAGCTTTCAAGAGCGTCGAAGAAGTCGCGAAGAAGACGAAGAACGTCCGACTCCGTGCCCACCTGTTCGACTCCACTGTTCTCCCTGCCCTAATATACGCCTCAGAGACCTGGGCTATACGAAAGCAGGATGAACACGCGATCAGCGTCGCGCAGCGTGGAATCGAGAGGACGATGCTCGGAGTGACACGACTCACGCAAGTGAGAGAAGGCCTCCGGAGTTCCGAGCTTCACCGACGTTTGAAGATCAGAGACGCTGTCGCTTGAGTCAAGTTGTCGAAAATTAGGTGGGCCGGCCACGTTAGGCGATTCGCAGACACCCGCTGGACGAGAGCCATCACCGACTGGATTCCGCGGGATGTCAAAAGAACACCAGGACGCACAGCAACGCGTTGGTCGGACTTCTTCGTTAAAGCCCTGAACGAACGATATGACGCTCTTCGTGTCCCTCGAGCGAAGAAGATCCATTGGACCACTTTGGCACTCGACAGGGACGAATGGAGACGCTGCTCGCACCTGCTCGAGCAATTCGATGACCAACGAGATGACAAGTGATACAGGTGAGGATCTGAGCTACTGGGCCACCCACCCTTCTTGATCTATTTGAGACCACATTTTTTCTAATCTTTTCTCTTTTCGCTATCCTGACATTCTCCTTTGCCCGTCTACTTTTACAACGTAAATGAAAAGCTCGGCCTCTCTAGGAAGTTTAAAAAACGACGATTTTAAGAAATTCAATAATTTGGTTGGGAAATTCAAAAAGTCCAAGAAGGCGCGAATTGCTCTTGTCACAGCACCTTGTTGGGGAAAATTACCGATTGAGCATATCCACAGCAAATTCGAAGATTTGGAGAAGAAGCAGAAGTTTACGTGCCCCACTTTAATGTCCTTTGCTGTTCTACTTGTTCAACCATGAATATTGCAACAGTTCTGTCTTTTAAAGTTGTTCAGAACGAACTTGCTGAAGCGCAATTTTTCATTTAATTGCCCGTCATTTGGGATCATTTTGGTATATTAATCATTAATTTGTCCAGCCTTGTCAAAATGTTTTGATTTCTAGAATACTGTCCACCCATCATGATAATAGCGCGTGATCTCTGTTTTGATTCAATTTAAACTCAGCAGTAATCCATCGACGGCGGCCAAAAACAATGTTCCCAGCAAGTCTGCTTTCAACAATGCGAGATGGCATCAGAAACTTTTCAAGCCGGAGGAGCAAAAAATACAAAAACCCAAACAATTCAAATACGCAAAACATTAACATGTGTTTTTCAAATGTCAACAGCACCAGCACAGATCAAATAATTAAATAAATGAGGCAGCCATGATCGAAGACTAAGGCCGGGAAGCAATGGATGCAGCGCAACGAGGAGCAGATCTAATGCCAAAACTGGAGTTCCACCAAAAAAGTCTCTGCTGTGCGTTTGGTAGGCGGTATTACGTTGGCCGGAAAGTTCCTGCTGTCTTTATGCAATCGCTTTGTGTTCGTAGATTACTGGGCCAACATTCAACTTTCTTCACATTTTTATATAACGTCTAATACGGAATTTTTTGCTCAATCTGATGAAACTATTTGTGTTTCTCCTACGCATAACAGTTGTGTTCCTTCGGAGAATTATTGAAGTATGTCGAAAGAACAAATCGAACGACATTTGACATTTTATTTTAATTCCAATCTGGGCCAATCCCCGTCGAAACAGCTCGAGAAACGTGAGGAGCACGAATAGTGCTGGAGACAGGACCATGCAACGGTGGATTGAAAAATTTCCTTCTGGAGATTTCAATCTTGAAGATGCTCCCGAAGCGGCAAACCTGCAATCCATGATTTGAAGGCGTTTGTGGAAGACGATCCATCGCGAGATCCGTGAGATTGCAGAAGGTCTTGGAGCCAGTAAGACTGCTACTACAGATAGATTGAAACGCCTCGGAAAGGAGAAAAAGTGGGTACCACGACTTTATTTATCGCCAGACACTGTTGCGTCTCGAAATCTTTTCTTCTTTTTATAAACGCACCTTTTTTTTATCGACTCGTCACATTTCATAAAAGGTAGATTCTTAATTAAGACAGTATGTTGATGTCAAAGAACCCAACAGGCACCTCCACAAGCCGAAATCCCACTAGAGAAAGAAAATGTAATAGTGTAGTGGTCGGCGCTTGGCGTGATTCACTGCTATTTTATAACCACCCAGAGAGACTTACTGTCATGGAGTCGACGAGCTGTAATTCTTCAAACTAGTCAAACCACCCCCGTAGCACACTACTAACAACAACTCGATCAGGTGAAAGAAATCTGCACGAGCGGATTTTTTTTCTGCCGTGACGACTACAGATCCTATATAGTACTATATACGCTGAGAAAATCGAGGAATTAGGCTGCGCCAAAATCAATCAACCGTCCTACCATTAATTGTCCAACAATTGCGCCGTCTGACTACCACTTGTTTCACTCGATGGACCACTTTCTCTGGGGTAGGGTACCACTCAGTGAGGTCGCCTCTAGATGACTTCTTGAGGTCAAATCCGACCAAACCTTTTTTTCAAAATTTCTCATTTTTCTTTTATTGTGATGTATTTTGCTAGAAAACTAATTTTACTCCAAATTTATGTTCGTTCAAGTCAGAGCTGCTGCCGTTCGCTCAGCTATGTGCTGTGCAGAGCAATTTAGGGTTAGCGCTCGTTGTTGAGTAATCGTTTGTTGAAACTTTGCTTCAAATAAACTTTACGTAGAACGACTGCGTGGGGCTGCTGTGGAGAGCAGTGATTAAAGTTTATGAAAGGAAGTAGACTGAAATGGTGTAAAGCTTACCACATAAATTGACCCAATTGTGGAAAAGCAGAGGCCTTGTTTTAGATTGACTGAACCGCGAGCTTGCCACTCTGCAAGAGTTCGCGAACTACAGTTGTAGTCTTTCTCGTCGAGAATCCATGGAAGGTTCAGATAGAGGTTATGCATTGCTGGCTGTAAAATGAAAGTCAATTATTCTGATCAATTATTCTGCAAGAAGAGTGCACGTTCTCAAAGCGTTAATGATTAGCTCTACTGAAATCTTTAGCGCAAAAACCAGCTAGTGTGGCTTGGCACCTTCGATGCCATATATGCAGCTTCTGGTAAAGGGAGCTCGCAGAAGCCGCTTCACCTAGCTTTTGTCGAAATAGAGAAAGCATTTGATCGTGTACCGCATGAGGTCATATGGTACACCTTACAACAACAAGGCGATCCCGACTAGCTTATTAAGGAGAACGGTTACTCTAACAAGGGAGGTCAACGAACTCACTGTGACAATTTTAAAAGTGACCTATTGAGGGTTGTAGGAGATTGTCCGTATTGGTTTTCAAAATTTCCTGCGGAGATCAGAGAAGGTCAAAAATTGCAAAAAACCGTATCACTTCAGTGCGGGTCGAGAAAGTAAAACCGATGTCTGGAATTGTCGTGGTTAGAATCTATTCTGCAAAAGGTTTGGGAATAGAGCAGTAGCGGAATTACAAAGACCTCACAATTTGTTTGTTAGCAGCACAGTAACGGAAGTGGAACATTGAGGTGCGCCGCTCACAAGCTATGTGGCAGAGACTGCATGACAGAGTGGATAGGGGGGCGGACTTGCAGGAAAGGAGTCGAATGTTCGAATACAGAGGTGGAGATTCTGCATTGCTGGGCATGCTCTCTCTTTTGTCGGTGTAAAGTGTATCTTAAGCACTGTAGTGTCCCAGTTGTCCGCAGAAAATTCGAAAACCACTACGGTGCTTCTCAGGCAATCCCCTAAAACCCTCAATAGGTCAGTTTTAAAATTGCCGCGTTAAGTTCGTTGACCTCCAAAGAGTAAGGTGCGACCGTCAGGTGGCATTTCGGCGGAGTAGAAGAAATGGCCCACCGATAAACGTGACAAACGCTATGAAAGAGAAGAAGGAAGAAGAAAATCTGTAACGCACTGGAATTGTAATTCTTGGTTATTCCTTTTGTTTATTTGTATACTGCAGCCATTACCAGATTCTACTAACTTTAATAAATACTGTAACAATTGAAGAAGCGTTATTTTCAGGGGAGGTGCCCTCTTTTGTATTTACGCTTTCAGGCCGCAACTAACTAAAACATGTTAATCTTAGTTAGTCAATCAACAGTGTTTGCAGTTTACCGCTGCACTCCTATAGCGCGAATTTAGCTGCCAGCCATCGTTTGACTAGCTAAGACTGGTGTTGTATCTGCTATTATATGTATGTATAATTGATTAGTGTGAAACCTAGTTTGAGCTTGGTTATTGATAACCATATACATTTCGACAAAATGTTACTGGTATGTACGTCGTCAAAACAGCAAATTCAAACAGATTTAATAGGTGATGTTAAATTTAAAATTTTTCACAAATTTTACATTTTTTACATCGCATGCGTCGATAAATTTTTGTGGAATAAAAACCGCTTGTTGTGTTAGTAAAAAGCCAAAAATTATTTAAATACGCCACAGATCAAAGGAAAACTTACTCTCATTAAAGCAGCTTTTGTACATCTCTTGAATGCAATCTCACTGAGATGATTTCGTGTTTCAGTCATTTAATGCTAAACTCCGTGCTTAGTCTAAAGATTCAATTGTGCTACTCCTTTACTGCCTGACCCATTAAGCAAACAAAAAGCACATGAAGGAAACTATAAACATTTGCAGGACACAGGAAATTCTACTCTAAATGATTAGGCATAATAAGCTCCATTAAGCAGAATTCCTAAGAACATCCCGTGTGCTAGAAGCACGAACGCACCCTTACTCCGGTTTTTGCACTCAATATGTAAGCCAGGTTTTTTTTAACTAGGAAACACGTGAACGAATGACTTTGAATACAATATGTATGTATGGTGTATTGTTTTCGCTGCAGCTGTGAAGATTTGTAGTTGCTTGCAGGTGTTTACAGAGATCTCTTAGCAGCTACGTTGCCTAACAGTTTGAACATGTACAGCTTGAAAGCCGCTCAACATTAATATAACATAGAATTTCTAAACTTTTCGTTGTTCCTCGAAGAGTTTCAATCGCCGATTATATATGTATATATATATTACATAAGCTTACACTTACGTTAAATGGAATCAAAGTAACAGTAAACTGCCACAAAACGTAGGAAGAAGAGCATCATTAAAAAGAAAGATGAAGAATGAAGAATGAAGAATGAAGCCTGCGCAAGAACGAGAACGGCATAGGGTCGGGCAGAGAAAGTACGTGACTCCTGAAGTTGTTGTGTTGTAGCTATGCATAACAGAAGAGTTTTTTAGGAGGTCTTCGAATAAAGGCAGAGTTCTATTGACGAAGAAATACCGGCGACAGTTGTGTCTTGCGGTATTAACCTGTATCTTCCTGACTCCCCCCCCCTGGTAGAAGAACTTCTCACTGAGAACAATTCCTCCAGCCTGACTCTAGATTTACCGAAGAAAATCTTGTATAACAGCAACAAGTCATTGGCCTTCCTTCTTGTTGACAATTTTCGTAAGCCAAGATTTGCATTTCGTTCTGTGCTTGAGGGAATTTGATCGTACAGGAAACCAAGCATTCGGATCATTAGCTTCCTTGTAAAACTATCCTGAACCTTTTCTAACTTCTCCATACCTGAGCGCTTATACGGAGAGAAAACTGGCGTTCCGTACTCTAGGAGTTGCCTTATATAGGACTTATAGGCCTGGAAAAGGACCTCAGGTCTTTTGGTAAATAAAGCCCTAAACAGCTTGGAGACCATCACCATCGCTTTATTTGCAATGACTTCACAGTGCTTATCAAAATTAAGGTTCTTTGTAACTATAAAACCCAAATCTGTCTTTTCGTCACACATCTCGATAGGGCAGCCGTCAAGATGGTATTGATGCCTAGGATAGGCATTCCCCAAATGTTGGACTTTGGTCTTGATTTTAGAGATCGGTAACTTCCAAGTAGTAGACCAGGATTGCAGCGGGTTAATGGTCAGTTGTAAAGCAGTGAAGTCCTCTCCAGAGTTTACAGTACGAAAGATCTTTATGTCGTCTGCAAAAGCGCTGAACTCAGTCTCCTCGACGCTAAGTATGTTGGCGAGCTCATATGTATGGATATTGAAAGGGTAGGTGATGAAACACCACCCTGCGGAACTCCGCTGGTTATAACCCGAGGTTGGGAGAGGTGTTCGTTGATGCGGATAAAGAACGTTCGGATTCTTAGAAAGGCAGCAACCCAGGAAAGTATACAAGGGTGGACACCAACAACCTTAAGCTCCTCTATCAAATCTTGATGCGGAACCTTATCAAACGCCTTGGTAAAATCAAAACAAATGACGTCCACATTTTTTGCTTTATCGAGGGAAGCTATCCACTTAATTAGATTTTAAAGCATTGCCGTTATTGCGGTTTTTCCTTTTTGGAAACCATGTTGGCTTGGCGAAATAACCGAGCGAGCCTCAAGATGGGCAACAATACGCTTCTTGAGGCTCGCTCGGTTGAGAATCTTTTCGAACAAGCGAGCAAGGAGAGAGAGAGGAGGTAACACTAATTGGTCTGAAATTGGAATAAAAACCTTTTGTTGTACAAGCATATTTTTGCCTGAGCTTCTCCTGTTCACAGCGTTATCATTCCAAATCAAAACAAAAGAAATGTGTCCGATGTTGGTGTTCTCGTCAACACGCACTTGGCCATGAACATCGATTCGTACGAGTCTCTGACAAGCCGAATCGGACGTCTGCGATTGAAGCGATGTGGTTCCGTGCCAGCTTTGACTGTGTTCGTCGCGTATGCCCCAACATCCGACTACGACGACGAAGAGGTCGAAGCCTTTTACGTGGAGCTGGAGAAGTTCTATAAGGAAGATCACACCTTCTACAAGGTGATCATCGGCGACTTCAACGCCAAGATCGGGCCACGAAGGTCGCCGGTAGAACTTCACATCGGAACCCACGGTTTGGAGTGGAACGAGCAAGGTGAAAGGTTGTCTGAGTTTATCATGTCGATCAAGACCATCCATGGAAACTCGCAGTTCCAGTAGCCTCCCTCCCTACGATGGACCTGGGAATCTCCCGGTGGCCAGTTCCACAACGAGATCGACCACAACATCTTCAACCGCAAGTATTGCCTGACCGACGTCTCCGTTGTCCCCAAGTTCTACACGGGATCGGACCACCGCCTCCTTCGCGCAAGGTTCCGCTTTTCTCGTCAAGGAGAGAAAGCCGCGAAGTTCAAGAAGAGGAGTCCCAGAACGACCATCAACTGGGACCTCTACACCCCTCTTGCCGGCCTTTGGGAAGATGCCGTCATGGACAACGTCGACGAGGAATACGACTGCTTCGTGCACCGTCTCCACGATAGTGCTAAGGAAGCTGTGAGCTTCAATACCATCAAGAGACGTCTGTCTCCGGAAACTCTCGAGCTGATACGCCAGCGTGGAGCAGCACGAGAGTCAGGCAACTACCAACTGACTTCCGAGCTTGCGAAGCTATGCAGAGAGGCGATAAAGGAGGATCTTAAGGAGAGAAGGGCGGAAGTGTTGGATGAAGCTGCAGAGGCAGGGTTGAGCATCGGCAATGCCCGCCGAAACTTCGCTAACTTCAAGACCAAGATGACCGCTCTCCAACGTCCCGACGGAACCGTCACCTCTTCCAGAAGGACCATGGAGAAGGTCATTCACGATTTCTACTCCGATCTCTTCGATAGCCACGTCCACCTGCCCCCATGCCATCTTCCGCAGGATGGATTCGTCGTCCCCTCTGTTCTCCCTTCCGAGATCTGACACGCCATCTCTTCGGTGAAGAAACGAACAGCACCCGGTCCCGACAGGATCAGACACGAACACCTGAAGAACCACCCGCTAGCGCTCATCAACACCCTGGCGCGGCTCTTCACACGTTACCTGTCGGAGTGCAAGGTTCCATCTCAGTAGAAGACCAGCAGGACCGTCTTGCTGTACAAGAAGGAGACGTGCACGACATTGGCAACTATCGCCCGATCTGCCTGCTGTCCGTAGTCTACAAGCTGTTCATACGAGTCATCCTGAATAGGATCAGCAGAACGCTGGACGAAGGACAGCCATGCGAACAAAACATGGATTTCGGAGGGGATTCAGCACGATCGACCACATACACACAATTACGAAGCTCATCGAAGTGTCGCGAGAGTACAAGCTGCGGCTTTGCCTTACGTTCATCGACCTGAAGAAGGCATTCGACTCCGTCGAAACTGAAGCGGTCATCGAAGCCTTGCTCACTCAGGGCGTTCCTACTCAGAACATCAGAATACTTTGAGAGCTGTACAGTGTATACACGACCAAGATCACACCATTCTACAACGACGTCGTCATCGACGTGAAGAGAGGGTTCGGCAAGGGGATACCATATCCCCGAAGCTTTTCAGCGCTACTCTCGAAAACGTCATGCGCGAACTAGAATGAGAAGACATGGGAGTGAAGGTCGACGGCCGGCAACTGCATCATCTTCGCTTCGCTGACGACATCGTGCTTATAACACCGAGTGTTTGGACTGCATCACGGTCCAATAGGTTTTTGGTGGTTCATATGGTAGAAGATTATTCAGGCTTCTTTTACTCATTGTTTATTGTGCGTGACAACAACATATTGAATGGCGAACACTTTTTATAACTCTCACTGTGGGTCTAGTAGTTTTGCTCGTATTGTCCCTCTCATCGTTAGTGTAGGCCTGTTGGCCTGGAATCTTCTAGTTAGTTCTTCAGTCTCTTTGGCTGGGTCACTTGTGGCTGTCGGTTGAGGCGCACAGGCGCCTGAGCTAGTTCTTGCGAGGTTCGAGCCGCGTCTCGGACGGGCGCGAGGAACCGAACCGAGTCGAGTCGAGCCGAGTCTTGAGAGGGCTATTGATGGGTATTGAGAGGGCTACAGCCCTTGAGAGGGCTAAGTAGCCGTAGCCGAAGTAGCAGCCGAAGGAGCTCCCAGAGCCAGCTGCTGCTGCTACTGCTGCAACTGCTTATATACAGTTTCCAGGGGGCGGGCAGTCCATCGACCTCGCCTGCAGGCCGGCAGGCCCTCAACCGATTATCGATTGAAAGAAGTATCATGACTCCGTGATACGGAAGTCATGACACTCCCGACAGCAAAAAGGAAAATTTGTGCCCGTCTGTGCCTTGTTGGCAGTATTGAGAGTGTATTTAGTTTTGTTTCGTGCCTTGTTGGCACTGTAGCGAGGGATGTCTGAGTTTTTTTTTCGTTTGGATTCGTTTCGTTTGTTTGGGCGTACAGAGCATGGAACAAAACAAACAACATAACACAACACTAGACGATCTCTTGGAAACGATGTTTTGTTTCGGCGAAGTGACGGCGCAGCATGCGTTGTACGGGCGAAGTCGTCGATGCGTCATCGAACGCGGCGTGGTGCGGTGACGTGCGGCGAGGTGTCGGTAGTCGTCGGACGGCGCGGAGTCGGGTTGAGCGGCGTGTAGTCGGCGTTGAGTGGTGCGGACGTCGTTGAGCGGCGCGGAGTCGGCGTTGAGTTGAGTGGACGGCGGCGTAGTGTTGACAGTATTGGCATTTTTCGTTTTGTAGTTTTAGTATTTTGTGCTTTAGTATTGAATTATTTTTTTTTGATTAGTTTGCTTGAGTCTTTTTCGTGAGAAGTGAGTCAAGATTTTTAGTTTTATTGCGACCTTATTTTGTTCAGTTATTTTGTGTACAGGTTTTCGAGTGTTTCAAAGCTTTATTTGCGTAATTGCACAATTACATACGGAACTGATGTTCACAGAATGTGGTGTGGTGCTTGAACATGTCCGTCACTCGGCCTGCAGTTTTGCAGTAGTAGCAGGCAGCAGTTGAGGGACATGCTGTGGCGATGTGTGTCGCGTCCTTAAGTTTGCTACGCTCGAGGGTTGGTTCCAAGAATAGGAACTCTGTTGTTAAGTAGTTTGTGAGGATCTCTGTCGAGATGACGACCGCGATCGGTTTTGCGATCCGGGGAAGTTTGTCATACGACGTGTTTTGTTGAAGAGTGCTCTATCTCTTTGTCCTGAGCGGTACGGTAGTCTTCTCCCTGACCAATTCCGGCAGAGGATGATGGCATGGCTTTGTCCGCAGGATGGACAGTTTGGTAGATTGCATTGGGTAGACCTGTGTTGGAAGCTGAAGCATTTCCAACACGCCCTTATTGATTTCATGCGTTCTACCTTTGCGAACGGTGTTGGGTACGCAGGGCAGTTTTTGAAACTGTGATTTTTCCCACAGCCAATGCACTTCTGTCGTTCATTTGGCCGTGTCAGTTTAGTGTGGAAAGAATAGAGCCCTTGATCTTCAGTTGTTGTATTTCGGAGATCAAGGTGTTCACGTCGTTTGACCACGTTATTGATGTTCTCTATGAGTTCAGACATGTTCCAGGTTTTCCCTGAGTCGAACTCTTTTCGGGCTAGTTCTTCTTGAGTGGCACTGCTAAATGCGCTGAGTACCATATTTGTCATAGGCGTTGTATCGACTGCTTCTCCTTGTTTGCGCAAGGCACTTATGATTGCCTTTACGTCATTCAGTGTATTTCGCAAGGATTTAGGATCGTCTTTGCATGGTTTCATGGTTTGAAGATCACGGAGTAGCGTGATGGTTGTGCGTTTGGTATCTTGGTATTGTTCTTTTAGTTGCGTTATCGCAATGTCGTATGAGTCCCCTGTGCGAGGAATCATGCGAAGGGCTCTGCTTGCGTCTCCTTTGCAGCAGGACAAAAGGATAGATAGTTTTTCAATGTTTGTGTATGGTTGTTTGTGAACCAGTTCTTCAAAGAGTTCCCAGAAGGCGTTGAACTCCGTAGGGTTTCCATCGAATTCTGGTACCCGTAGTTCGTTACCGAGGAGTCGTCTGTCTAATGTCTGCCAGTTGGCAGGCATGTTGAGTTGAGGCGCTGTATTGTGTTCTTGGTTGTCGTTTGTGTCAGCTCTAGACGTTTCGCCTTTCGTTAGCAAAATTTCGTTGCGAATTGAGGCTGCTTGGCAGTCTAGTTCCATTTTGCGGAGGCTGAGTTGTCGTATGAGAGCTGTGGTTTGCTCTAGAATGGACTCTGCTTTCTTTTCCTTCCAGTAGAGATCGAAATTTGTTTCGAACTCGGAACCTTCTTGCGGAGCAGTGCGGGACAGATTGGCTATTGTGCAGTTGCATTCGTTGTAGCAGTTCCATATTGCGTCCCTTTGTTCTTCAAGTTGGGACATTAGTTCTTTTATTTGTATAGTTTTAGTAGAGACGTACTGTTGTACGTCTGTTAGTTTTTCGGGAAATTCCCATGGCTTCTGGAATACCATGGCTTCCTGAGTCAGGTTAGCCAAATGGTTCAGGAGCCTAGTGAGCTTCGACTTCACTGTTTTGAGAGTGAAAGTCTGAGTATTGGCCATGGCGCGTATTGTGCACGTTGACGAGTTGTGAGGGTGCCCGCAGAGTGTTTGGTTGGTTTATATAGGCGTGCTGAGGGGGTGGGACTGTGTGGCTGTTACAGTAGTCCGCTGTAAAAGTGCGGAATGCGGGCTGCCGTGTTCTCTGGAGGGGCACGGTGTAAAGTCCCAGCAGGGCCTGGAATGTGGCGGCGCGGACGTGAGTCACGCAGTGTAACATTCCCGAGGCGGTCAGGAATGCGGCGCCGCGGCCCTGAGGCGCACAGTGTAACATTTTTGTGGGTTACGGTAGGCTGCAGCCGTAGTGAGTTTTGCACGCGTTAGTGGTTTTGCTGGACTTTTGTGTGCGCCGGTGTGTTAGTCATTGGAGTTATAGGTTTTATGGAGTGATTTTATTGCACGCCTACTTATTTGCCCCTATTATGACGTTATCGTGTGAAAACCTTTAATAGCGTGCTTTTTTATTATGGCCTCGAGGCGATTGTGTATGGGTTTAGTAAGGATCCATTATTATAGTATTGGATGAATTTCCTGAACGGACATTTGCGACCTTTTGAAATTTGCAATGTTTTGGTTTGCAAAGTGGTACAAATGTCAGTACAGGCTAATTGACATCCCTGTACGAATGTCCTGTATGGGCACTTGTGACCTTTAGAAAGCGAGTTGCTTTGTTTGCAACCTTGGTACAGGTGCCGATGCAGGCTATTTTAGCATGCTTTGAAAATGTGAAAATGATAATGAGATCGTTAGTTTTAAAAGTGCTTGAATAGTATTGATTACGTAAAGAATATTATATGAGATCATGAAGAAGACGTCACGCATAAGAGGTAGTTTTGAGAGGTCGCGATACCCGTAAGAGGGGAAATTTACGCGGACGTCTGTTTTTTTTTTGAATTTTTGATTAGTATATTTTTTTGTATTTTTAAGGATTTTTTGATTTTCTTTTGTTATTAGTATTAGTATTAGTATTAGTATTAGTATTAGTATTAGTATTAATGTTAATGTTAGTATTATTCTTAGTATTAGTATTTTGAAGTGAGAGTCAAAGTTTTCTTCTGATCGTCTAGTGCACGTTTTTGGTGCATGAGTTCGCCTGAATCGTTTGGTAGCCTCTTTTGGTGCTTTGGTGATTGAGCTCGTTCGAACCATTGATGCCGTGGTGCCAGAGTTTTACTTTTGACAGAAATCGTTTCGTGGCGCCCAGAGCACCTTTTGGCGTATGGGATCGTTTAGGCCTGAATTCGATTCGGCCGATGCACCATGTTTGGTGCATGCCGTATGTTTGGCCGGAGCTCGTTCGGATCGGCCGATGCACCATGTTTGGACTGCATCACGGTCCAATAGGTTTTTGGTGGTTCATATGGTAGAAGATTATTCAGGCTTCTTTTACTCATTGTTTATTGTGCGTGACAACAACATATTGAATGGCGAACACTTTTTATAACTCTCACTGTGGGTCTAGTAGTTTTGCTCGTATTGTCCCTCTCATCGTTAGTGTAGGCCTGTTGGCCTGGAATCTTCTAGTTAGTTCTTCAGTCTCTTTGGCTGGGTCACTTGTGACTGTCGGTTGAGGCGCACAGGCGCCTGAGCTAGTTCTTGCGAGGTTCGAGCCGCGTCTCGGACGGGCGCGAGGAACCGAACCGAGTCGAGTCGAGCCGAGTCTTGAGAGGGCTATTGATGGGTATTGAGAGGGCTACAGCCCTTGAGGGGGCTAAGTAGCCGTAGCCGAAGTAGCAGCCGAAGGAGCTCCCAGAGCCAGCTGCTGCTGCTACTGCTGCTGCTGCTGCCGCTGCAACTGCTTATATACAGTTTCCAGGGGGCGGGCAGTCCATCGACCTCGCCTGCAGGCCGGCAGGCCCTCAACCGATTATCGATTGAAAGAAGTATCATGACTCCGGGATACGGAAGTCATGACACCGAGCATCAGCCAGGCGGAGCGAATGCTGGCCGACTTCGATCGTGTATATGGGAACGTTGGACTGCAGCTGAATCTTACGAAGACGATGTTCATGAGGAACGGACAAGTTTCTGATGCCCTATTCTCGCTCAACGGATCGAACATCTCCGAATGCTGCAGCTACGTCTATCTGGGTAGCTAAGTCAATATGGCCAACGACCTAGCACCAGAGCTGAGCAGGGGGAAAAGAGCGGCTTGGGGAGCTTTCAAGAGCGTCGAAGAAGTCGCGAAGAAGACGAAGAACGTCCGACTCCATGCCCACCTATTCGACTCCACTGTTCTTCCTGCCCTAACATACGCCTCAGAGACCTGGGCTATACGAAAGCAGGATGAACACGCGATCAGCGTCGCGCAGCGTGGAATCGAGAGGACGATGCTCGGAGTGACACGACTCACGCGAGTGAGAGAAGGCCTCCGGAGTTCCGAGCTTCGCCGACGTTCGAAGATCAGAGACGCTGTCGCGTGGGCGAAGTCGTCGAAAAGTAGTTAGGTCAACCACGTAATGCGCTTCTGCGACATCCGCTGGACGAAAGCCATCACCGACTGGATTCCGCGGGATGTCAAAAGAACTCCAGGACGCCCACCAACGCGTTGGTCGGACTTCTTCGTTAAAGCCCTGAACGACCGATATGACGCTCTTCGTGTCCCTCCATTGGACCACTCTGGCACGCGACAGAGACGAATGGAGACGCTGCTGGCACCCGCTCGAGCAATTCGATGATCAATGGGACGACAGGTGATACAGGTGAAAAAGCCAAAAATTATTTAAATACGCCACAGATCAAAGGAAAACTTACTCTCATTAAAGCAGCTTTTGTACATCTCTTGAATGCAATCTCATTGAGATGATTTCGTGTTTCAGTCGTTTAATGCTAAACTCCGTGCTTAGTCTAAAGATTCAATTGTGCTACTCCTTTACTGCTTGACCAATTAAGCAAACAAAAAACACATGAAGGAAACTATAAACATTTGCAGGACACAGGAAATTCTACTCTAAAGGATTAGGCATAATAAGCTCCATTAAGCAGAATTCCTAAGAACATCCCGTGTGCTAGAAGCACGAACGCACCCTTACTCCGGCTTTTGCACTCAATATGTAAGCCAGTTTTTTTTTCAGTAGGAAACACGTGACGGTTTTTTAACAAAGGAAACACGCGAACAAATGGCTTTGAATACGAAATGTATGTATGGTGTATTGTTTTCGCCGCAGCTGTGAAGATTTGTAGTTGCTTGCAGGTGTTTACAGAGATCTCTTAGCAGCTACGTTGCCTAACAGTTTGAACATGTACAGCTTGAAAGCCGCTCAACATTAATGGAACATAGAATTTCTAAACTTTTCGTTGTTTCTCGAAGAGTTTCAATCGCCGATTACTATACTTCAATCACCGGAATTTACCATTATCCTGGGAAAGTGGATAATTGAACAACTAATGAGATCTTACTCCATTAATGTTACCACACAACTTTTTAAATCAATTAGTTGTAATTTTGACTCTTGTGGAACAGGATCGCTGCAAATTGGTGGCATTATTGGTATCCAGAATCACAAAGAGTTCAACGAAACATATCGGAATACTTTTTCTAAGCCCTTGGGAATTTTTTATTACAAATAAATAACGATAGTGAAATAACTCCTTTAAGAAGGGTAGCTCGTACTTCTTTCGCGCACTGTTAAAAACCGTGGCTGTTCTGCGTCAAAATCCAAGCTCGTTTCTGGATTGCTTCCGAAAAAAAAACTTTAAGAAGAATGTTGTCTAAAAATGCTTGCGTATAATTCCATATCTATCTCACAGCGTGCGGAGCTAAAAATTCGTTTTGAGATTGAAAAAAACTGCAAACGTAGCTCTAAAGATATTCCGTGAAGTTTTAAGGTTTATGAAGGCTTCAAACTTCTAAATTTGCAAAACACTTCTTAGAAGAATGGAGTTTGAACTTTTTCTTTATCTTCAAAAAATCAGACCTCCCAACTGAATGCCGACCTCTTGAACATTTGTGACGTTTTTCTCGACCTAGACGGAGTTTTATTTTGCAGCTCGGAGTCACCACGACTCTGGTAACAGGGTTTCGCAATTCATCGACCATGTGGTTAGAACTGTGCGACCTTCAGTTTTGAAATCGCTTGCCTACAACACTGCTGGTAAGAACATGTCTAACTTGAAGGCAGTGAACTACACAGAGCATTCAGTTCACCCTGGGGCAGGATTCATCAGCGACTTATGTAACTTTAAAGGAGAATCGTAAGAGATAAGCTCAGATAACATCGCTTATCGCTCACCATATCGCCTGATAAACCGCGTTATCCTTTGCTTTTCGCTTGCAATTCTCGGTTAATGTTACGCAAGTCGTTGATGAATCCGGCCCCTGAAAGTGTTTGTGAAAGTCCATCGTTACAAGCCATTCTAACGCAACGCTACAACTTCACACATTGAGGGCGCGCCTATGTATGTATCTACTGTACACACTTTCTCGAGTCTTGTTATAAAGGAGCAAAAAATCAGATGAATACATTTCTATGTACAGAATGAACAGTCAATATGGGTGACGTTGTTAGTATTGGGACAATGTGCATCTGTTTATAAGTACATCGTTCAAATAGTGTAGAGACCAGAAAAAACATGGAATACATTCTGCTGAAGGAATAGGTTAACGATAAGAAGGTTGGAGGCCTTGAGGGTTGGGAAGGGAAATAGGTAACAAGATAATGTAGCGCTGAAACGACCAGCGGTTGTTCACCTCCCTGCTTGCATGACGCTGACCAGTAATATATCTGCGTTAAAGGCTGAGGTAGCTGCTCTCTCTCTAAAAAAAGGCCAACCTAGAACTCACACAAAACATTATTTCATCTTGAATGTGATCGGTAAAGTCCACCCTTTTAAGCCAATGTAAAATCACGTTGACGCCACATCTTAAGGGGTAGTGCCTTACTTCTCACCAGCTTTTTTAAAGAAATCGGCAAAAACCTCGTGCGCTTCGTATTGTACATAATATATGTGCACGTGTTTTTCTTTGTACTCCCGTCACGTAACGATAGACAAACTTGTGCAATAGAAACGTTATTTTCTACTATAATGCAGATGTTGTTATGGTTTAGTCGAATGCGTCAATTATGTCGTAGCGTTTGCATTCTGCGTAGAGGGATCATCTATGCAATATTATTAGGAGACGCAGATAAGAACAAAACAGATTTGACCTGACAACCGACATGATTTATGCATCAGCTCGACTCACTATTGTTCAGAATTTATCAGTGGAAAAACATACTTACTTAAATCAGTTTTTATTTTAAATCGATCGAGTTGCATGTGCATGTGACGCTACCACGACCATTATTACTTTGCTGACCATTTGAGATCTTTCCACATTCAAGAAAGAACGATGCGTTCCTTACCAAAGATGCGCTGTAAGGACATTGAAAGGACAACAGAGGACTGCTGCACTCCATTCGTTCTAAATAACTGTAATCATAGGAGTTTCTACAAGAAGCTGCACATATGGAGACCAAAGAACGGTTTGTAACACATCGCCTCGGAACAGTTGGGCGCGAACCCCAGGAGAAGATCAAGGGAAAGAAAAAGAGAAGCTTCCGGACAACTGCAAGCCACGCTTCTCTTACTCTATAAAAGAAACTGATAAGACACCAGGAGGTTCGAGGATCGCCGCCGCTAAAGTGAAGTAACCTGTCGCCATCTTCGCTTACTTTTTATTACATTTCTCTCTTTCTTTCCTTTCCTTCCTTTATCCACATTCAGCTCAATTTTCTCTAAACCGTCTTCTCCCTAAACCCCTATGCAAGATTGGTACTCTGAATGGTGAACTGATTCGGTGCTCTTTCGGATATATACATGCATCTTATATAGTGCGAAGAAAATGAATCTGTTATAACATGAAGTCTTCCTCTTAGATACTCTAAATCATGAAAGAGTGTTATCATGAAAGTCCTTCTGCAATCCACATGTACCGAGTTTCAGTCCACATGAAATGTTACGCAGTACAATCATTCGAAAGACAAGAAAATTCTACATAACAAATCGTACGTCTTGTTCAAAATAAGCCCCTTTCGCTTCAATGCAAGCGTCCAATATCCTTTAGAATTTTTTGAGGATGCGCGCGATCATTTCCGGTGAAATTTCGCCCCGTGACCTCTCCAGAGCTTTTTTCAACGAATCCAGTAAGCTGGGTCTGAAAGAGCAGGCTTTTGCTCAA
The DNA here is from genome assembly GCA_947359475.1 of Heligmosomoides polygyrus bakeri. Lineage (NCBI taxonomy): Eukaryota > Metazoa > Nematoda > Chromadorea > Rhabditida > Heligmosomidae > Heligmosomoides > Heligmosomoides polygyrus. The sequence goes on from OX375865.1 coordinate 11,272,400, forward strand.
GGACTGATCAGACTGCGTAATCTGGGGGGTTGACAGTGCAGACCAAGCATCCTTCGTGCACAAATTCGGAAGATTGGTCTCACACCATTCCAGAGCCTTCTTGGCACCGTGGCAAGGTTGAGGCAATGTCGTTATCATTTTCTTGTGGCCACGATATTACCACGTTCTCCAGAATTTGCCTCCTGTATATTTCGGCATTGATCTTAACTTCTTTTTGAATAAAAACAAGCTTGATCTTTCCCAGGCCCGATATTCCAGCTTATGCCATCAAACACTGTGGAAAATGTGTTCTTCCGGCGTTGACGTCTTTTGGAGACCTTTCAGCAGTAGTTTCAGTTGATTCTTTTCTTTTCTAGTGTTTCAACGGTAAATATCTTTCCGTCTGTGAGGAGAATCCGGTGGAGCCTGTCACCGTGCGTAGGGGCCTTCATCTTTCTGCATATCTCCAATCTTGAGGCCTTCATTTCTTCAGTAAGGTGCTGTCCTTTAGCAAATCTGTAGGGATACAATCCCAGATTATCCCTGATCAGGATCAGTCGTTGCATAGTTAAACGACTTAAGTTATGCTCCTTAGCTAGTTTCCTGATGCTTCTTGCAGGATATCGGTGAAATTTGTCTTTGACGGCCTTTCTAAGGAAAGAATCCTTTGCAGTTCGTCTTGGTCCTGCTTTCAAACGGCTTTCAATCTCTCCAGTCTTCCAAACGTTTGGCGACACGGTGTACTCGTATTCGATGGGGTTTGAGAATATTCGAAATCGTGGAAACGGACGACTCGCGTTTGAACATAGCGACCACTGCTGAACGATCCTCAAGCGAAACCATGTTTACCTAGGAAGAAAAAATAAGACTGACCATAGGTAGACTAAAAGATACGGAGAAAACGAAAAGAGCCACAGCAACGCACAAAGAAGCGAGAGATTTCCGAAAATGGATTTTCTGTAGCCCGCAACATTTTATGTGGACCACCCTGTAATTGGCCCTCCTCGATGAATCATCGGTAATGTTTAGTAGGATATTGGGATTCCGGATTGGAAACAGGAATGCCTCTAAGCCGGAGCCCTGAAGCTGAAGCCTTACAACGCTTCGATTTCCCCTTTCTAGGTTGAGGTTACGATCATTTTTTCTAAATGGTTTTATTTCAGTTGGCCTCTCTACCCGAGCATGAGCTGTCAAAGTGTCGTTCCGTCGTCCGTTCATTGTATATTCTCATAATGTGCGAACGGAACCAGCACCCTATAGTCAACATAATGTAGATGAAGCATTAGCCAGTTGTAACTTAGCCTGTTACACAATAGACTGAATGTTGGCTAGTTAGCGTTTTGTCAACCAGTGGTCTATTTTCGAATATTATCCTTTGGAAAGGACACCTTTGACTAATTTCTTAAAGGATTTTTCTGGCTCAAATTTATCTCTAATTTTCTAATCAACAGCTGTCCATTATCAAACTAAATATGTATTTTCTAATTTTATTTTGGTAGGCTATACGCTAATGTAATTCACTTCAGATCAACTATTTTCATTGTCCAGTTTACTCCATTTCCAGCTATAACAGCAACAAAGCGATCTCTGAAAAATCCAGCCAGATATCTCGTCCATATAAGCATGTGTTTTGTTTGATCTGAAAATGCTTCATTAACTTCCACTTTCATCCTTAATTTTGCCCCACGAAAAGTAATGTAGATTGGTTTTATCAGACGCACTTTCTCCAACTAATCGTGAGATAACAAGACTAGTTGGAGAAAGCGTGTGCGATGAAACCAATCTGCCTTTACACCACCTACCTTTACATAGCGCAGATATCGTATTACCGACTGTTTTACTGACTACTGCTGGTCTTTTTTAAGACAAAGCACCTTTAGAACCTCTCGACGAATCTTTTCGTTTACAACCATGTATACCAGACCATGTATTCCTAAATATGCGTTTAGGTGTACTCTGAAATATGAAAACATTTTATCACGCGTATTAAGCCCTTTACTAACATCACTAACAAGGCAATTAGCCTCCCAATCAATGGTTGGTCATTGTTCACAAACGTAGTATAAAAGATAAGGGACTGTAGAGGATGACGTTAGAACCCCTTTCAAAAAATGCCTCAGGAATTCATTCTCTCGGGATATTGAGAAGGAAATCTGGGTGCGTATTTGTTCCATAGAACGGTCTGCTAGTGCCAGCCGAAGGAGTAGTCAGCATATCAGCGCGAGTGATGTAATGGCGTAGGTTGCTGCTCTTATAGCATCGCATGTTGGTTCAAGACTCAGATGACGATAAGGCTTTGACTAGAACTAAGCATTCTTATGGTCGCTTGCAGCACTAGTAGCTACCGCTTTAATCTCAAACAAAGTGGTTTAGTCACTCAGTGCATTCCTCTCAGTGGGTCGTTTGCGCAAATCACGGAGACGCCGGTGGCTCGAACCAGGAGAATCTGAGATACCAACGAGCCGGAACTCCACACTCAGAAGGCAATGCTCAATACTTTGTGAAACTCATCATTTTCAGTAGCGTTTGTCCCGCTTGGTGGCGGGGTTCGCTCTTCTGGTGTGGTGACGCCATTTCTCCCGATCAAATGCTTGATCAGGGTGCACACCAGCCATCTCTAAGTCCAAGTGCAACGTGTCTAGCCAACGTTGCTTCAGGCGTCCTCTGGGCCGTTTTCCCTGGACTTCAAGATTCAGGCCAATCTTACAGACGGTGTCGTCGTTAGCGCGAAGGACGTGGCCATAGACGAGCTTCGCGCAACTTATCGGCTATCGGAACGACACCGAAACTCTGTCGTATGGTGTCATTGCGAACGCGGTCCAATCGCGTTACTCCGGCCGTCCACCTTAACATCTTCTTCTCCATCACACTGAGGCGGCTTTCAATTTCCTTCGTCACGGGCCAGCACTCAGCACCGTATGTCGCTACTGGGCGGACGACTGTTCTATAAACCTTCGACTTGAGGTACTCGGGTATTGTCTTATCGCAGAGAACCCCAGTCAACGACCGCCATTTGGACCAGGCTGCACTTACGCGCGCATTCACCTCCAACTTTAGGCTGCCATCGGGCGTAACTGTTGATCCGAGATACTTGAAAGCTGTGACTCGTGAGAGCTCAGCACCATTGATCTTGATAGACCCGAGCTGATTCACATCCGTCGCCAAGTGCTCCGTCTTTTTGACGTTTAGCTTGAGTCCGAACCATGCCAAGCGATCGCACCATTCCTGTGCCTGTCGCTCGAGTTCGGCTTTGTCTTCACATGCAAGCATGACGTCATCTGCATACAGCAACGTCCAAGGAGCTGCCTTTTGGAGATCTCGTGTAATTGCATCCATGACGACCACGAAGAGCAGTGGGGATAGCGCAGACCCCTGGTGCACTCCGACAGAGATCGGAAACTCCATCGAGGTACCCGCTGGTGCTCGTACTCGCCTTATTGGGCACGAGTAGAGGATGCGCACCCACTCAATAAGCTCTTCAGGGACGCCGTGTTGTCGCAAAGCGTACCATATAACTTCTCGCGGGACGCGGTCGAAGGCCTTCTCCAAGTCCAGGAAGGCAAAATGCACCGGTTTCTGTTTCTCGCGGTGCTTCTCTAGCAGAAGACGAACGGCGTGTATGGCATCAACCGTCCCACAGCCGGAAACGAAACCACACTGATTATTGGAAAGCTGGACGACATCCCGGATACGTCTACCGACAATTCGCTCAAAGACTTTCATGGTGTGCGAAAGTAGGCGAATCGGACGGTAGCTAGCGCAGTCCGCAGGGCTGCCTTTCTTCTTCCAAATCGGGATAGTCGTGCTTTGCTGCCAACTCTCAGGCACTTTCTTCTCAGCAACAACCTGATTGAAAAACTCTGTCATCCAGTCGGCAGGGCACCAACCCTTCGACTTCCACAGGTCGGCCGGCAGGTCATCTGGACCAGTGGCTTTGCCTGACTTCATCTTCCTCAGGGCTGCTTCAGTTTCGCTCACTGTGATCTTTTGAACGGGACCGTATATAGGTGAAGCAAAAGGAACGGCAGGATGTTCAAATTCTACATTCGAGATTTCGTCGAAGTAGTCGCGCCATCGCTTCACAGCCCTTTTACGATCCATCAGAAGATGGCCGTTCTCATCGTTAATGCCAAAGAACTTTTCTATGTCTTCTGTTTGGCGACAGCGAGCCTTGGCGAGTCGGTAAAGATAGCGCTCACCATCGCGCGTTTCCAGTTTTTCGCTGACTTCAGCGTAGTATGCGTGCGGCTCTAGCAGCAGCCACTGCCTTCTTTGCCGCTTTCCTCGCTTCTCGATAATTCCGTCAATTACAGACTGTTTTGTCACCGATAAATACGTGATACAGCCGTTTCTTTTCCCTGACCTTCTCTCTGACATCGTCAGTCCACAGCCAAGCCTGCTTGTCGACCCAACGCCGTCCAGGCTTCGTTGTGCCGAGTTCGAGGCGTGCAGCCCGGTTTATCGCATCGGTAGCCTCTTTCCAGGTTTCGTCGACAGTTGTTACCGTCGGCAACCGAATGCGAGAGATAACAGCTGCTTCCTTCTCCTTCAATCGCCACCATTTAATTCTAGCCGTCCCGCACCGCTCAACACGTTTGCACCTCAGAGGTGTGATCTTCAGCGAGCAGACCAGTGGACGGTGTTCCGTGGCAACCGTCTCATACGGCACGGTCTTCGCGTCTGTGACAAGGCCTTGGTCGCGACGCCTAACAAGGACATAGTCAATCTGCGTTTTAGCGTTCCCGCTATAAAACGAGATGAGGTGGGAGTTACGCTTTCGAAATTTGGTATTCACGACGGTGAGGTCGTGTGAGTCTGCATACTCAAGTATACGCTCACCATCGGCGTTGCGTGACCCACAGCCACAACCACCATGACAGCTGTAACCGTCTTTCGCTGCTCCTACGTGACCATTAAGGTCACCTGCCACAACAACCATATCTTCTGACGGCACTTCCGCTGTCTTCTCATCAAGCAGGGACCAGAACTCGTCCTTGGTTTGCTCGGAGCAACCTGTCTGCGGAGCATACGCGGAAAAGAAATGACATCGTCGCTCTTCTACGGCGACCACAATCTTCATCAAGCGGTCATCGAAACGTTCTACGCTTGCAATCGCATCACGGAAACGCTCGGAGGCGATCATACCGACACCACTGGTGGTCCTGGGACTGCCGCACAGAACGGCATTGAAGCCGCGGCCAATCTCCCTCGACTTGCAGCAGGACCACCTCGTCTCCTGCACCGCACAGAAATCTATCTTTCTTCGCTCCAGTGCTTCTACCAACTCGCACGAGCGGCCCGTCAACGTACCCACATTCAACGTTGCTACGCGGGTCTTGCCTACGTTGTGGAACTTTCGTTGGGTGGCGATGTCCGTTCCTCCACGTGGTGCCACTGGAAACTGCTTGCTTTTGCAAGCCGAGCTAATCACAGACAGTCGAATGCAGGCGACAGGCCCTAGTGACAAGCCGGCCTACGAACATTCTGTGTCACATCATATGGTTGATGACGTTACAGAGTTCTCGAGATAATACTTTGTGAAACTGCAAGGAAATAATTCAATAAGAGTTACCTCCAATGAACTTTAAAGTTACTGCCGAAATGTACTACGGCCAACCGGCTCACGTCGCTGCGGTTGCGGGAAACAGGGCAGGGTTTTTTCCTCCACGACAACGCTCGTCCATACAGCACATTGCAAGGCAAGCCCAGAAAAACACCAAAGCATGGGGCCACATGTCCTGATGTTTTCACAACCCAGCCATTCACTGGACATGGCGCCAACAGAGTTCTCCGGCCATTCAACCATTTAAAAAAGTTATAGTAGGATGGAGCAGCTCAGAAATACGTTCTTTATTTATTTTTTGCTTCAAAGAAAGAAATTTCTATGGAATTTTTCTCCAAAATCTACCTGATATATGGTAATGGTAATATATGGTATGTTGCAAAAACGTGACAATACAAAGGGCAGTACTATTTAAATTAAGTAATATCACTCGTGTAAATAATATTAATCACTTCAAAAAACTGTGAGCCTTATGGAATTTTGTATTATAAAAGAAACCGTGACTGAGCTGCCACATTGCATTGCAGTACGTAACCATTGCTTTAGGAACTGGAAGAAACTCCACCGCAACATAGATTGTAGAAGCGATTGCCGTGCTCGAGCAAATAACAAGCGATTGAAGAAAGAGCTAAAAGATAATACTCTGTAGTGTGACAGATGCTGGCTTGCTATAAGATTGTTGACAAGTAAGCTACATTGATGAACGAGGGGACAGCCTCTTTTTTAACAGACTGTGCATGTAGGAGCTCATATGGTTAGAGTGTTGCTTAAAGTAACCCCTTCATAGCGATCCTACCTGCAGTTGAGTCTTGTCAATTTTTCCATTTGCAAAACCTCTTATTTTGATTACGTAAAAGCATAGCATGGAATAAAGCAGAACTAAAACAACTGCAAATATAATATTGTGAGTAGGATAAAGCAAAGATGTGTAGTACTCGATTTCCTGAAACATGAACACTTATGTTTTTATGCTTTCAACATCTGACGTGAGCGACCTAGGCTATCTTCTATAACCTTCATAATGAATTATAGGTGGTAAAATTATTACCGTGAGATTTCTGTGACACTAAACCTAAGCCATTTGCCAGACCACGAAAGCTGGCGATTAGTCCAGATGAAACAACCATGCATTTTCTTATTCATCATCAACAACAGGGTTGTCATCATTCAAATACTAAAGTTGTCTAAATTTCCAATTCTGTCACATTAGAAAAATTAACACACCCATTCTATATTATCGGATGTGACGGGTGCAAACATGAATGCAGACACAACGCTGTTATAAAGCATTGGTCGGGTAATAAATGGTCGAATAACCAATACTGCAACGCTGATGACCATCCAAATGTACACATTTCGTCCTAAATCGATAGAATTAGTGTGGCTTCTATGTTGGAAAGGATTTTCAACAATATGTAGTGCACCTTCGAAAAGGAAGCGATACTTTTTCATTGATGGAATCATTTCTATCACTCGATTGACTGCAAGAGAAATACAGGTGACTGACGATGACATCCATATACCTGAGAAACGATTTCGTGAATACACTGTGAAAAAAGAACTATTTCGTTGCTCTTCTTATCCAAAACTCACTCCAGACCGAGTGTCCGAGGAAAATATCGAGAGCCTGATCTGTACAGAATACACCCCCCGTCTAAAATATGACATTCTACTGCTTTCTCAAAGATTTGTAAAATTAAAGTAAAAAGGTCTCTCACAAAATGAAGATACGATACGACGAATGAGCCAGCAATGATGTCCATCATATCAAGAGAGCCATTAAAAAACATCAAGCGATAGCAAGGTATATGCAGCAATTTACCACGAAACATCCCTATCATCGAGAGGATGTAAACAGTCTGAAAATATTATTTAGTTGGACATTTGATTAAATAACTGCGGAAATACCTGAACAGTATGGCATATTATACAATTTTGAACGGCTCCTATCTTGACCTTTCGCTTAGCTAGCCTTTAAGTGCAATGTTTCTAAAGAAACAATTACTTAGTAAATAATGGAGTACGTAAATAATTACGAGTGTGGAATACGTAATTAATTACGTACTCCACGCTACGTTCATCGCCTCATTGGTTCCAGTCGCTCCAGTTGCTCATGTAGCTCTTGTCACTATTGTCAATGTATGAACAGGCCCTTTGGCTCAGGCCTATATTGCGGAAAATGCTTTGATTCTCGCCATCGGCATGCCATCAGATTACAGAACCTGTACCTCTCTATCAGACAAACGTCATTCTGTCGCTTACAACTATCCACGGCAATTAACGTCAAATTTAACGTGAATCGACCTTCATTCTTTTATACAAAAACAGCCATCTGTTGTTACTCTGCAAGACAACGTACAACCTGAACTTCATTTTTTTATACAAAAACAGCCTTCTGTACTTATTCTGCAAGACAACGTAGAACCTGAAATATTGCTGTTTACGAAATTCATGTATAAACCAGAAGACATACAAAAAGCAGGAGTGATAAGTGTGACCCTTTATTATGAGACTCGTCAGGTTCTATTGACCACTTCGTAAATTTCAATGCTATAAATAACTGCTTGCCACTGAGTACTGTTTCTAGTTTCAATATCCACCCATAATTGTTCTAAATCGCCCTTATACCACTCCTTAACATCTGGAATGTTCAATCATTGTCAACTGTACCTTATATCAAACAGTATTTGCATAGAAAAACTTCTATTTACTTCATGTGAGCAAGATAAAACACCCACTAAAAGAAACCATGCTGCACAAAAACACAGCATAATAAATATTTCTTGTATAAATTCTTGTGTCATTGCTCACCACATAGATTAGTCCAGTGCTCGTAAAGTAGATGCCTTGCTTGAGATTGAATGATCCACGGGCTTTCCACTCTTCGTATGTTCTCGAACTGCAGTTGTATTCAGTCTCGTTAATAATCCATGGTAGGTGGAAGTAGAAGGTGTGCATAGCAAGTGCTAGAGTAAAAAGTAGACATCTCTTTGTATGCTGACAAATGCTACTGACTGAAAACATTGTCACTTCAATAGCGTAAAAGGACAAAAACGGTCTTTCGAAAGACAGTTTGCTCCATAGTATTGGCGGGCTTGGAAGTAGCTATATGCGCATGACAAAAGCCGTGAGCTCGCGGGTTATATAGACGAAGGTCCGTGGCGATGTTTGGCCTGGTAATGTCAACACATGTTTGGACTTTTTCAGACTCTGAAGAAGGCGACATCGCCGAAACGTTAGGCGTCAATATAGCGTGTACTAGCTCAGTTCTGATTACAACACCAAATTAAACAATTCAGAGACTATGTCGCACTATAGGGAATCCCATGGGAAGGTGCATGCATACAGTGTCACTGAGTAGCAGAGAACATAAAATTTTCAACCGGTATCTGAAAAATCGAAAGGAATGAAAGACCAGTTGCGAAGTTTTTGGGAGTAAGGACCCCCATCCAAGTGTTTGAATCAAGACAGGGAATGATAACACTTACAAAAACCATGACCATACATATTCTTTGCAATATAGTTATTTTGGGCAGAGAAATGTCACATTCTTACCCTGTGGTCAGAAAAAAGCATTCCCAGTTGGGTGAAAAAAGCGAATATAGTCCACTTGATAAAAGCGACACTCGTTCACTCAACCTGGTTCTATGCCTAAATTGTAATCGGCATTTCCCATGTAAAAAAGAATGCCGTGCGCAAGCAGTTAATGATATATCGTCGTCTAGAATGGATGAAGAACGACTCTTTATGTTGCTGGACCTCTCATCACATGCAAAAAAATTGTGCACCATATTTCATCGCCGTCTATGCTGCCAAATGTAAATGGCAGAATAAATATTAATACGAGTGTGAACACGTGCTGGGGAGCTTGTAGTCACATTGTCTTCCAAACCGCAATCCGTTCTTTAGAAAACCTTTTTCAGAGATTTACGACTCCACGTCTTTCATAAATGTCATCTCAGGTATGAAGCAGTGGAAAAATCTTCTGGTCAAAATCTTTATGGAAAGGTAGCTTTCAGATCCATTAACTCTTTTTTATGCTATTTTTATGAGAGTGAAAAAACAGCAGACCTGAACGTCCTCCTAAAAACCTGTGCACAACAAATACTAGAATAAATGCAATTTTTGCACTGCTTAAGCGTTGTTAGTTGTTAACAGAAACCTCGATACTTGAGTAACGAAAGAGACGAAACACTGTTTGGAAAGAAGTGCTTGCATAGTCTTCGCGACCCAGGAAGTAGCTGTGTGCATATGACAGTCCCGGACTCTGAGAAAACTATTCAGCCACGGTGCACAGTTTCCTGACCTCTCAACGTGAATACAATGTGGAGTGACTGTGTATGAAACATTTGTGCTTTTTTCAGAATGTAATTGCTAAAATAATGGCGTTTTCGTAGCGCAACAGTGAGCCAGGTGGAAAGAAATGATTCTGTCACATAACTGGGAGTCAGAAAGGATGTTGACTTTCAGTTGGACAAAAAACTATGACAACATAGATGGAAAAAGTAGGAGTTGGTGGCGTATTAGCGTAACAAATGTAATATTCTGGAACCGCCGTGAAATAAAGCGTTCGTTTAAAGCTCTAGGAATCCTGTGATAGTACCGCTGAAGAGATGGTCAGCGTCTACCCATATTTGGGAGTTCATATAAACATTTTTGGACCATTGGGTTGGTGCATAAGTTCTCGGACATTTGGGGCATGAAATATTTATTATCACAACATACGAACAACAATATCAAATCATTTGAAGTAACCACCCTTCACATCAATTGGTATGGGTCCGCTTCCACTCTACTTCGGAGGCCATCCAAATCCAGTGTCATCGGGCGCCCTTCTCGTTCATTATCTTCAACGAAGAATTCACCAACTGCAAACTTTGAGAACCACTGGTACACAGTGTTTCGAGCAGGAGCACTCTCGTTGTAAACATCCTTCAGGCGACGATTCGATTCGTTGGCATTGAGGCCAGACTGATGCAGGAATAACATGACGTGCCGAATATGCGTCTCAGTTGGGATGAATTGCTTAGCCATAATAGCTGACGTTAACAACGCAAAAGTAAATGTTAGGAACAGTTTTGTAGCCCTTTCCTTTCTCTATCGATCGATCATTTACGCGTTGACACGCGTGAGAAATTTGGCGGGAAAATGCGCTTTCAATTCAGGAGGGATCAAATGTCCGAGAACTTATGCACCAACCTAATAGTCCATGGTTCCTTTTACATTGTGGCAGTAGGCACGTTCAGCAGTTGAGCAGAGATGTTCGAGGAAGGACACATCGTGAAAAAAATGAGTAATTTGTTTGCAAGGTACGGACTGCCGCAAATAATGGTTAATGACACACAGCTAGCTTCGGAACTGCTCAAAATAATTTAAGGGAGGTGAGGCCAACAGAAGAGAGGTTGAATGCGGGCTACAGGCCAAATGCGTGCCTAAGAGAGCAACTCCAGCAGTTTTCTATTTCCTGATGGAAAACTGAGAACGGGATTGAGCTTGCTGATTACAGTACAACAGGAATCAGAAGACACACTCGTAGGGAACAGGCGGGTGAGCCAATATGAACGGCAGTTTGATAAGTAGCATGGTGTGCTGCCCAAAAAGTTTTCAGTGGTAGTTTATGTATACGTGCAAAGATAGAAAGCGCGCCAAATTGTTTGGGAAAAGGCCGTAATGAAACGCCTTGGCGCCGTCAACTATTAGGTTGTAACGAAATAAATGGCACTGAACCACTGTAAATTTAAACAGTTAATATCTCGGCTTGTAGGCAAGTTTATTATTCGAAATAAAAACCTTCTGATTCTACACATCTTTGCCAACGTGACACAGGCTTTTTTATCCCAGTAGTGTAAAAATCAGAAGTTCTGGAATTGACGAAATCTTCGAAGGCAGTTTCGGCATCCTGTTGGTATTTGAATATTTTCCCTACCAAGAAGTCGCCAAGATGCTTGAAGAAATGGTAGTCTGTTGGGGAGAGGTCGGGAGAAAACGGAGGATGTGGTAGAGTTTCAATGCTCAGCTCATTCAATTTCTGCAACGTCATTCGTGCTACATGGGGGCGAGCATTGTCGTGCAGACGGAGAACTCGCCTACGATTTACGAAGGCCGACTGGATATCCTTCAACTTCTTCATCATTTCTTTAATTTCAATGCAGTACTTCTCTGCCGTGATGGATTCACCGGGAGGGAGGAAGCTGTGGTGAATAATTCCCAGCGAACACCACCATACTGTCACCATTACTTTCTTTTGGTGCAATTCCTGCTTCGCAAAAACCTTGGGGCTCTCATCGCTGTCCACCCACTGTGCCGACCGTCGCCTGTTGTCGTACATTATCCATTTCTCGTCACAGGTTACGATGCGATCAAGGAATGGGTCCGTTTCGTTCCGTAGAAGCAGTGCGGACGAGATCTCATATCGTCGGTTTCTTTGCTCCTCAGACAGCTCGTGAGGCACCCATCTTTCCAGCTTTTTGGTCTTTCCAGTTTCTTTCAGATGCCAGGCAGCTGTGTTGTGACTGACGCCAAGAACCTTCGCTATCTCCCTGGTACCTTTGTGTGGATCCTCCTCTACCACATCTCTCAGCTTGTCCTCATCAACATCACTATGTCTCCCACGACCTTCATGTTCCTCCAAGCTCTCATCTCCATTCCGGAACTTCTGATACCAACGATACGCCGTCCGAATTGTGGAACATGCTTGACCGAATGCGGCGTTGATCTTCTCGTCCGCCTCCTTAGCTGTAGTGCCCAGCTTGAATTCATACAAGTAAATGCCTCGGATTACCCTTTTGTCCATCTGCAAAAAAGTCAATAAAACTCTAAAGTTTTCCCACTTTTACATAGAAAATTTGGTACACTCCGGTAGAGCAAAGTTTGCGCTTCTAAATTATATGCCACATGTTACGGTTTGTTCTTGATCGAACGCGTAAGGACGCGCCAAAAAATGGCGCTAGCCAGTGCCATTTAATTCGTCACAACCTAATATAATGTGGAAGATGACGGAGACGAGGCTCGCAAGCACTCAAACTAGATGCGCTGCGCTGAAGAAGGAGCTTGTCAGAAAGAGGGTTCGGCACTTGAAACGCCCCTCGATGTCCTTGAATTAAAGAGCACATGGAGTATGGAATATGTTTTTTGAGCAACCGCATTTCAACCAGTCAACGACGAGATGCTGGCAGAGAACAGCCATTACGACCCCGACGTTTTCTAATGATCAGAATACCAATCTGACATTGTACAGTAGACGAAATTCCGTAGTTCGATTGTTGACTGTTGTAGCTTTCTAAGGCTTTGTTTGTAAATTAGTTCACCGTCGAGAGTAAAGAAAAATTTCTGTGGTAGTTATTTTCCTACTATGGGAGGTGATGTCTACACGACCGCTGTGGTGTTCCTGAGTTCTTCTTGAGTTATCGGCGAGTAGAAAGCTGAAGACCGCCCGCCTAGGCACGGTGGGCTCTCGCCAAGGAACTCGTTGTGAGGAAAAGTATCGCTTAAATGTCCGCTGCTGAGACCAGAAGCGGTCAACGATGATCGTCACGCCCTCAAAATAAACCTTTCATTCTCCGCTTCACACTCGGGTGAAGGAAAAGTCCCTTGATAGCGAATAGTAAAAGGCATACTCAGAGGTGCCACCAAGTTGGTTTGCAGGGATATACCTAACATTAAGTTAAAAGCCTTAAGTGAATGGCTACGGCGAAAAGTCAGTTCCGTACTTACTTTGCCATTACTGGTACAATTTAAAGCCGAAATAAGTGAATAGAAGGAGGGAATAGTCAAAACTATGGATGTGAAGAGAGAATGTGCAACGATACTTTTTGTTGACTGCGAGCAGACTTTCGCCATTTCCTTAAGCTTAAATGAATTTTGTTTTCGTGTTATGCGTGGGAAACGCACAATTATCTGTCGAACTAAGACTAAAACAACAAAAGTCTTGTACAGGAGACAAAACCTTTTATGTTATGTCGCTTCGACAATGCGGCATGATGGTGCTCATTGCATGGTCAGCGATTATCTGACATCCCTTGGCAAAATACTGGAATGATGTTTTCCGTGTTCTTATTTTTAAGAAAGAAGGTGCGGCTCAGGACTTGTCAAATCCTATGTCATTGGTAAACCGCCGTAACATTAGGCTTATTTCACAAAACGTTATCACAATAACTATAAAAAGTATTGATTAGGCCAGCATTGAATAGTAATTAATTCACCTCTACGAGATCATGTACAAGTAGAATGCGTGGTGCATCCCAAGAAAAAACAACTAACTCTCCTTTTTGTCAGTTTTTATCCGTATGATGTCCACAGTCAGAAAGGGCACCCTCCGGTATGCAGCAAGGATAGGTCGAATTCGCCCACCCGAGGCAATCTTGAAGGTGCCGCACGGCGAAAGCTTAACAAATGAGTGTTGTTGTGGGGTGCAGCTTCTCTGCAGCTTTCTGGATTTGAAATAGCTCACAGCACATCACTGATGAACTATCTCTGGAAAAGCTTTAGGAGGCGGCATGTGAAAAGGAAATCCTTTAGTCTCATTTAGCGCTGCCATAAAATTCCTTTTTAAACTCTTCCACCCTGTCTCAGATAATGAAAGATTATAGGCGAACAACAACACATTAGCCGTGCCATATTGTGCAGACATGTTGATGCGAGAATTCGCTCACGTGCATATTTGGTATTTTGTACCTCCGAGTAACAGGCAAACAAAAAAATGTGGCTTTTCTTGCATCATCGTTTGCAAAAAACTGTTGTTTATGTCACGAAAGGTTATCTATTCCCCTGTAGTGTCTAATGTATAGCAGTTTTTTAGCTGCCACTAAGGGTGATCCATAAGTACTGCACAAAAACGTAGGCGTATAAAAACGGTAAGAATAATTTGATGCAAATTGAAAACCCATTTGTCTACGAATTAGTGATAATGGCGGAGCAGTGTTATTCAGCTTTTCGATCATGCGAGTAGCATTGCCACCATTCCCTTTTAAAGGGTAAGAATAAAGGAAGCGTTAGTCAATTACTTTTAGGGCGCATCACGCATTCTACTTCTTCGGGATGTTGCGGAGACAATTGAATGCTTACTTCGGCATGCAATCACTTGTGATTTTCAGGCCATCAACAAGTCAGCGCTTTATCTATTCCAGACAAGTCTTGTACAAATTCACCAACCCCTAAGGGAGGGAAAGCTTGGTGGGCATGGGCGGGAACTCCGAAACAAGAACCCGGTATCAGGTGCGTACGACAGCCGGAACCTCCTTCGGATGCGCTACATTTGGTCGATTCATTCTTCATATCCTATAACTCACCCTCCTTCCTCCCTCCCGCCAATACCTCCTTATGTGATTGGGAAACAGAGTCAACCACCGTGCTACACGGAGGCTGAAACAGTTTTTCTGAGAATCCAACGCATGCTGCACAAAACTGTGACACGTATTCTGCATCCCGACACAAGCGCCACGACTTCTATGACACATCTTTCGAATCTCGATACATGTGCAAAGAGGACTACAACACGCCTTTCCAAGACTTCTGGATCCGTACGGTCGAATCACGACGTGTGTGTATCAGGTCACCTGCATCCGTACGCTTTTTTCAGGCCACCTATAACACAACTTTTTAATCAGGACGCGTGCTGCACAACGACTGTGACACGGATGCTTAATCCTGAATGGCGTTTATGGAGTGTCTTCTGCAACCCGCACACGTGGCGCCATTCTACCATACACTTATATACGCCTTCTAGTGTCGACAAACGTGTTCCTTGAATCCGTACGCTTGCTGCGGGACCTATATAACAAGTTTTCTGAAGGCGACGCGTGCTGCATAAAGACAATGACACGCACCATTTGCTGAGTCCAGATACACTCGTCACGACGTCTATGACATGTCTTCTGCACTCCGACATAGGAGGCGTGTACTACACGACTTCTGAGTCCCGACAGCCCGTCTGCCTCTAGACTTCCGAATCCCGTGACAGACTTCCGTTACATGTCTTCCGAATCCCGGCGCTCGGCGTATGATCCCCCACCCCTTCATTCCCCGGCTCATTTTCTGCTTAATACATCATAAACTTCGTCGATCCGCTGGCTGCCAAGGCAATAAATTCTACTGCTGTGGAGCTTAAAGAAGGACCAGATGGAATACGCCCAGTATCCAGGGATCCAAGTATGGTTTTGTTCCCACCTCGCCGTGGCTGTAGAAATTAAAGCCTGTTTGTAGAATTTTTTATAGTAAGACAACTAAAACTAGACAACTGTTTCTTTACCTTTCATGACAACGCGGTTAGGCCATTTAGCCATGACATTGATAATGAGATACAACTATTGAAAACTCGTATGATTGATCCGGGTCTTATTTAGACCTAACCGCCTTCTGAGGATGGAGTCGCGGGTTGATGTACATGTTTGCGGGTTGCCGTAGCCTGCCGCTGCTGCCGATGCGTCGTGGATCGCGTCGGCGTCCACGTGGACATTCAATCGATGTCTTGTACTGTCGCGATGGCAGTGCCGGCAGCCGGATCGAGGGGCAGTGGATAGTGGCGAGCCTTAATGCGAGGGAGGCCAGGGGTTCGGTTCTCCCGCGTTCTGGAATTTTTGTGTTTGAACTTAGTAACTAACTAACTAACTCACCATAATAACCTCGTTTTGGCACAATACTAACACTTGAAGAATTTGAACTTAGTGTTTGAGATTTCAGGGGTTTCGACGTCTACGTAATTCGCTAGCGTTTTTGGCGCACAGCCGTATGCGTTTTTGCGCTAGAAGAGCGCAGAAATCAGCTGCGGACTCCCCCTGAGCGACGAAGGCAGTTTCCACACGAGATGAGCAACTTGGATTTCCCTGGCGCGATCGATGACAAAAACTAGCTCCAATGACATATTAGCTTTCCTTGATGTAAGAACCACTATGTTGAGAAGTAAAGTGTTGTGTTTAGCGCGGAAGACCAAAAAGGCGTGGCTTCAACCTCCCGAGCATGACACCTAACGCCGTTGTGTGGAACTGCAAGAAGTCTTGAGAAATCCAGATTTACCAGGTAGTGGGCGACTTCCATTAAGAACGTAAGGACGGTCAACGCAGCTCTCCTCCTCCTTTCCTACAGTGTCTTCGCATGATTCTTAATGTTTAAACAGGTGTATGTTAGGAATATCACAACTAGCACAAAGTTCTTTAAACAAAATCCTCCCATTGCTGTAAATTCGTCTAACAATTGCCCTCTTTTTTCCCTCTTTTCCATTTTTACTCGCAGTTTTGTGTTTTTTCGCTTGCAGTTTGTTAGCTCACCATCATTAATCTTTTAAACAGTACCAGGTAGTTTGTTATGAGCAGCGTTACAAAAGAAGACTAATCTTTTACGGTAAAGCGAACCCCCTGTTGGAACTTTTCCTCATCTGTAGGTAAAAATCCTCACTGACATTTTTTACCGTCTCACGAAAGGGCTCTTCCTATTGATTGTTTAAAGCGAGAATCCTTACAATTATCTACCCGATTCACATGTTCGCATTTAGGTTTATAAAGTCGATTTTGAATATAGCTTTCCTGTTGATCTGAATGTAACGGAGATAACTACCTGCTTTAAGGAAATTTATGTTTATAAATTAAAAAGTAATAAAATGTATGAAAAAATATTTTTCATTTTCTTTTATTGCACAAGTTGTGCGCCTTAAACAAAACAACAGTAGGCAGGAGCAAGGACATAAGCTGTAGTCTGAGTGTTTTTCAATCCTTTGATTCTAAATGTTTAGGAATCTTTTATAAGAGTTGAAATTGTAGCAAACTCATGGTCAGTAACTGGATAGAGGCGAAATGAATATAGCGGGAGCAGTATGAAAAGAAAAGTAGACAGAAAAAAGAACTTTGTGTGTTAATGCTTCTGTGCCGTTGCCATCACCATCACACCATCAATAAGCTGAAACGATGTGAGAGAGTGAGGACAATGTATGAAATGTTGAGAATGTGAAGACAAGACAATGAGTAATGCTACGAGCTGATAAATTTAATGACGGTTCGAAAAAACACTTATATAATTGACAGCAACAATACAGAATACTACTCTTAAATATCTTTAAAGCAAGTTTTCTCGATCTGCCGGTGTCTTCATGAAATTTACGAGTGTGAGTTTTGCTTCTGAGGACGGAAGGTGGTTAGAGACTAAAAGAACTAACGGTTGCTTACTCTTTCTAGAAGCTGCAACAATTCAGTACTTTCCAATTTTTTCTTGAAACTAGAACTGTTCTCGGATTGCAGAATTTTAGCCGGTAAAGCTGCCATCCACCTCGCAACTCTAGAAAGCACAACATTGAATAATTTGCTAAAACCTCTCCTTCGAATGCGCTGATAGTGTAGGTTAAAACCACCTGTTCTTTCACCACACGGCCGGAATATCCAGTGCTTACTAGGTGTCAATCTAATTTCTCTGTGTAGAATGCAGAAAGAAAGCACAAGATCAGCTACTGGACGTCTGTGTTGTAAACTTTTCAATCCCAACAATTTTAATCCATCAGGATAATCAGGTAAATCAGCAAAAATTCGTTCGTGAATTGTTGGCACGGTGGAAAAGCAGTTTTGTGAAGGTTTTTTGAACTCTTTCGATCTGCAAAATCACTTTCTTTTTGCTCGAGTTTCATAGCTGAGAGCAATACTCTAGATGGGGATGAACGTAGACTTTGTACAATCGCGTAAGTAAACGAGGATCAGTCGTATGAACGATGCCAAAAATCAGAAATAGAGTACCAAAAGCTTTTCTAACCAAAACCCTAATGTGTTGAGCGAAATTTAACCTTGAGCTGAACAATACACCTAGATCTTTTGTTAGATCAGTGCTATTTAGTGGTATGCCGTTAACACTATATTCTCTACCGATCCTTCTCCAACGTGCATGACGGAGCTTTTATCTGGCCTAACCTCTATCTATCTTTTATCTAGTATTCTCTACTCGATCCTTCTCCTATGTGCAGGACGGAGCCTATATAATATGGAGTAGTAGTGCATATGACCGATAAAACTATTTGAAATGCTTCAAGGAAATTTTGAAGTGGACTAGAGTGATGTATGTAACAAAGTGCCTCCATCCCACAAAGCGCTTTTGCAATTATACTACCGCATGCAAACAGTTAATCGTTTTGATAGGTAGCTGAGGGAGCGTGAACTTTTCAGCTCACTTTTCTGTCTTTAGTGGCACTGGGATAACGGAAACGCTAACGCTAACCATGTGAGTGTCATTATTATGTATTATGAAAAGATATAAAAAATACCATCCTGACTTAGCTTTTGGATAATGCACGCTTTCTATCCTAACATTCCATGGATTCTCAACGAGACCGAATACAACTGCAGTTCGCTAACACTAGAAGAGTGGAAAGCCCAAGGATCTGTTAACCTCGAGCAAGGCATCTTCTTCATCACAACAGGGATAATCTATATGGTGAGTATTTATGTTCCAAACTTTTAATTCTTTTGTTTCGATCAGAAAAACATTTTGCGTATCACCTCTCACCAAAATATCCCTGCCGTTATAGGTTTTTTAATCTGTCGTTTCTAAAACGGAAAAGGTCACCAGAAAGGACTTGCCTTCATTCTGACAATTTCATACTGGCACGAGGATACAATTTATCATGAATAGTTGCTAAAAACGTGGCGATTAGACAAATAATGCACAAATAATTACACTAGCAACTGTGGAATAATGGAGGCATGCCAAGAAATTCCCGAATCGAGGTTCATCAAAACAGCCTCTTTTAACTTCTTTATTAAGCCTCGCATCCGCAAGGCCCAGTCCGCGAGGGCGTTACCTAGATGCTGGATTTTTTTTTGTGAAAACATTGAACAAAATTCTGGATGGTTCACCTCCACGCTTAATCCGCCTCAATTTTTGAAGGTGGCAATCAGAGGAAATGAATCAAAATATACTCTACATACTTGAGAGCGGGCGGGTGCCGCTTTTATTTAGTAGAATGGTTGAACAAGATCACTTCATCCACCTTATACGTTTAAACGCATTTTCTAGCAATACAAATTTGCAAAATTCACCACCGGCTAGTGTTTTCCTCATCATCCTCCTCCACTGACCATGTAGGATACTCCTCTTCTGATTCCACACTGACACCTTCTTCATCCTCTACCTCGATGCTCTTGCATTGCGCATCTTGCGAGATGGAACTACTGGCCATCTCCCTCTCTTGCCTTGTAGGAACGCGTGAAGCATCGGAAGGACCGACCTCCTCCAAAAGGCACGCCAAGACAACAGCTGGTGAAAAGATAGTTTGGATGATAAGTCGGTATTATTGTACTTACCAATCCCGTGTGTCGAAAAATAGCCTCCCAAGGCGGTTGCTTGAAGCACTGATCATCCACTTGTATATATGGGTGGTGATATCAAGGTAATCAATTTTGCCCCGAACTTCGCCATTTGGCATTGAAAGCTTTGGTTGATCGTGGCAGATCTTTTTTAGTAAGTGCAAAAATCCTGCGCCACAGGGGAGTCGAACTATAAACCGCCTCCCCCCTTACCACGCCGCTTCTCTGCCCCCTGCTCCGCCGTCAGCGCAGCTTCAACCCTGCTTGAGCTCGCTCACTTGTGATTGGTTCGCTCTGCTTGAACCTGGAGGGCAAAGGAGCCTGCTATGAAAATGGTCTATAACTCCGTTCACAGATGCGCACAGCAGAAACGGAACACATATTTGGAATCAGCGCTCGTATCCGCATCCACCGATATATACCTTATTTCAAAGTTCCATGGTTACCTAGTATCCTTCACTTGTAAGTTAAGGCCTGTTACGTCACAGTTAACCATCAGAACAAGAAAGGAACTTCAGCTAAGGAAAGTATTCGAGATCCGTTCGATTAGTCCCAACATGTACACCACTGCTTGGATCCCTCAAAATATTGTGGTAGTAGGATGCGCGAGGCGCAGCCGACAACCGCTCCTAACTCTGCGATTAAGTCACGAGTTTAAAGGACCGACCGCGCCCCGACACGACCCCGAACGCCGGGTTACGGTGTCAAAGTCAGGAGTCGGATTTTTATAATACAGTGCTCGATGTCGCAGTATAAACAGAGCCAAGGAAGGTGACCTGCTTCACCGGGAGGTAGTTAGAGACATTCACATTTATTCGTTTTGTGGACATTCAGTCCATGAAGCGAATAAACGAATAGACACGAAAAACCAAACAGAAAAAACAGAACGGACGCATACTCGCAAAGGACCAGTGGCAGGCACAAAAGGTGGTGTCGCACGCGCTCTCGCGCACTCGCAAGCGCTTGCGATGGACAATTTGTCTGCGGCCGCCTTCCGAAATGGAGCGCATGTTTACATTTTCGAACAATTTCGTGGCTGCTTATGAAATATGTTCACCAAACGATAGAGCTCTAGCTCATGAGCTCAAATATATTCTTGGTTTTTTATATACTTGACTATGTCCAGGCGAGTTATATCCAGAAGACGCAGAAACTGACTCCCTGTAAAGTGTTTGAATTTTGGGCCTCGTCGAATAGTCGAATAACGAATATATTCGAATTCTTGGCCACGTCGAATAGTCGAGTAATGAATATATTCGAATTTTAGGCCTCATCGAATCCTCGAATAATAAATGTTCGAATATTCGAATTTATTCGAGTATTTGTTCGAAATTATTCGATTCGGTCCGATGTATAACCTGGATCATCATCATATTCACTGTCGCGCTATAGCTATCCAAAATAAAGTAGTATAAAAGCGCAACCAATATTCAATGTAAAGTATACATATCGGAATCCTCGTAAACTTTGCAGTATTTTTCATAGCCAGAATGTGTTACATCCACCACATGCCACCAAAAAGCGATGGTTGGTGTTATTTGAAAAGGATAACGGAAACATAATAGCCGATTATGATTTTGATCAAGGAAGAATTACAAGGATTCCGCTCGGTGAAAACGAATGAATAAGTTACCACATATTGCTTAAAGCACCTAATCAGTCGTTTAATAAAAATTTTATTAAAGTAGGGTCAGACATTCCATATCCTTCCCTGCTCTTCCAGAGTAATCGTCTACGTTCTTCTTGCCTTTCGCATAATTAAAAGAGGTTTGACAACCTTCACATCATTAACGGTTGCTCATATAACATAACGAAATCACCGTTGTTTGCGTTCTTTTAACCAGCTCAGCACAATGCACTTCTAAGGGATGGTGTGGAGGGGATTCGAATGCCTACTTTGTCTCTACTATGAAAAGTGGTTGACAGAAGATGATGAAGTGGTTTTATCCTTCTGATCTTCACTCATCGACCCAGAACAGACTGCTTTCTTCCCTAGGCTGTGCGGCACCCGACCTCGAACCTTGAATCGGGTGCGCGCTACGCCCCCATCCGGAGATATAAAGTAAATTGCGAAACTGTTTATGTGACTGACCACATGTGTGCAGTCAAATGCGGTAAATGTAGCGGTCAATGTTCTCCAGGTCGTGTCACGAAAAATACAATGCAGTTGTCCTGCACATACACCATTGCACTCACGTGGTTTACGTAAATGGCATAAAGTTATCTAATCACGCAACTCATTCTCTGGTGTCAATTTCTTTCGGTAAACAGATGCAAAATAAAAAAGTATCGCACATTTAAAGCCGCATCACAGCGCCTGGAACGACGAATTTTGGTTAGTTAACAACGTCAGAATATTATTAAATGTAATAGAATAAAAATAAAAATAAACGCCAAATTTTTTGGATGAATTCAAGAAACTAGGCCAAGAATGTGTTTCAGACTGTTTATGTACTCTCATTGATTGGCATGTTTCGGGCAAAACTGCTGCATATTCCATGTTATCGTTTGATGTTCTTCAACGGCTTTCTTGATATTATCGACGTTATAATTGGCTCACTTATTGTGTCATATTACCACTTTGTAGGTAATCTTACCCTATGTTCACGAACAGTATGAAAACAAAATCAGTTCAGACCGGCGCAGTGTACTGCACTAATCCAGGTTTCAATCTTTTTGTCGGACACTCGGTCTGGAGTAAGTTTTTTCGTGAGTACAAAAGAGTACTAAATTTTCCCGATAGTATTCGGACCTGAAATATGTTTATAGGCACATGGCTAGCAGCGTCAGTGATTTGTACTGCCCTTGCAACCAATCGAGTTGTTGAAATGATTCCTGTAATGAACAACTATCGCTCAATTTTTAGAGGTTTATTATTGTAATTAAATACCTCAGGCATGGCTGTAAGGAAAACATTATATAATTTATTTTAGATAGAAAGGTCTATATTTGGATGGTTATCAGCCTCACGGTGTGGATAGTTCGACCGTTTATTACACGACCGATGCTCTACAATAGCCATGAAGCAGCATTTCTATTTGCACCCCTTATTTCTGACAACGCGCAGTGGGTGTGTAATCTTTCCCTATTATGAATATCTAAATCTAAACGCAAATTCAATGCATTGGATGAACAGGAGGCGATCGTGTGTAGTAAGAGGTAAGAAAACGGAGAGAAATTGGAAAACCATGCAGTTTACAAAAAGTGTTTATTTTAATTTTTTCAACATAAGAGAGGTCCTGTTTTAAGAAGTGTTATGCGTATGCTCATCGCAGATAGTTATCAATGCGATACGTTCTTTTATCTTATTGGGTTGAGAAGCACGATTAGTACATTCCATGTTTGACTCTCGAGAGACCTTGGCGTCGTTGATGTTGCAGTAGATGAGTAGGTTGTGCAGCGTAGCCAAGATTGGTATGCGAATCTTTATTGCGGCTTACGTTTCGGCGCCGTCACCTTCTTCAGAGTCTGGAAAAGTCAAAGTCATTTGAGAAACTAGCTTCTCAAATGCCATTTTATTCTGCAGGAGCCCATCAAAAAGGCTGAGAGACTACGAAAAGATGAAATTTCGGCGCGCCGAACTACATTGCGCTGTACATTGCGGAGAGGTCCTCCCAAATCAATAGGAAGGACGAGTGCTTGGCTGCGAGCCAAGAGCTGGCGCCGTACGTTGACTTCTGCTGGTTTTGCTGCGTAATAACCCGTTAGGTCCCTTAGACGGGAGTCCCAAGGGCTCCAAGCTCATTCACCCATCTTTCGTCCAGCCATGGTGGCGGTGGGCGCCTTTTGTCCACATCTAACGTTAGCCACATTTTCTACTTTCTACGGTATCGTTTTCGTAGAATAATAGCCTTTAGGACGTGCTCCTGCAGAATGAAATGACATTTGTGAGGGTAAATTCTCAAATGACTTCGACGTTTCCAAGCTCTGAAAAAGGCGACGGCGCCGAAATGTAAGCCGAAATAAAGACTTGCGTCCAATCTTGGCTACCCTGCACAACCTACTCATCTGTTGCAAGCACGATTAGAGTGGTATACAACTTGAACAGGCTGGCAATTCATCACTCACAGCATTGTCCTAATTATTTTCCGCAAAAATCTTTTGGATCCTATTTAGAACAATATGATATTTATCTAAAATTTATATGCGAAAACTTTGCAAGCTATACATTTGATCGCTAACCCTGTTTGCTATACTAGGCGACTGCTGCTCAACTTCGATGTTATAGGAAGTCGATTACTATACGCCATTGCTTTTTCCCATTCACGATATTTTATTTCCAATCATTCTAGTCCTGCTCTATTTGGTGTTGTGCATTTATGTTTTTAAAATAAAAGGAATTAGGAGTGGAAAGATCGACAAGACTCAGCTGCAGGTGAGAGTTTATCAAAGAGATATAAAGCGTTATCCACTCCTCAGAAATTTTTCTATGCCGCTCAGTTGTAGGGAGCCTCATCGGAGATATCAGTTTTACATTACCGCGCAAAATATTTAGCTCTTTCTTCAATCACTCGTTATTTGTACGAGCACGGCTACTGCCTCAACAGTCTACGTCGCGGTGCAATTTTGTTCTGTTCACAAAGCTATCGTTATCTTTTCTAACATAATGTGGCAAATCAGTCATGGTCAGTGCAACATTTTTTCTCTACTTTTTTTCAATGTAATGTAATGTCTTTAACTGACTCTAGGACGATTGGGGATTTTGTGTTAGTAAGAGGTGGACTCACTAGATGGTTAATAATTAAAAAGTTGTAACAAAAAGATAACAAACTTCACTCCGCCTACAAATGTAGCACTAAGGAAAACATATTTCGTACTTTATTTCCAGCCGTTAATATTATATTAAATATTAAAATATAATATTAATTCAATATTAAAATAATATTAATATTATTTTACATATAATAATATAAATAAATAAATAAAGATTATGAATATTTATAATAATAAGTTGTTTCCTCAATACTTTCTAAACTTCAGTTTCCTTTCACGTACTCAATTGTTTTCTAAGTAGTGCACGCTAAAAAACGTCTAAAACGGCCATTCTGGGAGCGGAAATACTGGTCTTCTTAAAATTCTCGTCTTGAAACGATCACGATATAGAGACTGATATTGCATAAATTAGGTGTTTATTTATTTATTCAGTTATTTATTTATTTATTTATTATAAATACACCCATATGGATGTGCTAATTCAATGATTCTTGTAGAACACGAACAATACAAAGAAAACAAGAGAAAAGAGAACAATAGTCAGATTTAACAAAAGGCGGGCATTTAGAAAAAGAAGGCTCACTATCAGTGAGGCTGCGCGGTTGATGAAAATGGTTGATGTGGTGTTGATGAAAAAAAGATCCTGCAACAAAGCTACGCGACCCTCAACACGATTCATGCTCTATGGTTAGTTGTCGCGATGGAATAGGACCAGCATCAGCGAAGTACCACCGCTCTCTGTATTTGAGGGCTAGGCTTATAGAGCAGATAAATCCGCTGACTCTTCGGGGGTGACGCCTACAAATACAATAATTGTGATGAAGTGCATGAGTGACTACTTAGGAGACTTGCACGATATATGCACGATACACGAATGATCCCCTAGTGTTGCTGCATGCCCAATGATCCCCTAGTGTTGCTGCATGCCTGCAAAACATACGTGCGACCAACTGTAGAGTAGGGAACAACTATCTTCCATCCCTGTAGGAAAAAAGATATTTGCCTTCTTGAAAGCGTACAAAATAGTTTTACACGGAAGTTAGTTATGAGGTGCTCCGGAATGGATTATCGTCATATCCCCGGAGGGAACGACAGATCTAAAATTCTTGGTCTCTCACCGCTTTACAAAAGAAGGAAACTAGCTGACCTCTTAATGATTTACAACTATCTCACAGGAAAAGTGTCTATACACCCATTAACATTCTTTGGACATCTACTGTCTAGATCAAGGAGAGGAAAACGATGCTGTACGTCTCGGTTGCTAGAACATGGATTAGATCATGATTCTTCATTTACAGGTATCTGAATGTGATGAACTCGTTACAAGCCAAAAGTTTTTTCGACAACCTTCTTGTTTGTCGAAAAAATGCATTTAAAACGTTCGTTAAGAGAAATGTCACTTTCAATCCGCCTTGATCATGTCGTTTTTTTGCAAGCTTTATTTTGTTTGGGATGTGTACATTGTACGGTGGCGATGTCCGTTCCTCCACGTGGTGCCACTAGAAACTGCCCGCTTTGGCGAGCCGAGCCGAACAAGGACACTCGATTGCAGGCGACAGGCCCTTGTGACAGGCCGGCCTACGAAGACCCATGTCACATCACATGGGTATGTCAGCTCAATTGCTTCGAGGGAGCCGACGAGCACTCGCAAAGCCCGGTCAGTGCAGAAAATATGCGAGGGTCCCTGATGCGAGGACGGCATCGAAGGGCAACTGAGTTAGTCCGAAAGTCCCGTAACGTAAGCAGGACCCGCGTGGCTACGCTGAATGTGGGTACGTTGACGGGCCGCTCGTGCGAGTTGGTTGAAGCAATGGAGCGTAGAAGAGTCGATTTCTGTGCGGTGCAGGAGACGAGGTGGTCCTGCCGCAAGTCAAGGGACATAGAACGAGGCTTCAAGGCCGTTTTATGTGGAAGTCCCAGGACCTCCAGTGGTGTCGGAGTAATCGTCTCCGAACGATTTCGTGACTCGATTGTAAGCGTTGAGCGCTTTGACGATGGATTGACTAAGATCGTTGTCGCCGGTAAGGAGCGACTCTATCACTTCTTCTCTGCGTATGCTCCGCAGTCTGGCTGTTTCGATCAAGCCAAGGATGAGTTTTGGAGCCTGCTTGATGAAAAGACAGCAGAGGTGCCGTCGAAAGATGTCATCATAGTCGCTGGTGACCTTAATGGGCACGTAGGTGCTACGAAAGACGGGACCAGTTGTCATGGTGGTTTTGGATGCGGAACACGAAACGCCGATGGTGAGCGCCGATGGTGTTCTTGATTGTACGGAATCGCATAATCTCACCATAGTGAACACCGTCTTCCGAAAGCGCGACTCGCACCTTGTCTCATACTACAGTGGGAGTACCAAGACTCAGATAGACATTGTCCTTGTAAGAGATCGCGACCGGAGTCTTGTCACAGACGCGAAGGACAGCATCGACCGCTCATCTGTACTTTGAGGATCGCCCCTCCAAGGCCGAAGCAAGTCGAGCGATGCGGTGCACCAAGAATCAAGTGGTGGCAAATGAGAGAAGGAAGAAGAAGAAGGCGCTTTATCACGTGTTTCTCGGCAAAAAGACAGGTGATAACTGCCGGAACTACGAAGAAGCAAAGGAAGCTGCAAAAAAGGGCCATGGCAAGAGCCACTAATTGTGGAGATGTTAACGAGAAGCTCGAGTCACGCGATGAGAGCGGTATCTGTACCGACTTGCAAAGTATCGCCATCGGCAGACCGAAGACATTGAAAAGTTTTTCGGCAACAATGATGAGAACGGCCATCTTCTTATGGACCGCAAGAAGGCATTGAACCGATGGCGCGATTACTTTGAGGAAATATACACAGTAAAATTTCCTCATTCAGTCATCCTTTCTACGGCTCCAACCCACGGCCCCGTCCAGAAGATCACCGTGGGGGATTGGAGCGGCTTTGAAGAAGATGAGACCAGGCAAAGCGACTGCGTCCGATGACGTGGCAGCTGTTTTATGGAAGTCCAAGTACTGGCACCCTGTTGAATGGTTGGCGAAGTTCTTTTAATCTGGTTGTGGCGGAGAAGAAAGTGCCTCATTGTTAGCGACAAAGTACGACGATTCCGATTTGGAAGAAGAAGGGCAGTCCTGCAGACTGCTCCAGTTACCGTCCAAATCGCTTGCTTGCGCACAGCATGAAGATCTTGGAGCGAATTGTCGATGGACGAATTCGTACATCGTCCTGCTTTCCAGCAATCAGTGCGGCTTCATAGCTGGCTGTGGAACCATAGATGTCATACACGCCGCCCGCCTCCTGTTAGAGTTAGCACCGCGAGAAACAGAAGCCAGTGCATATCGCCTTTCCCGACTTGGGGAAGACCTATGATCGCGTACTGCGTGAAGTGATATCTTACACCCTGCGACATCATGGACTTCCTGAAGAGCTCATAGAGTGGATGCGAGTTCTCTACTCTTGTCCAAAAAGTCGAGTTCATGCTGCAGCTGAAACCTCGATGGAGTTCCTCATTTCTGTCGGGGTACACCAGGGTTCTGCGCTTTCCCCACTCCTCTTTGTTGTCGTCATGGATGCCATCACACGAGATCTTCAGAAGCCCGCCCCTTGGACGTCGCTTTATGCTGATGACGTGATGCTTGCTAACGAAGATAACGGTGAACTCGAGCGAGAGGTGCAAGCTTGGTGTGATCGCTTAGAGCGGTTTGGACTCAAATTGAACGTGAAGAAGACCGAATACCTAACGACGGACGTTACTGAGTCCAGCTCCATCAAGGTTAACGGCATCGAGCTCTCACGCACTTCGGTCTTTAAGTACCTGAGATCAGCAGTCACGTCTGACGGCAAACTGACGACTGAAGTGAATTCACAGTGCAGCTTGGTCCAAGTGGCGCTCGCTGACTGGCGTGCTCTGCGATAGGAAAATACTAGAGCGCTTTAAGTCGAAGATCTACAAAGCAGTCGTCCGGCCAGTGGCGATGTACGGCGCTGAGTGTTGGCTTGCCACTATGGAACTTTAAACGCGCCTCAGTGTCATGGAGACGAAGATGCTGCGCTGGACGGCAGGAGTCACGCGCATGGACCGCATCCGAAACGATTTCATTCGGCAGAAGTTTGGTATCGCACCGATAGCTGACAAGATGCGCGAAGCTCGCTTGCGATGGTACGGCCAGAAAGACAGCGTCCGTAAGACAAGCTTAACTTCGAGGTAATAAGAAAGCGAAAAGAAATGAATGTAATCCAACCATTCTCATTTTTCTTAGTAAATATGTGATTGGGAATTTATCAAACGCTTCTGAAAAACCAAAACGTCGGTAGTTTCCTACAGTCAACATTTCTGAACCACTCAATTAGGGCTGTCAGAACTGCAGTTTCTACCGATCTGCCCGGTGGAACGCCGAACTGATTTCTTGAGATATTTTCATTCTTTTCGAAATGCTACAGCACATGCCCTTTTTCGAATACTCTCACAGAAATGGTGTTTATGCCCAAATTGCGTGGATGCTAGGCTAGGTGTCCAGCGACTTTTCTCACAAACGCTAGAGGCACAAATTCAGGAGAAAGGGAGAAGGAAGTTGGCTTTTTTCTCAGGATTTCTAGGTTTTTTAACCCTTTTTTGAAATCATAAACCCGGTCCCATCTGAGGCCGCACCTGGAAGATAAGTTTTTGATGCTTGTGTCTGCATTTTCTGGATAACTAAGCTTCTTCTGAAACCGTGAGGCGAATATGTTTGCTTTCTGGGAAGGCGCTGTGTACGAATGAGCGTTTCCATCAAATAAAGTATGACATCTAATGCGACTACGAATATATTTGAAAAACTTGCTCTTTTTTGGGTAACTGAATAATTTTCTTTTTATTATATTGATAGTGCAATAAAACAGCTCTCCAACTTTCTTACTGTATCCTGCATATCGTCTTTAGCATTGTAGTTCTTATAGCTATAATGCTTGTTGACTACGAGCCTCTCGAAACGGCTTTCTGTGGTCGACTCACAATCAGTCTCTAAAAATATTACATACAACGCGAACTGGCAAATTGCCTGTGCAAAAATTTCGTTGGTTTGAAGCAACACGTTAAAGCAAAAGTCTTCTGCTAGACTGTAGTGTACCAATGAAAAGGTTCTAACTCGGATACTCGCTTTCGAACAGTCACTTACTACTGGGGTGAGAACCTGTTGCAGTTTTTGTGGCGGGCAGCGCCGATTCGCCAGCTTAGGGATCCCGGCGCGATTCCCCTCCGTCCATTGACGCTTCTGTGGTTTGTATACCATTGGGTTTAAGAGTCGGCTCCTGTTGATGGAGTGTTGCAGGATTCTTGTCCAGCCATATATCTACATATATCCAGCTCGTACCTACATGTATATGTGCATACACATCTAAGTAGGTATATACTATGTATATACATGTATATTCATGTGTATAAACATGTATATATAGAAACAGGTTTTCATCCCAATAGCAAGTGGTTGTTTGATTCCTCGAGAGCGAGTATCCGAGAATCAAGGAGAGTTTCCTTGTTTTGAAAAGTGACAAATGTTTCGCTGGAAGAGGCAGCACCAGCACCACGGTGTCTATCAGCCAAAACTGTTAAGGTGGCATTCATGCGATTTTTTGGATATTTTTCAAATTTTTATAAATTTTGATCAAACTAACCTTACTCATCGAAATATCGCCCATCTTTGTCGATGACTGTCCTCCATCGTTTCAGCAAGGAATGGATGCCGTAGCGATAGAAACCCAGGGATTTCGACTCGAAAAAGTGACGAAGGTCGGAACTGACACCTGACCAGTACGCCATAGCCGAGCTGATGCATGCCTTTTCAACTTATCTTGTTCTCGCCGTTTTGACTGGTTGAATCCAGGAGATGAGAAGAGGGTAATGTATGTGTCACGTACAGCAAGGCATGCTTGGACTCCAAGGAGAAGCCGCACGAGGTTCCCAAAGGTGATCTGCACCCAAGTAAGTAGTTGCTGAGTATTTTCTAGGACGTTCGTGGTGTTGTTCATTCATTCATTCATTTATTGCCAATAACCATACTCTGTAACCGGGTAAAAACAGAACACGCATAAGATTGGCTATGTAACCCATACATAAAGTATTTGATAACCACTAAGAAATCGAACAAAAAGGGATGGCAAGGAGCTTTCTCAGATAGGAGGGGCCACTTATGTTGGACGAAAGTAAAGTAAAGTAAAGTAAAGTGTACTGAGAATATCTCTTTTGGTGCCACCATTAACAGTCAGGTATACCGCAACCAACTACAAGAACTCAGCCACGTTCTTCGAACTAAACGTTCACAACTCGACAAGATCTAATTCCTCTGTAACAATGCAATACCGCATATTTTAAAAATACCCAGCCAAAAGCTCCAGCTATTCGGATGGGAAGTGGATCCCCACTCATCCTCTTTAGCAGAACTTGCTCCAACTGTCCAAATTTGTTAACATCGCTAGCTCACTTTTGGGCAGGAAAACGATGGGATGATCAAGCGGCTCTCAAATACGACCTCATCATCTTTTTGAATCGAAACCCCCGGATTTCTATCGCCACGGCATCCATTCCCTGCCGGAATGATGGAGGAGAGTCATCGACAAAAAAGAGGATATTTCGATGACTAAGGTTAATAATCGTCAATCAATCATCACCTCGGTTTTCCCATCTCAGTCTGAGGCAAATATTTCAGTCGTCTTCTGGACTGGATTTGTACTGAAGCGGAAGATAAGTGAAAATGCAGAACTTCCTGCTATTCAATCATGGGTGCTAGAACTTTGTAAAATTTGAACAGGTTCTTCACTACATAATATTCTCGGCTCTCAACATAATGCTTTCGTATCCAAGTCGCCCATCGTGATTGGATTGGCACTCGTAGTATAAGTCTGGTGAAAAGTAGGCCATGTGCCGCGCAAGAAATGCATTGCATGATGAATAATGTCAGGAATATGCTGCTGGAGTCGAAATTACGATCTGAAAATAAATGACCTAAATGAAGTTGACCAATCTGAAGGAATTTTGTATGGTCTGGAAAAGGTGTAAAAACAGTGCTGTTTTTTTTTTTTTGAAGGAGGGAAAATCAACTCAGAAACTTAAAAAATTTAGGTGGGAAACGTAATAGCAAGAATTACGTTAAAGAGTTCTATAAATATTATGATATTTCCGAAAATGCAATTGACTACGCCCAAGAACAACCTCGCGAAGAGTCAAAAAGTAAAGAATTTACTTATAATATTTTGTCAGGTCGGTCAACAACAAGTGCAATCACAATAGAGGTGGAGCTAAGCAAAAACAAGTGCTCGCCGCAGGGGCATTGAAAAATTGACAATGTATGCAAAACTGAAAAAACCGTAGCAGAAGCGTCTTACTTACTTAGATGCTTAGACGGCATGTCTTCAGTAGTCGTGTGGGCCTCAATGCAATCGCCATTCGTTCCTTTCCTTCAATCATCCATGATGTTTGCTCAGCGCGATTGGAGCGATGACCACAAACGTCAGCCGATTCTGAATAAGAATTTGGCAACGAACGTTGTCTTTCGATCTTTTTGGCGAACGCATCTGATGATCTCGTTGGAGGTCTTCCTCGAAGACGCTTGCACCCCTTGGAATCCACTTCGCTGTCCTTCCTGAGAAGTGTTCACTTCGCATGATATGGTCGGCCCTTCATCTTCGACGTGTATTCCCACGGGTCTCTTATGGTTAGTTTTAACAGCGTGCGTAAGTTGGAAGTTTGAAAGCCAGCTCGGTGCTGTGATAACTGGCTGAACTTGAGAAGACATGTTTCAAGCACTCTGCGAGTAGACATAAGGACTTTGACGTGGACACAGTGTCAGCACAGGTTTCGGCGGCATGTGCCTCACTCATCCATTGCTACAGTAACCCACTGTAATCAATCGAAATTTTATAAACGGGTCTTATATAAGTGGAAAACATCTTAAACAACCTCTATATGGTATGTTTTGTGGAAGAAACTTCTCCCTCTACCGAGTCGTGGATGTGCAATACTAAGTAAGAATCAGTTTTCCATTCTGGCAACTTTTCGCTGCGATTCTACATAGGCTGCTTTGTTTGACTGTGGTGGCTCTTTTTTAGGAGCACAAATACCTACAGTAAAACACCGCAAACTGATTCGCAAAAGCATCTACGGACTGCAAAATTAATAATATCTTTTGGGCTTTCCCAATAATATGCCTTGCAGTTCACGAATATTGAATATTGGACTACCGTTCTACTCCAAGAAGACTCCTTTACAAGTAATGCTGCTGATGCTGATGCTATATGGCTTGCACCACTCTGAAAACAGGAAACGCTTCATTTCCATAGAAATGCTCACCTATATGGCGAGCTCTTCCTTCGGCTCCTCCTCTTGGAGCTATAATGACATCTCGCGAACTCAAATAGTTCTTTACACGCTTAGTTTATTCATAGCTATGATTTAGACAAATGATATTACTTCAGATTTAATTGTCCTCAATGTTAGCCTCTCAGCATGTTACCCAAATTGACAATTACGACAGCTAATAACATAGAAAAAATGATAGCGATTAGACAATCCTAGAATATGCGTTTTTATCTCTAAGCTTAATTTTCGCTAAAACTGTTAGCTATGCAAATTTGATGCAACATCTAGTAACGCTGTTTAACAGCCTTACATATGTTTAGGAATCCACGGCCTCGTGTACATGGTTGTAAACAAAAAAATTCGTGAAGAAGTGTTAAAACTGCTCGGTTTGAAAAGAATATTCGAAACAATCAGCTCAACAGCAGTTGCTACAATCACCAAAGGTGAGTGCTCTAAGCTGTATCTTCGATTGGAGGACTTCCTACAGGGGAGATCTCTATAGATAAATTAATTTGCTTATCAAGTAAAAAGCTCATCTTACCTGCTGTGATTAATATGTTCTTGTTATCTCGTCATTAATTTCAGAGGAAACAACAGCTAATAGAAGAAAATAGATTGGTGCAAAGGTTATATATTGAACAACTGAGACTGCATCCACTGTTGAAAAAGAACGCCCTTCTTATAAATTGATGTATCTACCTGAAAAGTGAAAGATACCAGATGACCACAGTACTTCAAAGCGATATGCATGTCCCTTAATGCGGCTTCGAACGCTAATTCCTAACATGTAGTATCTGCTAAACACGTTTGGAAATGGAGTTCTGAAACATTTTAATTTTTCCATCTGAGATCTCTGTCTGCGCTCAGACTTGGCCAGCTCAAGCTCAATGGATTTCATACACCCAAGGGCCTTGTAGCCCAGTTGGCGCAGTGGATAGAGGAGTGACGTGATGAGGTGGAGTCGTTTCTGGCTCGACACCCCTGTAGTGCCACATTTGTGCACCTACCTAAAGAACCACGATCAAGCAAAGCACTCTATGTATATAAAATCGCAACGAAAAAGTCGCCAGAATGAAAAACTATTTCATGTTTACTATTGCGCTTTCACGACTCGGGGGATGGCAAAGTTTTTTCCCCAAACATTTTTGTAGAGACTGTTTAAGACGTTCTCCACTTGTATAGGGTCCGTTTTTGAAGTTTGTGACGATTACGGTGGGTTACTGTAGATAGGTGCGGATGAATAAGGGTCGCTTGCTCATGCTCACCCTCACCTACCACCTAAAGTACTTCACGTAATCAATGAAAATTTTAAAAACGGACCTTACATAATCGATTAGTGC
Organism: Heligmosomoides polygyrus bakeri; assembly: GCA_947359475.1. NCBI lineage: Eukaryota > Metazoa > Nematoda > Chromadorea > Rhabditida > Heligmosomidae > Heligmosomoides > Heligmosomoides polygyrus. Next base: position 11,306,568 of record OX375865.1, read on the forward strand.
CTTAAATGAACTAGCGGAGCAAAGTTTAGGGAAAGAAACTTTTCCATCTCTTCAGCAAGAAAGTGCAATACAAGAGTACCTATGAATCAGGTTTCCTTTCTGACAATTTTCTATTGCGATTTTACGTGGATCGCTTGTCGCATTGTGGTGGCTCCTGTGTATGCGTATATGTGAAAAGGTTCACTACAGGAGAGTCAAATCGCAAACTTCTTCGTGTCACCACGCCGAAACTCTATCCCATGAGATCTCTGCTTGATACCCGCAGCTGTTTCCAGCCTAGGTCGCTCTCTTGTGATTTGTAGACCCTGAGCGGTAAAAGGCAAACCAAAAATGATCCGAACCCGTTCATGATGAGTTTGATAGATATGGAACATATATTTGGAATCAGCGTTCGAAGCTGTATGCAGTCACATACATCTCATATCAAAGTAAAGGTGGCGTGGTCATCATTTGTATGTATAGGTATTCTTCATTTTTATGTTTGAAATTGAAAAAATTGTGAGTAATCATACTGTATAGTATACATATTTGAATAAATCTGTATTTAACACATTTTGTTTCAGAAGAGAATAGAACGAAACATCAGAAAAATGTTGACGTGGCAATGTGCGATCGTCAACGTTGTGGGGCACTAGAAACTGCTTGTTTCTGTGGGCAGAGCCGACCACGACGTTCGAATGCAGGCGACAGGTCCTTGTGGCAGGGCAATCATATAACATCGTACTGGTGCATGTCAGTTGATGAGTTTCTAGGTGGTATTACAGTGTCCACGGGAATAGAAACGCACTCGCAAAGCTCGGCCAGTGATGCGGTGATGCCGAATGAAGTGGCATCGGGAGCTGGTCCATAATGTAAGCAAGACCCACGTAGCTATGTTGAATGTGGGTAAGTTAACGGGCCGCTCATGTGAGTTGGTAGGAGCAATGGAGAAAAAAAAAGAGTTCACTTCTAGGTACAAGAGAAACGGTGGTTATGCTACATGTCAAAGGGCATAGGACAACTCTTTGAGGCCATTCTATGTGAAAGCCCTTGAACCACCAACGGTGTCAGAATAATCTTCCCGAACATTTTTGTGCCGAGTGTAAGCATCGCGCACAGTGATGATCGATTGATTAAGATCGTTGTCGCCGTTAAAGAGCTACTCTATCATAATGCTTGAAAAAAATGATAACCGGTAGGTTTCAGATCAAATAAATGTGCTGGATGTGGCGGAGCTACCCAATTCATCCAGTTCTCCTAATTCATCCAGTTACCAGAGTTACCCAATTCATCCAGTTCTCCTAATTCATCCAGTTACCAGAGCTACACAATTCATCCAGTTCTCCTTATTCATCCAGTTTCTTTTTGCACGACACTTTTTAGAACGTGCGGACGCGCGTCGTCCTCCAGTAAGATTGCGCCTCTTCGATTGACCAAAGCCGGCTATTCTTCAGCCACCTTCTGATGCATCCCTTCAATTTCGGCATAGTACATTTTCGCTGTGAAAGTGTCTCCAGTCTTTAAGAACTTGTAATGGACTACACCAGCAGCAGGGCAAAGATAACTCAACGGAAAGAGCCAGCCTTCTATTTTTTTCTTTCCGATTGAACTCTACGCCTTGGCGTTCTGCTCCTTGTGAACCACCATTGTGCTATTTCGAAACTATTTTAAAGTGGTGCATGCATCTGGTAGCGTTTTCTTCTGCCTTTCCATCTCGTTTTGGTTTCGTTGTTTTGTGTAGGTTGAATTCGTCTTGTGTGACGGAACCCGACGGTTCGTATTTTGCGTAGTTTAAAAAAGCCTCGAGGGTATTTAACACTTAGCAGCGGCTGCATTGTTTAAATAACCATGATGTATCTATTTTGTGTTTGTTGCTAGTTAAATTTAGCTGACGACCTTTGCTGGAATAGGATATTTGAAGAGGACATGAGAAAATCCACCGTTTTTGGAAGATTGAAGAGTTTTCAGTTGCATTTGTCGCTGTGCATCTTATTGTTTTATTACATCAAATACAGTCCCCTCCCATTAAAACGCCTCCGGTTAAGACGCCACTCTCGATATAACGTAGATTTTCTCTGGCCCTGGTCAGCTTACCTTTACGCCAATACAAAAAAATGAAGACGGCAAGATGCTGACCACGTCTGTGATCAAACCTATCGTTCTTCTGACTCTTTCTTAATTACGACCAGCACTAGTGCGACGGCGTGCGACGACGCAGTAGATGCTTATCGATGCAATAGATGAAAAATCAATGTTTTTCGCGCATGCGCGGTCCATGAAAGTGTTCATGGTCAGCAATGCGTCGCGCACAGTGAAAGAATCTCCGTAGTCGTAAGAAGCCTCTGTTTATTGGGAGATTTCCTCTATCGTGGACGAGAGTGGATGTGGAGGCAAACTCAGATTATTCAAAGCCTACATATACATTTGCTTTAAGCCCAGAGCAGCTGCTATAGATGGTACGTAGAGTCACAGGATGTTTTTGAACTATCAGAATTCTCGCACCGTGCGCACTTAGAAAAGAAAAGAAAAGTAGTGTGGTGGGGTAGCAGCATGCCCGAAAGGTAGGGAGTGCGGGTTCGCGTCCCGCTTCTGTCGATCGAAAAAAGATCCTGCAACATATAGCTGCCCAGTTATGCTGTTGTTCACGTCTAACTACCCCTGCTACTCGGTTGTTCCTCACACACATTTGACATATTATGTATATAACAGAGAGGACCTATAAGCACATCATTAACAGTCTAAGGGCTTCATTATTATTCTAAAGTTGTTGTTTGCCTTCATACTCTCTTCATAGTCACATATTTAATTGATATAGTTATATGTAGTCATTGTATGTGATTAGAGATAAATCTAAACGCAAAATGGTGTAAAAAGGTCAGCTCCGGTTAGGAAGCGACTCCCGTTTTATCGCGGATTTTCTTCGGTCCCTTCAAGCGCGTTATAGAGGGGACTGTACAACCATAAGGCCTAAAATAATTTTTGCCATTTACACTTGTGCTTGCTCTGTCACTTTTTTGTACTGTATGTAATGCATTGATATTGCGCTCTGTTGTCTCAAGTTTCAGGCAATAAAAAGGCCATCTCAGGTGCGGATAGCATGAAGTCGTAAATGGATGTCCATAAAGTAGCTTAAAGTGCACTTCGCTTGGTATATGGTATACTTTTTAATGCAGGTGACTTACTCAAAGCAGGTGAGACTTCTATTTTTCACCTTTACATACCTTGTGAAAAAATACTAGATCCTGCTATAATGCAATGGAAGGCATACAATAATAACTGGGATTTCTAACTTTCCTGGACAGAGCTACTATAATACCTTAAATTTTGGTAAAATTTTGAGACTATGATAAACAATCAATATCTCAAAAATTTGCTTTTGCTGGATGAATTTGTATGAACGCATTCTTGTTTTCGTATTCCTTTGGAAAATTCAAAATATTTAAGAACCTGTGATTAATCACGTCAAACGTGGTAAACAATAAAGCTTCATGCAAGATGCAAAATGAATCCAATCAAATTCTCAAGAGTTGCAAAAAACGTTAAGGGGAAGCTAGATGTCATTTGTTCTGTAGGTATTGCAGTTATGGCGTCCATGCTAATTGATTGAACCTCATTGAACACTAAGGTAATATTGAAAGTAATGACCAAGTAATGGAAGATCGCAAAATTTGTTTAAACTAATTTAGGGATGTCAAACGTTGCTGGAATCGATTTTTCTTTGTTATTGATCTTGCAACACATTTGGTGATATTATCAGTAGGTCGTGCATGAGTTCAGAACTACAGTTAGGAAACCATTCTGATCTTGAATTGAAAAGAGAAACAGAAAATATTGCTAGGTCCTCCGCTATTTCAGAATCAATTAGCGATCTGTGAGTACAGAGGACGGACAAAAAGGCATTTCTCCCACCAGTTGACTGAAGATGGAAAGGGTGATCACGCGGAATAGTCAGCGTTGTTGAAATTTGAAAAAGGAAGACGATTTTTCACTGCAAGGTACCTCAATGTTGCACATCAAGTTGAAATGAAACCATGTTCCAGATTACGTACCGGTGGTAAAATTGAAACATTATGCGAATCTGTTTTGAGCATTAATTGTTAGCTTTAGTTTTGCGCCCAAAAATCCGGATTAATGTCACCCACGACAGCCACTCTGAAACCATGGAGGCAGAATCGAAACAAACGGTTTCCTGAGAGACTCATCATCGGCAAAGTACAATTGGGTGCACGGTATATGAGCAGAAACTTTAGAGAAATCTTGCTTAGCAAGTCGAATCTATTCAGAAAAACATTACCACATCTGAGGATAGAGCTAGATGGAAAGGCATGCTTAGTCATATTAATACAATCCATGACAGTATAACACATACCTCCTTATTTCTGTTCGCTTCGTTCAGCACGGAGAAGCTTATGGTGAATCACCTATGAGTTTTGAAGTTGATGTCTTTAAGGACAACCATGTTTCTGTGACAAATTCGCTTTTGATCAAAATGCTCTGAGGGTCGAAAAGAGAGCAGTACGGATTGAAACCATTCCTACTTTATGAGATTAATCGTATCCTCCCTTTCTTTGAAAAGGTCCTAAAGAATCTGCATATCACAACGTTTTCGACCTTCTCTATGTTGTCTAGGCCAGGTAGAAAGCAATAGTAAACGACACGAGCTTTTTTAATTGGGTAGTGGCTTAAAAAACGCAAAAGTTATCGTGTTTGCCTGCGCAATATTCTATACTGATATCAAAGTCTTGCAATGCTCTCTAGTACTTATCAGAACCATTTACTAGATCTGACCTGTGCACTGAGTTCAGAGCTGCGCGGTCAGTAACTAGAATGATCTTCGTAAGTACTTTGCAGGCATACTCACGGCTCTGTTTTTGAAATGTTATATTTTAGAATTTTTTAAAAACAAGCCAATTATCCTGCCTATTGAAAAAGCTTTAATAAAATCGAGAAAACACGCAAAGTAAACTTACTGTTAACAGCATTGCATCACATCTTTCCTGCTCGTTATATCGCACTGCTCCTCTTGATGTGTGTTTTATCTTGAAAAACCGGTTATGTAAATATTGAGGGAGCTAATCAAGACCATTAGTTGTACTTTCTGAAGGCTTTTGTTGTTAAAACCTGACCTTTTTCTTTGTTCTCTAGACTTATTCCAATAAACTGTACAATTTTTTATTTTTCACAGTGTCACAAGTATACATGGGAAGAATACCAAGTGACATGGCACTTTGAGACGAGATGTATATCACTGCGGCTTCAAACGCTAATTTCAAATATGCGTTCAATATCTGCTAAGTGCATCTGAGAACAGAGTTGTCAACCATTTTCAGTTTGCCTTCTTAACCCTCAGTCTGCGCGCTGAGTCCACGATTCACAACAGGGCGAGCACATGTTCTCTACAGAGCGTGATGGTGCCGAGCACTGTTAATGAAGTGGTCTGTATTCCGACTCTCCTGTCCTGTAGCATTTTTGTACATTACTTACTGAGAAAGAGCCAACAAAGCAGACTATGCAAAATCACAAAGAAAAAAGTAGCCAGAAAAGAAACCTGATTTTTATTATTTATTATTATTTATTACTACACCTTTACGGCTCGGGAGATGGAAAAGTTTCCTCTCCTAAACATGCCTGCAGTGACCAGCAGGTGAACACTTACTTAGACTTTGTTCCTCCCATGCTGAGCATAATGGACGACGAGATTTCTCCACTGATGCCTGTTTTGTGCCCCTCTATTTCTCGGACGACCGTGTGCTCTGCTACGATACTCAGAAATCCACGATATAGCCACTAGAGGAAATCGATGCTTGGTCATTCGCAGTACGTGTCGTGCGAGGTGAAGACGTCTTTGTGAGGTTAATGAAGAGACTATTTGATTTCCGGTTTAGGACTTCGCTGTTAGTCACGCCGTCTGTGTATCGTACTCTCAATATTTTTCGAAGGCATCTTTGGTAGAAGGGTTTTAGCTTTTTGGTGCATATCACAGATATCGCACATGTTTCATCTGCGTAGACAACAATAGGGAAGGCAACTAAGTGGTAAGCGCTACAGATAATAAAAGCTTCAGATTAGTCCAAGCTTTCGAAGCACTGCCTTAACAGTCTTCGCTAATCTTTCTGATTCCATATTCCCATCGCTTGTCACGGTTCTACCAAGATATGTGAACTTCTAAACAGTTTCTAGCTGTGATGCCACGACATTGACATCTACGTTCATGATTTCTTCCTGTCTTCATGATTTTTAGGGCCCGTGTAGCGCAGTCGGAGGAGGCGCCGGCTGTCGCGTGCATCCGATACCAGGTTCCTGGTTAGGATTTCCCGCCTAGGTCAACCAAACCTGCCATCCCTCCGGGGTCGGTGAATTGGTACCAGACTTGTCTGGGAAGGATAGAGCAGTGACTTGTTCATCGGTTGGCCACCGCAAGTCATTGTATGGCCAAATACGCATTCGACACGTCTCAACGACATTCCGAAGAGGTAGAATGCGTGGCGTATCCCAAAAGAGATTAAGTAACGCCGTCCTTTATCCTCTATCTTTATGATTTTTGATTTGTCCGGGTTTTATCTTTCGCAAGGTATGCGATTACCTGCTGTAGTGAATCTTTATTCTCGGTTATGATAGCTACATCGCCTGCAAAGTCAAGGTTGGTCATACGATACCTCCTACTCCGCTTAATGCCCATTTCATTACCTCTCATGGGTTTCCTCTTAATAAAGTTCAGAACAACCTTGGATAGGAAGGGAGACGTTGTCTTACCCCAGTAACAACTTCGCAGAACGTCTTGTGAATTGCATTCGTTTTGACTCAGTAGGAGGAGTTCTTGTACTGTTTTTTGAATATTTCCACAAAAGGCTGGAGTATACTATAGATCTTAAGAATAAACCATAGCAATTCACAAGACTGATGCTATCGAAGGCCTTCAGGGAATCCACGAGATTGATGATAGGTTGTTCCCAAAATTCGATACATTTCTCAATGGTATTGACATTCAATACATTGCTCAATGACAAGGTAAAGATCCGTGTGTTGCATGAACTCGCATTTCGCAGCCGACATTGTTCTTCGCGAAGCCTTTAATTTACCATGGCTCGTAATCTATGTAGCAGAATCAAGCAGGACACCTTACGGGCATGTAAAGTAATGTAACTCCTCGCCAGTTCCACATTTCAATAAGTTTCCGTTTTTAGGTATTTTAACGACGACTTCTCGCATCCAGTCTCCCGGGGCTTCCAAACGCTGCTGGCACATGATAAATAGCCTCTCAAGGCTGTAGTCATTTCACAGCCTCCTGCACTGTGAAGTTCAGAAGAGATTTCTTCAAGACCTAGCGCTTTACCACCTTTCAGAGTTTTGATTGCTCTATCCGTCTCATCTAATGTTATGTCGCCCATGTAGACTTCCAGAACGCTTTCCTCTCCCTCGTTTCGAAAAACACATGTTTGATGTTCCGGCTGGTTCAGAACTACTTTGAAGTGCGCAACCCGCTCTTTGCCTGTAACGAGCAACTTCCTGCTGCGATCTCTTATCGGTATGTTTGAGCTGGTGTGTGTTCCTGGTCGCTCTCTAACGAGCCTGTAGAGCGTTTTCGAGTTACCAGGCTCGGCAGTATTTCGTGCTTTCGCACCTTTTTGCGCGTGTTTCCACTTTTCTTTACCCGCTCGATCGAGATCATCATACCTATACTCTCAAAAAATGTAACATCATCGCTCAAGTTAGATCGGCCCTCTTGCTGCTTCTAACATCTTCACTCGTTGATTAGCTATCAAGTTTCGTGCTTTATCCACTGTTCTTTGCGTGAGTCTCGCTTTCTTCCAATGCTTTCTTCAGCACAATCAGGATTAGTTTCCTTTATGATATTACATTTCTTTTCAAACTCTGCCCACTCGTCAAACTCTTCTAGCATGAAAATCAATTTTGCAGTTTAATGGAAAAGTTTACCGAGATGGCATGATCTTTCAGTCGAGTTTTGTTAATGGGATTTCTAATGAAAACATTTTTTTGCTTGAGTTTCATTCTCAGACTTGGTCCAGCCAAGTAGTGATAGGATCCTATATCTGCGCGGCGCTATGTTCGAGTATCTAGTAAGGATGTCCTCAAGCTGCTGCTGATATAAACGAAGTCAATCTCGTTTTCTGTGGCTCCATCCGGCGATGACCACATAGATTTGTGGATAAGACTATGTAGGAAATACATGTTGCCGATGCAGAGATAATTGAAACTGTAAAAGGCGGTGAGTCGGCCTCCATTCACATTTGTATCGCTGGCTGTCGAGAAGGTTCTATAACTTTATCCAGCCCTGCCTGATCGCCGCCAAGTTTGGCATTGAAGTCGCCGACAGCAGTCTTCAAATCACGCTGGCGTCTCATTAATCGTTTGCTTCAGACTTTTTCAGAATTCGCCCTATAGGATCCGCCCTTTTTTACATCCTGTGAGTTTTTAGTCGGTGCGTTCACCTGAATCACCGTGACTCTGATGTGCTTGATCGGGAAACGTACACATATGATCGTTAACTAGCTTCTACCTGGCAAGAGATTTACTGGCATGTAGACTCAGTACGAGCCTTACTCTCATTTGTATGCCGCAAGCCGCCTGAAAATATTATGAACTTTCCACCACTGACGATTCGATCACTCCCAGTTCATCGCATCTCGCTTATTCCAAGTATGTCGATGCGATAGCCGTCGAGTTCCCGCATATGCTGAGCGAGTCGTCCTGTATGAAACAGAGTGCGGGCATTGAAAACGAGTTGGGGTTTGAAGTGAAAAAAACCGCCGCTAGAATCGAGGAAACCGTCATAAAACTAGTTTCCGGCTTTTTCGTTTCATTTTGAATAAAAGTTTTCATCGTTACTGTAGCTAAAAGATTACACAGAAAAGGGTTGCTACCCCATCGTCCAACCCTCCTCTTTTCTCATCCGGGCTTGGAACCGGCAAGTTGTTGGTGCACAAGAGGATGGTTTATTCTTCTTAAACAAGCAGGTACCAATTCGATGACCTCGGAGTGAAGAAGAGCTTGGTGAACTGGGCGGAAAATCCGAATCAGGAACCTGGAATCGGGTGCACGCGATTGCCGGCACCTCCTGCGCCAAGACACATAGAGTTTCGTTATAAGAATTATGATATTAGTAGTTTAACCCATCATTGAGCCACGTCTCATCCACCTAAGGCCAATTTTGTAAAGTTTTGCAGGAGGTGGAAAATTGCAGCTGTTAAAAAATTACCACCTTTGATAGCTCATCCATCGGCTATCGACATTTTCATTCGCCTGAGAAATGTGGCCTCCAGCAGATTTTATCTTTCATAGTCCCTACACCCGTTACTACTCAGTGATGGCTCAGTGATTTTGTTGTTACATTACTTTGATGACAATTAAATAACTAAGTAGACCTACTCTAATGTAAATGCATAAGAAGTGTTATACTTTAGTATGAACCAAAAGGAATTCTTTGAGTTTAGTTGTAATTTTTATAATGCAGTGAACAAAATAGCTAGACATCCTTCCAAAACATGGTAAACACCCATCTCAAGGCAATACATGTGGAATGAGACAGATGTCACTCCGCATTTGTTAAACGTGATCCTCCCTCTCGAATGCTTTGTTTGCGTATTACTTCCCCTGGATATACAGCGTACACATCACCGGCATATAAGTGAACAAGGAAACGCTTTCGCGTTCAACAAAGCAAGAATACTGAATGTATTCTTGCTTACGCAAGTTCCTAATCTTGCTGCAGAATATTTAAAAATAGGCCACCCTTGCATGCCTAGATGCAACCAAAATGCCCAAGTCATCTAATAATAAAAAAGAAACGTGGAACTCTGCTAAATCTAAATAAACCAGGTCGCGTGATATAAAGGGCTGTAGTGGTGCTCCCAACAGCACGTAGCTCAATCAAGCAGAAGAAGAATGAGAGCAGACGTAGTTGTGCTGTTCAACATCCTTACTAAGAAACCTTTTCTAGATCTTTTAAGCTTTTTGGAACACCACTCACAATTACTAGAACAGATGGGCTTAGATTATTTGCCGCAGCTGCAAGACAGGGAGATAAGTTTAGCTTCCTCACTTGTAGACGACATAGGATGTTTATCTTTCTTCTTTTTATCTATAATAATAACAATTGTTTTCATATGTTTTTAACGGCAAGAATATCTGCAATCACTTAAAATCAAATGAGCACCTGCTCATTTGCTATAAACTTACTTAGACTATTCCGCTGTCTTTTTTATGTATAGTTTCTTTCAGAACAATTGTTTATAGAGCATTCTTTAGGTGTAGGTCATTTGTAATTCACGCCAGAAAATAAACAAAATATAAATAAATAAATAACGACCTCGAATCGCATTATCGGCTTCTATGAGGTTGTCTTGCGTTCAAGAAGGAGGATCATATTAAACAAAATCTCCTCGTTCTTCCAAAAATGTTGTCGTTATTCTAAATAGGTGACAATTAGCAGTATGAGTTATGTAGACGGAGCAACAGACCGAATATCTTCGCTCCTTAATAAAATTGTTGGACAGCTTTTCAACTTTGTACCATCACACTCGGAAAACATAGAAAAGTTACTGGAACGTTTGTTCTCTTGCAGATTCTAGCTGGGTTGCGTCATTGAACCGTTTGACGCCTCTGCTCTATACACCAACGTTGATAATACTCCAGCCCTACAAGAACTCTCAGAAATGCTTGACGAGCACCAAAATAATGTAGTAAAACCGAACGTAATAAGCAAATTACTACGTTCGGTTTGAGAAAGCCACATATAATGATGTCTCACTTGCTCCATGGTGAGCAGTTGAGCCGATTTCCTGCTGCTGGTGGAATAACGATGAGTTAGTTGGCGCAGATGAGGTGTTTTCTCTTGGCACTGCTGTTGTTTCTGCAAGGATTGACGCGATGTTTCTGACCCAATGAACTCTGCAGAACCAAACGTTTCGAGCCCTTTCAGACTTTTAAAAGAAGAGTTCGTCAAAATGCCGCAATTAAAAAATTTATACCAAACCTGGTAGGCAAGGAAGATTTAAAAATATTTACAAAATGCCCAGGTTTCGCGAACGTCGAACTTGAACATTATTGACACGGCAGTGTTCAGTCCACTACAAGCGCAACCAAGCCAGGCTAAAAACGATACAGAATAATTGTACTCAAACGCTTTGGATTCGGTTCTGTGACCATGATTACACATCTATCCCATCTTCGAATGTTCGGAACAAAATTTTCAATCTTTCTTCTCTAGCACGTAGTAAAAGAGAAACGATTTGCTCGTGATTTGCAAAATGATTACAACGAAATTTCGCTTACCAACCAACAAACTTTCACAACTTCTTCTTCGAGCACGCCTGCTTGCAGGACCAAAACACATTTTCCTAAGGGAAAGTCTTTACCGCTGGCTTCCTTTTTATACCCAAACAGCTCGGACTTTTAGAGATATTCCAAAAATATACCCTAGCAAATTTCACAAATTAAAAAATTCATTGGTTGGTACCCCAATGATGGCTGATTAGGGTGTGGTTGCTTGTATTCTTCTGTCACGCAAAAATATGTTTCGCTTTTCTGATCGTGTATATTTTGCATTGCCTTTTCGAATGGATGTTTTTAAATATTAGTGTCTGTGTGGACTTCCACGTGGATAAACAAATTAACTAACACGGGGAGCACGCGTGAAGGAATCCATATAAGTGCTAGTCTAATCGCAAAATACAGTCAGCACTTTACCCATCTTCACTTTCTGTGTGACGAAAATTAAGCACAGGCTGCATCATACAGTGAATCACTTTAAAGGTTGTATTCCTCTCTGAGTCGCGTAATAAGGAGGAGGGAGTTTATATATAGTGTAACTGAGGTATGATCACTGCTCAAAATTTGTCTAGCGTAAAAATAACGATTTTCGTTTTAGAAAGAGACACGGCGCCTAATAATCTTATGCATTCAAGGAAGCTTTTTACCCCTGATAGAAAAACAATTGCTCATCAGCATCTATCCGATGCTGTTCACAATTAAACATGACGTCGTTAATGAGATACATAATTTTTATTCGTGTCTTGAAAACGCCTGATTCATTCGAGCGACAAACTTATCAGCGTTTCTAGTCCTACTTTGTTTAGGAGCGCATTGTTGTGTTTGGTTGTAAGCATGATGACTCAAGAAGTTGTGTGGGAGGCCAGAGTTACCAGATGGTAAGCAATTTCCGTTAAGGGCGCGAAGACGACCCACGCAACTCCGCCTCCTCACCAACATTTGATTTGTGTGGTTCGTTATCCTCACGGAGGTATATAATAAGAATATCGTATCTAGCATGGAGGACCACACAAAATCCTACCCACCGTTGTGAATTCGGCGCTTCTAATTATTCTTTCTTACTCACAGTTTCGTGCTTTTCGTTCTTTCGCCTGAGTTTTATAGCTCACAATTGTTTAATCTGTTAGAGTGGTGATATCCAGTTTTTCGTAGCGTTACAAACGCGTACTCTTCAACCACTTGAGAGAAAAGCTCCATGTAAAATTTGGTGCTTTTCAAACCTGTTTAAAATCTGACATTTTTAACTTCGCACAGAAAAGACTCATCATAGTTTCGACTGATTATTTAGAAACCCTGCCCTAACAGTTACATATCTACCCAACCGAAGTCGTCAGTTTTTATTTTAAGAAGATTTTGTTTATATAAAATAATTCTTTTCCCATTGACTTATGACATATGCTCAATGAAGGACAATGTTAAACGAAATTTTGCAGTTACAAACGGAAGGAAGGAACATCTATTACAAGACCTTTATTAAGAATTTAAAACGAACAAGAGTGATGTAGGTAACAAAGTATCTCCATTTCACAGTACGTTTGCGGTATTATAATAGTGCAGGCACACTGCTAAACATGCACTGGTCGTTTTGAAAAGTGGCTAAGGTTGTTTGAATGTAGCATTTTGCCTTTAATGGCTGTGGGATTAAGTACGCTTTTCAATTAGTCATATTGTATGCCATATATTATAAAAATATCTGCGTGATTTAGTTTTGGCAATGCACACCTTCTACCCTAGCATTCCATGGATTCTCAACGAGACCGAATACAGCTGCAGTTCCCGAACACTCGACGAGTGGAAGGCTCGAGGATCTATTATTATTGAACAAGGCATCTACTTCTCTGTTACAGGAACAATTTTTATTGTGAGAATTTATGCTTCAAGGTCTCTTGAATCTTCTTGAATCTCTTAAATGCTCTACTCTTGAATACTCTTGAATTCTATGTTTTAGTCAGTGAAACTTTTTGTGCAGCATTGGCCGTAGACATGTCTTTGCCGTCATATGTTGGTTCATACAGTCGTTTCTGTGAAGTCACTAGTTGACATGGATCGCACATGCACTTTTGGCGTTGTGACTGTTCAGGCATAGAGTTCTATTAAAAAGCAATCGACATTAATCCTCATGAATTTTGCAGCATTTTCGATGCCATGAACAGCCTGTTTAACAGACTCGGCAATTGATGGTATTTTAAAAGGGTAACGCACCTGCTAACTACATAAATGTCAGTCATGTGTTGCCCGTCCCAGTTCCTTGCCACGGTAATCCTTCACGTTATCCTAACGGAGACGAGAAGGTTGTCTAAACTCGCCAAATCGCAGCTGTGAAAGGTGCTACGCTAATGGTGTTCTGGGGTTCACATAGGGTTAGAATTCCTCGTTATTCGCGTTTTTAATATTTAATGTACACTCTACGTCTTGTGGATAACCTGGAGCCAATTTGAGTTTCGCCAAATCATCAACTAATGGTAGTCAGCCGACCAATGGACAGCCTACGTCTTATCGTTCTAAACTACATCATCGACTCCGCATGGTTAAAAGGCTGGCATGCCTGAGCGATACCCGAACCAAGAACGTTGCTTCGGAGTTCCGCGACGGCCAGCGCATAATCTATTTATTCGAGAGAGTAAACTGCAATAACAACAGTTAGCAGTTTTTGTTCTCCGAGTTATTTCACAAAAAATATAACATAATTGTTAGGTACCCATCTTTTTACATTTGTGGAAAGATGTCACAGGGGTTTTTTTGAAATCACGGAAACTGGCTTGAAAATTAATGACACACATTCATCCCCAAGTCTCAAAGTTTCTGGGCAACCTGTGGCAATTTTTTTAAACATTGCTAATTCAAATGCGTGTAAATGAAAGTTGGTAGGGTTGTTATCTGAGAATAGTTCCAACTGCAGTAGAATAGAAATAAAGAATGCGTACGTTCTTTATTATAATTGTTATAACTTTTAATGAATATTAAGCAGAATCCAGAAAACTGAGAAAATTGTGTTTCAGACAGTTTACACTCTCTCGATGATTGGAATGTTCCGTGCAAAACTGCTGCATATTCCATGCTATCGTTTGATGTTCTTCAACGGTTTTCTTGACATACTGGACATTATAATTGGCTCAATCACTGTAGCATATTTTCATTTTGTAAGTAATCTTACCTCACGTTCACAAACCAAACACCAAAAAAATCTTCAGACAGGAACAACGTACTGCACTAACCCCAGACTCAGCCTTCTTGTCGGACACTCGGTCTGGAGTGAGTTTCTCATGCGGACAAGAAGGGAATAAATTCTCCGATACGATACTTTTTGCATCTGAAATATGTTTATAGGCACATGGATGGCAGCGTCAGTGATTTGTATGGCGCTTGCGACCAATCGAGTTGTTGAAATGATTCCTATGATGAACAAGTATCGCTCTATTTTTAGAGGTAAATTACTCTGGTCGAAACCTGGAAATGGCAGCAAGAATTCCACCATGTAATTTACTTCAGGTCGAAAGGTGTATATTTGGATGGTTATCAGCCTCACAGTGTGGATAGTCCGACCATTTATTACACGACCGATGTTCTACAATAGCCATGAAGCCGCATTCCTTTTTGCACCCCTTAATACTGACGATCCTGCATGGGTGCGTGATTTTTTCCAGTATGAGCAACTTCAGACAGTTCATCTTCTTCAGCGTTTGTCCCATGTCGTAGCGGGCCCGCTCTTCTGGTGTCCTAACGCTATCTTTCCCGATCCCGCGCTAGATCAGGATAGACACCCGTTACTTTCATGTCTATTTGTAAGGTACCGGACCAGCTCTGCTTTGGGTGCCCTCTGGGTCGCTTTCCTGACACTTGCAACTCAAGGCCTATTGCGGACGCTCTCTACTTTTCGATACGCAACATGGCCGTACGATCGCAAGCGAGCTTCGTGCACATTTTATCAGTTATCAGCCCCACACCAAACTTCTGCCGAATAGCATAATTTCGAATGCGGTCCATGCGCGTGACACCAGAGCGTCTAGCGAAGCTGGGGCGATCCTGTATAGCGAAGAGTAAAAAATTGGCGGCAAATGAGAAAGCCCTGGAAGACCTATCGAACAAAGTTTTTTTACTGATTTTCACACTTGCGACACAAGATCCAAGGGTGCTTAAGAAGAGCTGTCTAGATAAGCTGTCGCAGTAGGATTCCGCAATAAGTAGTTATCATCAAGTGATTTTGTAGCCTTGTCTCCTAAAGGTCCTTTCCTTCCGTCTTATTTTCTCACTCTTGTATTTATTTTGCTTTTTTAGAGACAAAAGAATTTTCCCTAGAATCAGGAAATTTTGCGCGTCTGTTGAAGACTACTGCTTTTAGAGCGATACGTGAGTTTGCCAACTAACCACGGTTCCAGTGGTACACAACTCGAGCAAATGGGCTAGTCACCCCATACAGCGTCAACGTAATTAATTTCCACCCAAATTCATTGGATCCTACTGCGAACGACGAGATATTTTTCTGATGTTAATAAGCAACAAAAATTCATGAATAACACTTTTTAAGAAAATATCCTGTTTGAAAAGCGTTGTGCTCTAAAGGCTGCTGATACAGTTTGCTATACTAGGTGATTTACAGTGAAATTTTGATGTTATAGGAAGTCGATCACTTTACTCCGTTGCTTTTTCCGCTTCACGATATTTTATTTCCAATTGTTCTGGTCCTGCTCTACTCAGTGTTGTGCATTTACGTTTTTAAAATAAAAGGAATCAGGAGCGGAAAGATCGATAAAACTCAGCTACAGGTAAGATTTTATTAGAGAGGAATATAACGCTATCCATCTACTCGTCAGAAATTTTTTTATGTTGCTCAGTTGTATGGAATCTCGTATCGGAGGAATCACCTTTAAACTACTACGCAAAATTTTAGCTCTTTTTTCAATCGCTCGTTATTTGTACAAGCACGGCTATTGCCTCAACGTTCTACGTCGCGGTGGAATTTTGTTCTGTCGCCAAATCTATCGTCATCTTCTCTAACGTAATGTGGCAAATCAGTCATGGTCAGTGTAACGCCTTTTCTTAGCGCTTTATTATCGATAACTGTGTTTTGTACAGAGCGGGAATTTCTTACTAGTGTTTATAACAATAAGATCATTAAATAGCTTATTAGTTGAAAAACAATACCATAGTATCATAGATAATATATAAAAGAAATAGAAGCATTTGCCTCACTTTATTTTGCCGAACCAAGGTGTCGACAGCATTTTCAACTTTTCGTTTCTAGGATCCTACGTGTTCCTCTTATTGCTGTCTAAATTTCGGTTTTCTGTTATGAATTTCGATTGCAGTCAAAAGCCAGATAGAGGAAAATAGAAACCGTTTGCAAACGGCAAAGGTAGCGCTTCTGCAAGCGATTGTCTATGACCGAACTGATCATATGGATACTGATCTGGCACAAATCTGGTCTTGCAGCAGAAAAGGGGAAGCTGCAACAAATTTTCAGGACCAACCAACGCGATCCGTGTCCCATTATCGGGACGGTTTCACTGAAGTATCCCAAACACCTGGGAAAAGAATTATTGTCACCGCCAAGCTCGGCGTGAACTTGCCGCTTTTTAGTCACACTTTTAATTGGTGCGCACACAACCCTAACATTGTTTGTAATGCGAAAATGAACCTCCTTTTATAAAGCCTCCGTATGAGACGCGACTCCGCTATAACGCAGATTTCTTCGGAAAACGGCATGCTCGTTTTTTTTCAAAACAAACCAACTCAGGTTAACTCGGGTCGGATGCAAAGTTGCTTCCGTTATAACGCAAAGCGAAGTCTTCGTTGAAAATTAGTCCATTATAACGCGACTACGCTCATTTTCGGTCCCACATAGAAAATAAAGATCAACAAGGTGCTCTCATCGTTTGAAGATCAACAAGGTGCTGTCCTCGTTTGTACTTAGGCCCACCCTTCTAATGTCTCGTTCATGATTATGACAAGCACCCGCGTGACAGTTTGTTAGATGCAGATCAACATATTTCACACGCGTGCGGCTCACAAAGGTATTCATGGTTAGCAATATTCCGAGCACAGTTTAAGACATCCAGTGCTCGTTTAAAGCTACCTTACTTTGGAAGATTTATTCTATCAGAAATAACCAAAGTTATGGATTCAAACGAAGATTTCAATAAATGTTTACATATTTGCTTTGAGCCTGTAACGGATGTTTCGTTATTATGAAAAGTCTGCAAGTGTGTAATGCGCCAGAGCATACTCTATCATTTACAATTCCTTACATACTGCCGTTTTGGTGACTAATTTTTTAGGAGACACTCAATGGCTTACAGTTCTAAAGCTCTTTCTCTGACCGTGCAAAGCGAGGGACATTAGAATTGCAAAGGCCAATTGATTGTCGCAAAAAGCAGTATTTTGATGGGTTGAAAACGTTCAGGGTTGTATTGTTTTCCTAGAGCCGCTTCTACAAAAAATGCTGTCAAAACACAGGTGGAAGTACGCAGAAGCGAGTGCTCACTACAAAGTTAGAAGAAAAGTCATAGAGCGTGCAAACCGGAATGGCGGTTGCGGAAGCGCCTACGAGCTCCAAAACCATCAATTTTCATTGTGATCTCTCATACTATGCAGTGGAGTTGAACATAATGTTGCGTACAAGGGTCAATGTAGGGTTCTACTCCAAGAGGAGACTTCTATGCACGAAATGCAGCTGTTGTTGCCATTTATATGGCCTGTACAAATCAGAGAACAACAACGCCTGTGTCTTCCAATACGGCCAGCGCTTCCACCGGCTCCTCCTAATGAAGCTACTTTGACAAATGACGAACTCAAATATTTCGTTATGGCACAGAGTTAACAAATAATGAGATTGGTAAAACAAGAAAGCAGCACCTAAGCGATAGAAATTGATGGATAGCAGTTTTTGTCCTAGGTTGAACTTTGATAGAAATTGTATGCTACGAAAATTCGAGCCATATAGTAGCACTGTTAAACAAAAACATATATTTAGGAATCCACGGCCTCGTTTACATGGTTGTAAACAAAAAAATTCGTGGAGAAGTATTAAAAATGTTTGGTCTGAAAGGTATATTAGGAACATTCAGCTCAACAGCAGTTACTGCGATTACCAGAGGTAAGTGCTTAAAGATGCATATTCTGTTGGAGACTCTCGTGAGATAAATTGATCTCTCATAAAATAGAGAGGCCATATTAACTGGTGGATCTAATAAACTCACAATGTCACGCTTTTTTCAGAAGACACATTCCCGTCTGGAAAAAAATAAGAATGTGAGAAAGCTAGCTAGATTATTGGACGACTGAGAATGCAGCCACGGTTGGAAGAGAAGGACGCATTTTTTGCAAATGGATAAATGATATTATTGCCTATCTAGTTTTGAAATAAAAACGATGTTAGCTATCATAATTAAGTAAATCTGTAACAAATACATTTTGTTTCAGTAAGGAAGAGGTCAAAACGTTAGACAAAGTTATGACCTTCAGAGTGTGCCCTTATAGCTTGGATAGAATTTCAATAGCAGCAATTTGGGTAAGTTTTAGGTAGAACACATATTTAGAGCATTTGCGACGTAACTGAGCAAAATATGGTGCAATTAATGGCAGGTGAAGGTCATACAATCCCCCTTTCTTATCAGCACTCGTTTAAAACACAGAGCTAACGACTTTAGTCTTTTTTCTTTGTAAAACTGT
Organism: Heligmosomoides polygyrus bakeri; assembly: GCA_947359475.1. Classification (NCBI taxonomy): domain Eukaryota; kingdom Metazoa; phylum Nematoda; class Chromadorea; order Rhabditida; family Heligmosomidae; genus Heligmosomoides; species Heligmosomoides polygyrus. Next base: position 11,325,504 of record OX375865.1, read on the forward strand.
GTTTGAATGTTGTTTAACTGGAAGAACTTTGCGAAAGATGTGATATCCGAACATAAATATAATCTTGGCAGTTACGATGGTGAAGCGCTCCTAAGGCCGGATTTCTAAATAATTTTACCCAGGGTTTTTGGGTATAGTAAAAATTGAAGCATTACCTGGCGCTCACAAGAGCATGGATGTATGTGAGAATGACGGTGCAGAATTACACGAGTGCTCCGATACGCCTAACGGCGTCCCTCGCACTTGCGCGCTTCGCGCGACCTTGCAATATCACTAACCTACGGAAAGCCTTTGGTACACTGCCGCGTGTAGGGTACAGGCGACGGGTCGAAGCAGTGAGTGCCAAATCAATTTTTATGAAACTTAAAATCCTGCTGCACACTTTTGCATGAATGCGTTCTTCACTTCCGTAAGTTTATCATAGGCGTTCCCAGGTTGGGCAACGTGTTCGGCACGCCACCTGAGTCGCCATGCACGTTGCACAACTACAGCCCCCCCCCCACCCCCTCACTTTCCCTCAGCACACTCTTCCAGCACTTCTGTGCAAACAAACACCCACTCACACACAGACAAACGACCGTCTCGCTTATATATAGTAGGATCATTCACCGAATTATATCATATCATGAATACCAAAAACTGCCTTCGGCCCATTGTCCTCTGTTAGAAAACTTATCCATTTCCACTAACCATTACCAATTCAGATTCAGCGCATCCATTCCATAGGAACTGAGGTAGTCAAACCGAACTTGCAGACGTAAATTGCCTCAATGTAAAGCATGACTCTACGCACTGTATGTGTACATATATATATATATATATATATATATATATATATATAACGAAAATAAAAACATGAGAAAAATCCATAATGGGCTCCTATGTATTTAAGCTCTGAATAGCCTCTAACTAAAAGGATAAAGGACGGCGTTACTCAATCCCCTCTGGGATGCGCCAGCGCATTCTACTTCTACGGGATGTCGTGGAGGCGGCATGAATGCGTATTTGGCCATACAATGACTTGCGGTGGCCAGCCGATGAACAAGTCAGCGCTTTATCCTTCCCAGACAAGTCTGGTACCAATTCACCGACCCCGGAGGGATGGAAGACTTGGTTGGCCTGGGCGGGAAATCCGAACCAGAAACCTGGTATCGGATGCACGCGGCAGTCGCGCCTCCTCCGACGCTCCCACCGCAGTTCGCCGTCAGCGGCACGAGGGCCATCACCAGCTCGCGCATCGAGCAGTGCTGAGAATTCTCCGAGTGTATCTTCAAGAGCCTCTAACTACAGTCATGAAATCAAAGCAGGCATATTGATTCACTAAGCGTAAACAAACACAACGCACACTTTGTTTCAAAACGTAATCTCGTATCTCTAGTATCACCTTCACTGTACAACTGGTATCGACGATCCGGGACCCTTGATCTATTCAAATGTACCACTGCAACGAGCGAGTGTGGTAACTTTGCATGTAGCTGAACCCAACCGCCTAGACCTCTTGAATTTCCAAATCTAAAAGAAGATGCTTAACTTGCCTCAGTTTTTTCTTAAAGAAAGGGACACTAGTTGACTCCAAAATACGGCTTGGTAGCATTTGAAGCCAACGAGCTCCCCTGTAAAACAAGGAGTTATGGAAAGTCCAGTATTTCGGGGGCTTTATTCTAAGTTTTCCTTTAAGAACTTTATAAGAAAAGCTAATGTCATTGAAAGTACGTCTGTAAAAGAGGCCTTTTAGATTGAAGTCTTTCAGTCTTTCACTACAACTTGGCGTTCGTTGTGAAATTATTGGTGCGCATCCCCACAAAAGCGTTTAAGTGAAAATCTTTTGAACTCTTTCCAGTTTCAACTGCATCTTTCTAGAGGACGGACTCAAAATTTGCGAGCCGTACTCTAGGATCGGTAATACGTGGGTGTTGTATAATCTTACCAGGGTGGGCGCGTCATTGCACTGAATGCTTCTAAGAATAGAGAAGGGCGTGGAGAGAGCTTTTTTAATGATTCCTCTATGTGGGATTTAAAGTCTAGACGAGAGTTAGGACAAATCCCTAGATCGTCCACTTCGGTTACACTTCTAAATGTCATATCATGATACCTATACTCAGTCATATTATCCTTGCCGATATGTAGAACACATGACGTCGAGATATTTACCGGAAGTTGCCAGGCTGCTGCCCACGCCATCATATTTGTGATAGAAGAAAGAGCCTGGAAAACCTCCTCCTGATTGTGGTCGTTGTATGCCCCGTATATTTTGATGTCATCGGCATACATCTGCACTTTTACGGCCGGATGTGTTTTAAGACTTTGTGGCAGATCATATGTGTAGTTGAGAAAGAGTAACGGAGACAGGACTCCACGCTGAGGGACGTCACTCGAGCAGGGATAGCATCTAGAAATACAGTTTCCGACATTGACACTCATATACCTGTTCGATAGATAAGAAAAGAACCAACGTAATATTTCTCCTCCAACACCAACATCATTTAATTTACCTAAAAGCTTCCTATGATTGACTCTGTCGAAGGCCTTAGACAGATCGAATTAAATCACATCAATCGATTTTCCCTTACTTAACTCACGATTCCAGTCAAACATACTATCGGCAAGTTGGGTAAAAGTTGAGGCACCGCTCATCAACCCATGCTGTTCGAGTGGGACCACGTTCTTCTTCTCAAGCCACTCAGCAATTTTGTCACAAACGAAATTTTCCAAAATTTTTATTGGAGTGGGATTGATGCTCTCATATAATGACAATAAAGCCGCATTCGAGGCTTTTGGTATTGCAGTAACTATTAACTTCTTCCATGTAGTGGGAACCTCGCCAAACAACAAGGGACTGTTAAGAGTCATAGATAACGGCTTACATAAAGCAAGGGCACACTTTTTGTAGACAATTTGTGGAACACCATCATACGAGAAAGCATTTGAAGTGCTGAGTGTTCACATCGCTAACAACCCCTCAGATGGTTTTACACAAATTTTTGAAAATGAGTTTACCGAGCTTTGATTTTCAGCAGTAAAAATACCAATGCTATAATCTGAGGAGAAGATGGAAGCAAAATAACTTGCTAGCGCTTCTGCCTTTTGAATATCACTTAAGAATTGGTTGTCAGAATCATCCAGGAGCACGGAAAGTTTGCTTATGCCCTTGATTTTTTGTCTAACCAGGGAGAAAATTGCATTTTTATTTCTTGAAGCGAGTTCTCGCCTCTCTCGCCTCTCTGTGTTGGCTAGGAATTTCCTCAAAAATCTACAGCAAGATTAACCTTCTTATACTCAGGAAGTGACATCAGATTTGGCAAAGTTTTGAAAAGGCGAGCCTTTTGACTAATCAAATTGTTTATGTGCTTCAATCGTATGAAGAGGTATCTATCTAGACATACCTACATAGACGTGACAAAATCGCTTACACATTTCACCAAAACAAGTATAGTTCTGAAAAACACTCCACCAGTTCAATAAGCAGAAAAAGTCTGATAAAACATTCATAATTGGCTCTGCTGAAATCAGGGAATGGCATTCATATGGCCTAGCATAGGAACATATGATCTCGAAAGATATTATATTATGGTCTGACGACGCCAGTTGTGGTAGAATGGAGATGTTCCTCACAATCGATGCCGAAGTTAAAATGATGTCCAACACAGACGTGTTGCTTTCCACGTGTTGCTGCCGCCACCTGTTGACTAAGACCAAAGACGTTAAAAAATTCGTCGAATTTCTTGGTTTGTACACTATATCTATTATCAGTGCAATAAAAGTCAAGATTTAAATCACCTAAGACTATCAGATGTTTAGAAAAAAGACACAGTTCAGTCAGGCAGTCCAAAAGACTATTGTCGTCGCTACAAGATGAATTTGGTGGTCGATAAATTAAAACGATCTTAAACCGAATAGTGCCATCAGCATTCGAACCTTCAAGGCAAAGCAAGTCTGACTTCAGGCAAGAGTGGAGAGGAATAGGGAAGACGTTGATCACATTCTTCCGCAAGCAGCAAACACCTCCTCCTCTACGGCCTTTTCTGTTACTCCGGTAAATTCTGTAGGGAAGGTTACCTATGATTTCAGAACTCAAAATTTTTGCAGATAGCAAGGTTTCGGTAACAAAGAGAAAATCGGGATCATGCATTCTGAGGAAATATTGTAAATATAGTCCTTAAAATCTTATTAACAAGACTCCGGGAATTTAGCAAGAAGCAAGCCAGGCCTGGGTGTGTTCTCGGCGGAGTGAGGAGTTACCCTTGACCTGTGAGTTAGGAAGGCTATGAACCTGCCTCAGCTCCCCCTGTAAACCACCCAGGCGCGGGTTTTTGAACCCTTATTCCTCTCTCTCTACACTCTTGTCTAAGCTCAAACTCACGTTTCCTCTTCTCCAAGGTCATGCTTTTGCGGATGTAAACATTGGCAAAGCCTCCACTACGTAAGCAATGTGCATTTGAAAGGGCTGTGATCTAATGCGTTTTGGACGGCAAAACGAGCTTGACCAGGCGCAGAGCTCTGATGCTTGGCGGACCCACCCTGTACACTTCTATCGGCCTACATTCCACGTCAACCACATCTAAAACTTCACTTACCTTAGTTTCCAAGTCTCTTTGCTTCTCCGATGTGAGTAAACTGGGATCGGCTTCTGGCAAACCGGATATCACTAGGCTTCGGCCTCTTTTATCGGATTCTGCAGCATCTCTGAGCTCCTGAGATATTCGACTCAAAACAACTCTTACCATCCTATCTATCTCTGGATCTCGGTTTTTTTTCTAAAATCAAATTCATTAAGTCAGTTATAGACATCGTAGCATATTCGAGATCATCGTGCTCCGAGGAAGCGGGTTCATGATGAGATTGCGCAGGTAACCTGTTTACCTGTGCCGCTACTCTAAGGAGTGGCAACGTTTTCCTCTTTTCTACTGTTAGACCTGTTTGACTGCGACATGTTGGATGCGAATCACAAATCAAAAATCAGATTGAAGAGTAACCCTAACAAGCGGCTACCGGCAGCAAAAAGGAATCAGCAAACAAAACCTCAACTACAACAGCAGATATTCAGCAAAGTTGAAAAGCACACCCAAGTATGAGCTTGGCTGCGCTAGGTGACAGAAGGAGAAATAAAACAGGATACAACAGAACGAAACAGCCAAATCTTCAGACAACGGTGCAGAGCACAGAAAGGCGAAGCCGCACCGCAGACCACCAAGGCCGAGAATATATGGGTTCCTAGCAATCCATCTTTTTACTTTTGCAAGTTTTTCCAAATAATGAACAACTGTTAAAATAACATCTGAAGTTCTTTCGCTAAAAGATAACAGTTTTCGTAGATTTGGCTCCACCAGGTCTACCAGTACATTGAAGTTACCTACATACATGAGCATCCGCATGAGACCATCTGACGTAAATACCTCTGTAGTCGAATCCGCAAATCGAGTCTTCCGAGGTCCAAGAAGAGATTCTTGGATTACCGCTAGACTCTCCTTGTTTCTACTAACCCCATGATTCCTAGCTGCGATCTAGGCCACCAAGAGTATCCTGCGCACCGAGATGTCCCTTACTCGGGTTGGAGTCGATGTGGACACCTGCAGCTTGCCACCAGCCTCTCAACTGACCAAATGTTTTTTCCAAGAAGTTAAGACGAAGACGAACAAAATGCTCTTCAATGCTTATGCAGAGAGTGTGGCCGTTTCCACATCCGCTTTGTGTAGTCCCCTTCCCGCTCATTCCATGATATAAGATGAACCGCAACAAATGCTATACAATTTCCTCTTTCTCGTTAGGGCTAACTACGGGGGACGAGGGTTCTACCCCTCGTCCCTCTCCAACCAGGGTCAAGCGTGGGGTTCGACTTTTGCAACGTTTTATGTGCATTTTGAACCCTTTAATAGGTTCTTGTTTTCAGGAGCGGCTTCAACACAATAGAACAATTAAAAGAGGTCACTGGACAACACACACTTTGGTAGCACAATAAAGTTCTTTAAACATGTGAATACTATTTTTCGACACTAAAATAAAGATTTTCTGGTAGCAATCTTCCAATAATTACTGTTTAATTTGTGCAGGTGTTTTTTCAGAACATCATGGACACGACACATTTTTCTACCTGAAGGAGCGACGTCCGCATCTGAAATTGTGCTCTGAAATAGTATTATGTAAAATTTTGAGTGTTACTTTCTGATGACGAATTAAGTGCTTTTCCTAAATTTTTTTGAAGCGCTCATCAAATCGACTACGGAGCGGCAAACGAATGGTGGACGATGGAATTTCCATGGAACTAATGTTCTGTCATCCTAAGGAAGCATCATAAAAAATCAAAATGAAGCCTACAAAAATCCAAGCCCTGTGTATCGTCCAACAAAAAAACAAGCTTCTCCGCAGCAATGACGGAGCTGCGATGAGGATATGATTAGGATGGATCGTATACAAAATCCCCGTTTTTCATAAAAAATTATTTTTCTGAATGTCGACACACTAATCACAATGGAAGATGTTACTTATAGAACCTGTTTTTTAAAGCTTGAAAACAGATTTACTAAAGCTTTACGAATTTTTCAGGAGTCCCAAAAATCTCCGAGTTACGGCAGTTTACGTGTGGTTACTGCGTACTCTGACATGATCGATTGCAGTGGAAATATGGATGGACTCCTCGCTGGCAGAAATTTCTGCCTTCTGAAGAGCAGGACGACAGAGAGTAGAATTGTCCCATATGAAATTTTAAGTCGCGCTTAATATACATTAAATACTAAGCTTCTCTTCTGCGATGAAGATATGATTAGGATGGATCGCTTAAAAAATTCTCGTTCTTCATGAAAAAATTATTTTCTAGCCGAAGCAGATCACCCATACGGATAAAATCCAGCCACAAAAACCTTAAAGTCCTGATCAATTCACTATGAAAAAATTATGATTTTCTGGATCGAACAGGTTGAATCGACCTTTGGTCGACTTTTCACCAACGTCACCGGAGCATGAAACTGAACGTTCACAAAAAGGTTCATAACTCGGTAAAATTCTCGAATTTTGAACGCTCTTCTAGCTTCTCAAGAACTAGATAAAACGCTTTTTTTCAATGTGTAAAAGACGGTTTCCAAAAAAGGAGTCACGTGTGGCTGTTGGTTCGATTTTTGTGCAAAAAAATTAAGTGGCTTCACAAAAATATTCATCACTCGAACAGTTCTTCGAAGTTTCAAAATCCCGCTAGCTTTTCAAAAACTAGAAGGAAAGCCCTTTTTCACTATATAGGAACCAGTTTCCAAAAATTCGGTCTTCATTCGCGGCAGGGGGTCCGGTTTCAGGTCCATTTCGCAAAAATACGTACCGAAAATGGAACCCCCCGCCCCGCATGAAGATCCCTTTCTTGGAATTCGATTGTTTTATGGTTAGAAAGCATATTTGCTCTATTTCTTGATGGCCGAGCAGAATTTTCGATTTTTGGAAAATTAGTCGGGATATGATCAATTTTCGAAAGTCGTGAACTGAATCTTGGATCGACCCTTCACCGACGTCATCGAAGTGATCTCACAAAATGCTAACAACTCGTTAAGTTTTTCGAAGTTTCGAAATTCCGCTACCATTTCTGAAAGTAGATAAAATGCGCTTCTTTATGGTTACAAAAATGCTTTATAAAAAAGGTCTTCATGCGGAGCGAGGGGGTTCGATTTGTTGTCGATTTTTGCCAAAAATCGACCAGAGAAAATTGGAAGAGGACAACAACACGTTTCCCGTTCTATTATGTTGATAAGAGTTTGCGTGGGCATTCACTCACATGCGTATCTAGCATTTTGAACCTCCGAGTGACACATACACTAATCTAAAGGGAGTATCCTTGCGCCACTCATTGCAGATGGGCTAATCTCCGGATTATGAAAGATTACGTTTGGAGCTGCAGCATCTAATTGTTGTTTAATAGAGCTTATCAGCTACCTAGCTGTCACGACAGGGAACCCATAAATATTGTAACAAAAACGTGTGCATATGAAAGCAACAAGGATGGACCAGATTTGATCAAAATTAACACGTTGGCGACAATGTAGCGCAATGGTGCGCGATAGCCAGTCTGCCTCATGGCACCTTGTCGCGCAATGGTGCGCGACAGTATTATTTCAGAGTGACATTATCTTCGTCCAAACTTTGCCTTGGGAGGTTATTTAAGATGTTGAACACAGTGGCGATGTCCGTTTGGTAAACTACAACCGTTCACCACCAATTTCGCTAAATAGTATTGTCACTGCCTTTGTTCAAACTCCCTGAATGGAGTTATTCGAGGTGCTGGTCACGATTCTGATATCCGCTTCTTGAATTTCTCTCGATTACGATGAGTTACGAGTGCCATCGACCAGTTATCCATTGAGTGTTATTTTTCAGACTTAAATCAATAAAGGTGACAAACAGGCATGATTACAAGCTACAACTACTTGGATGTTACCAAACGTCACTAAGGAGATCAACTTCACAAATAAATTCAAGAAAATAAACATTTTTAATTGCCAATCAACAGCTATGAGTTGTTTGGAAGCAATCTAAGCAACAGAATTTGCTCATTCACTGCAATTCGTCTTAATCCTTCAGCTAGATCCCTTGCGGTCCGATTTCGATGGCAATCCTAGAATTTTTCAGTCTATGTTTCGCATCAAAAACAATTATTTTAAAATTGGACCATCAAAATGGAGAAAGGAGAGAAGCTCATTGCGGGAAAGAAAAGATTTAGGGGATATCGCAAAAACGAAACCAAAATTTTGAGAACGGATATCAGATTCGTGATGTGCATTTTGAAAATTCAATTTATGCTAATCTAAGGTAACGAAATATCGGGTCACACGCGCGCAATACGCGCGGTCCTGCGGGCCCGACGCGCGAAAATTGCGCGGTCGTCAACGTGTTAAGAGTGATTTTCCCATAAATAAGAGACCACGACGGAACAATATTATTTGTGGTGACGCACCCTTGAACCCCTGGATCACATGAGTAGATGTGCTGAGCGCGTCTCAGCACCTCTTACGAAGTTTTTTCTCATTTGCCTTTAAGACGATAGAGCTTCCTTTTTTTATAGCGTGTAGGGTTTCAAATTTGCCCTAAAATAATTTATAAATAACGAACAAAATGTTAAGGATGAAGGAATTTTGTTTCATGGTAATTTGTAGGTAAGAAGTAGCGCAGATGCATGGGATGCAGCCAACACACCATTTTCTTTCTCCTGTTAGAATCGTCGCTTTATCGAAGAACGAATTTCGCTTCTGAGATTGGATTTAATTATTTTATGATCAATTTTAATTTAATAGGATTGCGTTTAGAACAGTAGTGTTGGGTGTCAACAAAAATTAGTGCAATTATTGGACAAAATGTTTCACTGATTTTACATTTTAGCACGAAAACCTAAAAAGCGTATGGGGACACGCTTTGAAAATTTTTGGAAAGGAAAACGAGAAATGACCATATGCGTTCAATCTCAGTATGTCATCAGATTTCACCAACATAGTTTTAGGAGCTTTCCAATGTTTGTAGAGCAGTAGCCCTGCTTACAGCAAATCAGCAATGGAACGCTAGGAAACCTAAGGCGCAGAAAAACATAAAAAAGTTTTGCAGCTTGTTGGTGCAAATCCTAAACCTCACGTGAATACTAGTTTTCGAATCCTAAATTCTGAAATTTATCACAGGTTCGAAATGCGTTTGTTCTGCACTTTATGTTTTTTGTACATGGATATCCATTCAAAAACACAACACAAAGGGACTTAGGTTAAATTCATTGTACGCATCGGGTTGTCGCAAAACTAATCACCGTTTCGAGGTATGCATAAATAAACGAAGCTCTTAATCTACATGATTCCATCTCAGGGAAAGCCACACAGCCACATTGTGGACATCACTCTAATTTTTTCTAGCCGACCTTTTGCAGGGCACCGTAAAATCATGAACCGACGTGATTATCGAGTCATCATACTTTACGAATTTAAATTAAGACATTCTGCGGCAGCGGCATCCCGTAACCTTAGCAGCGCTTTTGGGCGGACTGTCCTTGCGAACGAACGGTGAGGCTCTGCTTCGAAAAACACACTTCTGACGATTTTGTTCTCGAATAAAAACCGGTCGCGGGCGCAGGCCGTCGCTTGACGATGAAGTTTTGAGGAGAGCCGTCAAAGCAAATCGGGAGGCGAACACACATACGTTAGCAGAGGACCTTGGCGTACACCATAGTACGGTAGCAAGATACTTAGCGAGAATCGGCTAGGAGGAGATGTCGAAATGGGTGCCCCATGAGCTGACCAATGAGTGATGGCCGTTGTTCCTTGACGGTTGGCTGGCGTTTGAATCCGCCATTGGCGTGAAAATTTCGCGTTGGCGCTGGAGCACGAAAACCGATGCGCTTGTCATCTGATTCTTCGACGGTTGTGGGGTAAGCGACGACCATGACTTTCGTCTATTCGTCGATCCATCAGGCCATCCTGACTATGGATTCCCCTTGCGTTCTTCCCTGCTTCTCTTCTCGCCCGTCCTAGAGTCCGGACAGCGGAATACTCGACACCTGTACTGCGACCGGTGCTGGGTTGGTTGACGAATGCGTTTCATTAACACATTTTTCAAAGGGGGGAAGGAATCACTTACCATTTTTTATTTCGCAAGGCACGTATAGATGGCAGGTGCTAGTTCCAGATAGAGAGAGATGTGGAAGGCGATTTTTGATGAGAAAAAAGGGCGATGATTTGAAAAATCTCGTCCAATAGTGGTATTAAGTGTAACTGGACAGCCAATTAATCAAGAGAACTTAAAAGGAAGAATGTCTATTGGAGAAGCTGGTTTGTCAACAACATCGAATGAATGGAATTTCAACATCTTCCTGACTCGTGTGGAAAATATCGTTTAGAGGCATTGCACATGATAGCGCCTTTAAAAGATGGGACCGATGTTCCCTTGCTGCGTTAGGCTGGGTCCGCAGCAGGGTTCTGCTCTTCGAGCGCAGGACCAGACTAGAGGAGGGACTCTAAGGTGTGCGCCAACCAAGCTGCTGGTGTAGAAGCTTTCTTCGTCGCTCAGGGGGAGTCCGCTGCAGATTTCTGCTCGAAGAGCGGCGAAGCGCATACGGCTGGAAAAATGAGCAAAAAATGCACCAAAATTGCGTATGCGTCAAAGCCCTCGAACTCCAAGTAGTAAGCTGAAATGCAAGTATGCCACAACGCAGTAAAACCGAACCCACGACCTCCCTCGCATCAATCGAGGCCACTTCCTCCACTGCACCACGACCCGCTTACCCGTTCTGCCATCGCGGGCGCACAAGGTATTGATCCAATGTCAACGTGGACGCCGACGCGGGGTCTCTAATCTAGGAGGGCGCAGACAGCAAGAGATTACGTGCTCCAGCGCCAACGCGCGCTTGACTTTCGCGCCAATGGCCGACTCAAACGTCAGCCAACCGTCAAGGTTCAACTTCCACCACCAATGAGCAGCATCTGGCACGTTTCGACACCTCCTCCAATACGCTATTTCGCTTTAAAAATGAGCCTTTTATAAGCGGCATTTTAACCGTATATGACAAATGTGTTCTTTGCGATAACAGGAAGCGGGACAGATAACGGTGCTCCTCCAACATCATTTCCTAAACCCAACCTTCACCCTAAAAAAGTTACGCTTACTTGGTAGCGGAGCTGTAAAGGTGCAATCCATTACAGCTTTTTGCCGCCTCGTCGGACAGACAAAACAGAGTCTTACTGCTGTATTTCAGACCAAATGTATGAGCAGTTGCAAAAATTGTGGCCTGCAGTGGTGAATAGAGGAGGGCCGCTCTTGTTGCAGGACAGCGAAAGGCCACATACCTCACAAATCACTCGGAAAATTGACCAATTTAGGTATCGGAGTTCTTCCTCGGCCATCATATTCTCCCGACCTTTCCACCACTACCACTTTTTCCCTAGCTCATGATTACCATTGCTTCAGAAACAATTCACTAATTTGGCCCATGTTGAATGTGCCCTTCTTGATTTCGTTAATTCCTGTGATCTCAGATTCTATTGTAAGTTTCATTACTCTTTCGTTGCAAAGCAAAAATATAGATTCTCATGGTTTGAGTTCGATTAATAAGGTTGTGTTTAGGTAGTTGAAATAATGGTCCTTTTTGGCGATTAACTTTGCAACAGCCTATTCCATGTATCCGATGTTGCGCGCTCTAAAAAAGCGAAACTTGCCGAAACCTAAGCCGCACAAAAGGTATAGCAATCTTTAACAAGAGCACTCTGACACAAAAACGGCATACCAGTATTCATCAAAAGTCAACATGGTAGAAAACCTATTTTTTATTTGAATTTTACTAAAGAATATTTCAACTTTTAAAGGACTGTCAGAGGCCCTAACGAAAGAGTTATACGAAGGTTGTGACAATCACAAAAAGAGCGAAATACAGAAAAAAGGTGGAAAAAACTACTCAGATGATAGGACACAACTCTTAGAACTTATAGTTAATCGGGACACGGTGGAAGCAACAAAATCGTGATGTGTTAAAAAAGGTGAGAAAAGTAAGAGGATCATTGGCGCAGACTTAGAAAAGTGACTCAGCACGGCGATGCACGTTAACTTGAACCATAAAATGCGCTTATTCTATTCACTAGGTAGGACGGTGAGAGTTGGCGGTGAAGAAGCAATCGAGGCTTTCGCTCTGTTGGTTCGCTTGAAAATCCCTACTACTTCTTCACGAACGTTCCTATTTATACATATGTAGACGACTCCGTGTATTCCTAAAAAGCAAATGTAAAAAAATCAACTGTGGAAATACAGCGCAATGGTCGCTGTGTAACAGCAAGCGCTGAAAATACCCACCATGGCTTATTTGCCATACGATGTTTGCTGCAATGACGACGCTCCGATGAACTGGCACAAATACGAGCACAACGTATAAAAGGGCAGCCACAGCAGTGCTTACACAGATGATGAGGGCTTGAAGAAATAGCTAAATTAGAATATTTGCTGGTCTCAAAGACTACAATATCGCTCCTGCATTTTGATTTCTGGTTGCAACAAACGCAAAAAACCGCCGTTCGCGCCGCGTTCCCATAACTCCCCTCGAGGTGGCCTATTCAAAAAATAAACATAACAGTGAAATCCAACATGCGTTATGTACCAAATATTTGCTATAATCCAAGCTAATTGCACAGGCTGGGTCCAGATCTTATATGACTCAAACCTTTTTTTCTAAAACCACTGTATGACGCCTACGTTCCCGAAATTCCACATTGAATTCTAATTGTAGGTTCTGTATTTTGAATAAGCTCCTAAGAAGAGAGTTATGGGAGAAAGGCGAAAATGGCAGTTTTTTGCGCCTACTCCACTCAAAAACCAAGAGAAAGGGGCGGTATTGTAGAACATATTACTAAGTCTCTCAATTAATCGTAAGCTAAGCTATTTAAGTTTGCTACATCTAAAGAGTCACAGTTTTCTGTTTCATCCAATACAAAGTTTGAAGTTATTCAAAATCATTTCACTGAGTGTTTCGTTACTACTTATTGTGACGTTCTTATTTCTTTGTTACTTGTATATGTGTAAACAAAACATGCAGTAAAATTTTAGTTCACGTCCACTCTAGACGAACAAGTTGAATTGATGCTGCTATGAACGTAAATCTAGTAATGAAACGCATGCCTACACCACGAAAGGCTGTCCATTGCTTTGCTACTAGAAATCGAAATAACCTGCGCTTGAACTTTGCTGATACGAGCACTAGACATATTGCCAAAGCCTACGACGTAGAAGCAGAGCACTGAGTAAAGCACACTCAATATGATTATCACTGATATATTGTGAAATGGTAGAACAAGCGATGTGTAGTATGAGATTTCCTGAAACAGAATATTCCTTTACATTGTTACAGCACCTGAACTTCATTAGATAACAACCCTAAAAACTGTTGTACCCCTCCCAAAAATTCGCACTTCTGTTACTTGCTCTAGCTAGTAGAGGAAGCGCAACGATTTTTTTAAATTTTTCAAAAAATGGGGTTTTGGAGTTGGTGTATTTTTTATACTCGTTGCCTCATCTAGCAGCAGGCAATTACTTCTTAGCAACCCTATAACAAGCCTTAGAAGCTCGTTCTTTGCATTTAAATTTCTTGTGGTTCAGATTATGTAAAATGTGAACGAAAGCAGCTGTCTTAGTCCTTTTCCGCTTTTAAAAGAGATGAATACCGCTATCTGCGAAAGAATACTAGTTGTCAGTTTACTTTTTTATTCTGTTATACATATTTATGTACTCAGCTTGCTTGTGTTGTTTTGTTCTCATCTGTCATTTGCTCTACATGTGCTTACGCATGTAATAAATGTTAAAGTATTGAGCAGTCGCAAAATTACTGTGGATCTCGTACTCTCGACGTGATCATCCTATAGATCATCCCTAGTTGCTTTCGGGGTCGTTCTGCCGCTCGCTCGTACCCTCCGCTCGCACCGTGTCCATTGTTCGGCGCCCGCGCAATGTCTCTCGCGTCCACTCCTATTATTTATGTATTTGTATGCAGTACCAGTACCTGATAGGTTCTACCCTGCAAGCATTGTCCCCTCTTACCGCTAGTAATAGTGTTGTTGTGTTGATCGTTTCTAGCGTTGGCATAATAAATTTGTAACGAAAAAAAATTAATCGCCAAAGCGGACCGCTTACTTCAAGCTGCTAGAACTCAGCACAAACACAACTTTATCGATCGAAGTAAAAAACACCAGAATCCACACATTTTTTCAAAGAAAAGGTAATAAATCTAATCCTTCATAATAAAAACTGAGATCACAGAAATCAACGAAATCAAGGAAAGCACATTCAACCTCGGTCGAAATAGTGATTTGTTTCTGACGCAAATGAGAATCATGTGATAGTCAATGGGAAAGAGGTCGGCAAAATATGGTGGGTGAAAAAGAACTTTGAACAGAAGCAGCTTTCCTCTATTCATTACTGCCAACCACTATTTTTGCAACTTCTCATACACTTGACCTAAAATTTGATCATCTAATTTGATTTAGATAATCCATTGCAGCATTTTGCAACATGGTAAGGCATTTACAGCAGTAAGACTGCTGTGACTGCCTTACCACGTTGCAAAAAGCTGTAATGGATTACGCCTTTACAACACCACCACAAAGTGAGCATAACTTTTTCAGAGTGAAGGTCTGGTTTAGAAAAGGATGTTGTTGGAACATCCTTATCTACTTAGACAAATTCTCGCTTATTGTTGTTGTACATAAAAAACGTATTGTTCATCTGGATTTATAATATGGCTTACAAGAGACTCATTTTTAAAGCGAACTAGTAGGTTGGAGCAAGTGCCGAAACGTGCCAGACGCCGCTCATCGGTCAGATCACAAGGCACCATCTTCGACATCTTCTTCACCTTGCCGATTCTCGCCAAATGTCTTGCTACCGTACTATGATATACGCCAAGGTCCTCTGCTAACGCACGTGTGTTCGGCTCCCGATTTGCTATGACGGCTCTCCTCAAAACACCGTCAAGCGACGACCTGCGCCCGCGACCGGGTTTTTCTTCGAGATCAAAGTGGTCAGAAGCGTATTTTTCAAAGCAGAGCTTCACCATTCGCTAGCAAGGACAGTTCGCCCCAAAAGCGCTGCTAAGGCTACGGGATGCGTCTGCCGCAGAATGTCCCAATTTAAGTTTGTAAAGCATGGTGACTCGATAGTCGCGTCGGTTGATGATTTTACGGTGCCCTACAAAAGGTTGGCTAAAAAAATTAGAAAGACGTCCACAATGTATTTTGAAAGGGCAGAAAAAACCTACCAAATGTGTGGCTCTCCTGAGACGGGATGGTTTAGAGCAAAAACGTGTAATATTTATTTTTACCTACCTCGAAACGGAGATGATAGGCTGCCGCTGCCCATTTTGACAAAAACACAATCTGTGTTTACATCCCTGAAGATGGCGCAGGCTCCAACTATCATATTTTAGCCGTTGTTTTGTAGCTATGCTTGCAGGTGGTAATGTCCGTTCTCCATAGAGGTGCTACTGGACCCCCCCCCCCCCCCCTCCCAAAGAAGGTAAGCTGAACACGTTCGCACAATTCTGGCGGCTGCCCTTCATGAAAAGCAAGCCGGTGCACACCACGTTATAACAGCATGGATAATTGATAATTGATAATAATGGATAACAAAACGTAGGAAAATCTGAAGACGTCACCCAGAAGGGAGTAGCGTGAGCGCGGCTCGCCGAGTGACAAACGAGCGAGGATCACCGCCAATGGATGCATGACATCGGCTAAATAGGCTATCCTTGCAGTACTCTTGCCTTTACACCATCAGAAATCTCACAAGAGGGTCGCCAGAGATGTGCTCTATTCGTTATTCGTATAATCCTAGGCATCGATGTCAGCGCATTGGAAGAAAAGCCCTAGAGCAGTGATGAATCATAGGATACTGAAGAACGACAGCAGGTCGCCCTCCACAGATGCTCCATTAGCAGTAAATAATCGTTTTTGCGACCAATTAATAGTAAATGTCGAGCGCTAAGACGAACGAGTGATAAAGGTTACGCTCGTGATCAATGTTCTTTTCGGCGTGCGCACCACTGACGGGATGTCCATCTACAGCAAAAGGCCCATTACGAAACTTTGTGGGCAAGAAAACTTTTGAAGCGCCCAAGAGAGTATTTCAATTGTCGCGTCGCTAAAGAGCTAAACCGGCACATCGTTTAAAAAACGTAGCGTCCTGGCGATGTAGGATTCCATTATAGCAATCTAAATAATGACGGAATCTAGAGTATGCTTGATTATGCTGTATCCCAGGATCTTATCAGTGCCAGTACTTGCTCCAGAAGCGCAAAAGACACTTCACATACGGCCCATTGTAGAGAAGACGTGTGAATTCAACTGCAGATTTGTTCGCCGTTTGAATATGGAACTGGTTCTAGACGGTAGACTCCGTGCGAAACCTTAACGTCGCAACTTCGACTACTATTCCACGTTCGGATTCGCTCACCACGGAAGACGAGTTACGAATGAGGACGACGATTATAAGCACTAAGTATCGGCACTGCAGAGAGAAGGAAAATCTTATTATACCAAAAAGTCAACTGCCAATTAAATAAAACTGTGGAAGAGTGCTGATGCAATCAACGAGCGCAGTCCGGTCTGATGTTGCCTGCATGAATCCTAGTAAGAAGATAGTAGAGAAGCAAACATGGCAGTGGAAAGACAAAGGCAAGGTTTGGTTGAGCAAGGTACATACTGCACCTCATGTTCTTTCCTTGAAAGCTACTGAAAATAACGAAATGTTCTTCCGCAAGGAATGTACGTAGGCAAATGGGAGCGCTTTCAGCGCCTCTAAGAAAAATTCAACTCGAGCGAGGGAGAACGAGAAATTCTCCTTCTTCCGAGTGAGACTTCATCATCAGAACACTCGAGATATTGTGGTACTGAGAAATTTATGCTACCCACTGACAGCCTATGCGCTGAAGGGTTTGCTTGAAGAAAGTGGACGGAACCTTTCGTACTTTTTAAAGAAATTTTTACCATTCTATCGCAATGATAAACATACTCATTTGTTTGGTATATTGCTAAACCTACCCATTGCATATCCTCGGAGATTAGAGGTGCTGCCATAAACGCACCGGCAGAGCTATTGAAAAGTGTAGGCCTGGTAACGAAAGGGCGAATAATCATGATAAGGACGCACAGTGTCATCCACATGTATGTGTAGCATACTAAATAATTTCTTTATTTTAACTTCTTTACCTGCATCACTCTCAGTTCACGTCGAGCGGTCATTGAGTGCGGTCGGTGCTACTTATTCTCTGATACCGATTCTTCTCCGTGATATAACGTTCAAGATGGCGTCTCCCTCTCTGGTCGACCCTTCGCTCGAAGCCTCAAGAAGCATGAAGAACGAAGAAGGAGCCGACTTCAGCGCAACACCTTCGGCAGAAATCGCTTCGGCTCTCGAGCAACTACGAGTCGACAAGAAAACGCCGACGTTCTTAAAGAAGTTGGTCAGCCACATTTTCCACGTGCAAGATCATCTTTCTACTCTAGTGGCCAAAAACCTCGAGCTGCATGAGGAGAATTCTCGCCTTCGTGCTGAAAATGCGGCTCTAAAGCAGGCTCTTGCTAATTCTAAGTCGGTTGCTGCCCAATCTTCTGTTCCGCCTTCATCTGTTGAAGATAGTTTCGAAGAAAAGGAACGCCTTCGCTCAATAGTCATCAGTGGCGTATCTGAATCTAACTCTCCTTCATCTGTAACTCGAGCTCTTCATGATGTTGATGCTGTAAAACAAATATTCGATCACCTAGAGATTGAGTGTGTACCACAAGTTGTGTTCAGGCTAGGTAAACCTTTTGAGGGTAGATCGCGTCTATTGAAGGTTGTTTTGCCAAACACATATTATCAGAAGTTATCACTCAGAAGAGCTTCTAGGCTCCGATCCTTTTCCTGCAAAGGGGTGTATATCCGCCCTTCACTTACTAAACAGGAAAGGGATCGGATCAGAGAGAGCAGACTTGCTACAAATAGGCCCGCAATAGACATTAAGCTCACTTCTCAAGCAACCCAATCATCTGCGGTAAACTAACGAGTCTTCCTCGGGTACCTGCAACGAGCCTAAAATGTTTTTATTCTAATATCAGGTCTCTTCAGAAAAATATTTCGTATTTGATGTTTGCTGCAAGACGCTCCAACTATGACCTTATAATGCTTACTGAAACTTGGTTAAGTGATATTAATGACCTTGTACCAATTCTTGGGCAGATGAATTCAACCTATTACTTTGTAAGATGTGACAGAGCTCAAAAAAGGGGTGGTGGTGTTGTTGTACTTATTAAGCGTTCCATAGCATTTGAGGTTGTCTGGTGTGAATCTTATCCCAATGCTTTTGAAATTATCTCCTGTGATCTGAAACTGCTTCAATCCACTGTCAGGACAATTGTGGTCTATAGGACGCCTAGTTGCACCACTAGTGGTACGATACAGCTTATCAAGGCTTTAAGTGATTTAACCGCATTTGAAGGGCAATGCATTATAAACGGCGACTTCAACTTTCCAGATATTGACTGGGTTAAGGTTCCTCTGCATGCCACTTCTTTTACATCACAAATGTTTCTCAATTTTTGCAACTCTAACATGCTTGTACAAAAAGTTCACAAGCCAACTCGCGGTAGTCATACACTTGATCTTGTTCTTTGTAGCGACACTAAGCTAATACGTGATGTACTTGTTTCTGCACCAACTGGGTCAAGTGATCACAACAGCCTCTCTTACAATGTAGAGACTTTCATAAATCCAATATACTTCCGCCTCCGGAGGTCTTTCCACAAAGCCCCGTATGACTTCATTTGCCGCTACCTGTGTTCCTTAGATTGGAGATTTATTTTGGAGACACTTCCTGATATCAACGATAAGTATGAGTTTTTTCTATCAATTTTGCACGCATCAATTCAAGAATTCGTCCCTTTAGAGAGGCAGGTCCTAAATAGAGGCAACATTCCACCGCACCTGTCCAAGCTCTTTGAGATTAAAGAAAAAGCATGGCTGGACTACCAAAAAAATCCATGTCTTCAGGCTAGTGAACGCTTCAGACTTATTAAAACTAAATTTGATCGCCTTATCAAAAAGTACAATAGCTACATCGAACGAAAACTTTTGGACAATCCAAAAAAATGCTCGTTATATAAGTTGTTGAACTCAAGGCTGAAGCAGTCAACTAAGATCCCTACGCTAGTTGATGATGAGGGTAACTCAGCTGTCAGTGATTTTGAAAAAGCCTCCATGCTAGCCGCACATTTTAAAAAATCATACTCCATTGAGGCTGATAATGAAAGCTGGTCTGAGTTAGCCTTTTCCACTCAAAGTGCCTCACCTGATAGCTTTGTTTGGTTTCACAAAGAGGACATTTTCAAGCATCTGAGTAACTTACCGCTATCTTATACCACTACTCCTGATGAAATACCTGCCTACTTCATCAAAAAAGTAGCTGTAGCCTTAGTAGCTCCTCTCGAGCACATTTTCAATTTTAGTTACATGCATAGCGAAATTCCAAATCGATGGAAGCATGCATTTGTCACTCCTATCCCCAAAAAACCACCACATGGCTTAGTATCTAATTATCGTCCTATTAGTATCACATCAGTGTTTTCCAGAATATTTGAGAAAATTCTGAAAATGGCTCTTGTAAACCATATAGAAACACATGAGGTTATACCTAAGAACCAATATGGTTTTAGAGTCGGAAGATCGACTGAGACCTTGATGCTATCTACCTTAGATGATTGGACCAAGTCACTGGATGATAACACTGATGTTGATGTGGTCTTTTTTGATTTCAGCAAGGCTTTTGATAAGGTGCCCTTCAAAGAACTTATTTTCAAGCTTCAAATTTTTGGAATTCATCCCAGAATTGTTAAGTGGGTAAAGAACTTCATCACAAATAGATCCTTCCAAGTAAAGGTGAATGACAAATTTTCGCGCACGTACTCAATAACAAGTGGCGTACCCCAGGGGGGTGTATTGTCACCGATTCTTTTCATCATCTACACTTCCGATTTACCTGTCTTAGTTGAAAGGTGTGGCGTTAAGTGCAAAATGTTTGCAGATGATATAAAAGTATACAAGAATATTACCAGTGAAGAGGATCACCTTGCCCTCCAATGTGCTGTTTCAGATGTTGCCGATTGGTCGGACAGGTGGAAATTACCTATCTCAGCTCAAAAAACTCGGGTTTTTCACCTAGGCAATTCAAATTCGGTTAAACACATTTACAGCCTTGGTGGTTGCAACCTACTCAGTGAAAACAGTCTGCGTGACCTGGGCTTCATCTTAGACAAAAAACTTAGTTT
This sequence comes from Heligmosomoides polygyrus bakeri, assembly GCA_947359475.1. Taxonomy (NCBI): domain Eukaryota; kingdom Metazoa; phylum Nematoda; class Chromadorea; order Rhabditida; family Heligmosomidae; genus Heligmosomoides; species Heligmosomoides polygyrus. The sequence goes on from OX375865.1 coordinate 11,346,281, forward strand.
TTCAGAGCATTGCGAAACAATTGCAAAGAAAGCTGAAAGAGTTACTTACAACATTTTTAGAGCATTGTCTACAAATTCAAAAACTCACTTGCTTCTTGCATACAAATCATATGTTCGCCCAATACTGGAGTATGGCACCACTGTGTTCAATCCTCACCTTAAGCGCTGCATACAGAGGCTAGAATCCGTTCAAAATAGCTACACTAGAAAGCTATGGTTACGCTTAAATGGCTACGACTATACCTCCATTCCATCAGCGCCTAATCGTAATAAAATATTCGAGCTGGAATCACTTGCTATTCGTAGGAAGCGAAACGATCTAATTATGATTTTCAAGATGATGACTGGAAAAGTTGCACTTCCACTTACTGATCTTTACACAGTCCATCATTCTACCACTAGGGGTTGTAGATCTAAAATTCACTATTCTACGGCCAAAAGTTGTGTTCGTGCCTCCTTTTTCACTCAAAGGGCCGGTTCTGAATTCTTGATGTTTACCAAAAAACATACTTTGCCATCTTCGATTAACCAATATAAAAAGCTCGTTGGTAGTTATCTTAAGACTCGCTAATTCGCCGTTTCTTGTATTTTTGTGTTTATTACCAATGTGTTGTCTTGCTAGTCTTTATTTCGTCGCGTGTTGTCATACACGTATAAATAAATAAATAAATAAATATAGTTAACTCAAAATTTCAAACGAAAAGGCTCATGGGGAACGTGAAAGCAACGTAATCATAAGCTGAGCAGCTCAAATAACATTTTTTAAACTCGGTTGTAATCAATAGAGTGTCTATGAACAAAAATCAGGTATTATTATATATCAGTACTAGAAAATATAAGGAACGAAGGTTCTCAAATTGTAGTTTAGAAATCAACTTGAAAGCCAGACAGCACCTCGTTACAGAAACTGCGGCTAGCAAGTGAAATTCATTTAGAATATTTATAGGTAACCTTCTAAAAAGCTTGGTCGTGAAATTGCAGCAATTTTTGACATAAGCAAGGATAACGACAAAGAAAGCATGGTCACTAAAGGCCCTAACCTTTGCAGCGAGCGGCGGGCGGCTGGCGGCAGAGGCACGTAGCGGCGAGGTACTGTATTTCTAGTCGGGAACTGCTGCTCATATTCGCCTTCCCCCTTCTGTCCGCGCTCTGGACGCTCCATGGCGCGAAAGGCCAGAGCACAGATAGCCTATGCCGGCGCGGAATCGGCGCGAAATCAGCTCCAGCGGCGCCGCCGCCGCCCGCCGCTCACCCCAGGGCTCGCCGCTATGGTTAAGAATAGGACTGAGGCGTTGCCGCAGAAGTGTGCGGGCCTTAAGAGAGCCCCGAGCATTCGAACGAAAGCAAAATCAAATCAAAAGAGCGGTATCAGTCGAGGGGCGGAACAAAGGTCGTCAATCAGACATCAACGGAAAACTACCATCCCGCCGTCCGCCTAAGGCCTATGTTATACTATGGCTGTCGGTGACGCGTCGCCGACGCTGCGACACGTCACCGACAGCCCGTCGCCAACGTCGCTGGCGACGTCGCCGACGTCGTCAAAAGGAGAGCATCGGAACACATTTTTAGCATCGCAGCGCGTTTTCAGTGTCATCATTTGGTAACCAGACTGCGGATAGAAACGCTAGGTGATCAAATCTGCTCGAATTTGCTTACATTGTGTGTTTTTTCTTAATATGTTTCGAGACTTGATGATGATTTTTGTTTTGTATGAACGATAGCCTGCTCGACCATTGTTAATCTGGCGAATTTTCTCTTACTAACCACATTTGCCTTTAGAAGGATGGATAATTGTGATCTCAAAACAGTCTTGGGAAAGAGATACGTGAGATGCCGGATGAGAGGGTCAGAGTCCTCTCCTTTTATAGTTCTGCTCCTCTCCATTCTTCTTCTTCTTCTTCTTCTTCTTCTTCAGCGTTTGTCCCACTTAGTTGCGGGGTCCGCTTTCCTGGAATGTTGGCGCCATTTCTCCCGATCAAATGCCTGATCAGGGTGCAACCCAGCCATCTTCAAGTCCTGATGCAGCGTATCAAGCCACCGCTGTTTTGGTCGCCCTCGTGGCCGCCTACCGGGCACATCAAGGTTAAGACCAGTCTTCCGGACAGTGTCACCTTTTGCGCGAAGGACGTGGCCGTACCATCGCAGACGAGCTTCGCGCATCTTCTCAAATATCGGGGTGACACCGAACCTCTGCCGTATGGAGTCGTTGCGTACTCGATCCAAACGCGTAACTCCGGCCGTCCACCGCAGCATCTTCGTTTCCATTACGCTGAGGCGCCTTTCAATTTCTTTGGTAACGGGCCAGCACTCAGCTCCGTAAATAGCTACAGGCCGGACGACTGCTCTGTAGATCTTCGACTTGAGGCGCTCTGGTATTTTCTTGTCGCAGAGCACTCCCGTCAGAGAGCGCCATTTGGACCACGCTGCACTCACGCGTGAGTTGGCTTCAACGAGTAAACCGCCATCGGACGCGATTGCTGATCCCAAGTACTTGAATACCGAAGTACGTGGCAGCTCAATGCCATTTACCTTAATGGAGCTGGACTCGTCTTCATCAGTCGTCATATACTCGGTCTTCTTGACATTCAGTTTGAGTCCAAATCTCTCCAAGCGATCGCACCAAGCTTGTACCTGCCGCTGGAGTTCAATCTTGTCTTCGCTAGCAAGCATTACATCATCAGCATAAAGCAACGTCCACGGGACCGGCTGCTGAAGATCACGCGATATGGCATCCATAACGACGACGAAGAGTAGTGGGGAGAGCGCAGACCCTTGATGTACTCCGACAGAGATGAGAAACTCCATCGACGTGCCTGCTCCAGCTTGCACTCGACTCTTTGGACAAGAGTACAGTATTCGTACCCACTCTATGAGCTCTTCGGGGACTCCATGTTTCCGTAAGGCATACCATATCACTTCACGCGGAACGCGATCAAAGGCCTTCTCCAAATCCAGGAAGGCAAGATGCACCGGCTTCTGTTTCTCGCGGTGTTTTTCTATCAGAAGGCGAACGGCGTGTATGGCATCGACTGTGCCACAACCAGCTACGAAGCCGCACTGGTTGGTAGAGAGCTGGACGGTATCACGAATGCGCCCGTCGACAATCCGCTCGAAGATCTTCATGCTATGCGAAAGCAATCGGATTGGACGGTAGTTTGTGCAGTCCGCTGGACTGCCCTTCTTTTTCCAAATCGGAATCGTCGTGCTTCTCTGCCAGATATCGGGCACTTTCTTCTCCGCAATAACCTGGTTGAAGAATGTCGCCAGCCACTTCGTTGGGTACCAGGATTTCGACTTCCATAAGTCGGCCGCCAAATCATCGGGGCCCGTTGCCTTGCCCGGCTTCATCTTCTTCAAAGCCGCTTCTACCTCCTCTACGGTGATTTTCTGAACGGGACCGTATACAGGAGGAGAAGATGGAATGCTTGGATGAGCAAACTCTACTGTCGAGACTTCCTCGAAGTAGGTGCGCCATCGGTTCAAAACCATCTTGCGGTCCATGAGTAGATGACCGTTCTCATCGTTGATGCCAAAGAACTTCTCAACATCCTCAGTCTGGCGATGGCGTACCTTCGCGAGTCGATAAAGAAATCGCTCGCCATCGCGCGACTCAAGCTTCCCGTTGACATCATCGTAATGAGTGGCTCTTGCAACGGCTACCGCCTTCTTAGCGGCTTTCTTGGCTTCCTGATACAGACGCCATTTATCGGCTGTCTTATCGCCGAGGAATGCGTGGTACAATCTCTTCTTCTCTCGGACTTTTTCCTTAACTTCGTTAGTCCACAGCCATGTCTGCTTATCGACCTTACGCCGTCCCGGTTTCGTGGTGCCGAGTTCGGAACGCGCAGCATTGATAATCGCGTCGGTTGCTATTTGCCATGTCTCGTCGACGGTCGTGACCGTCGGCAACCGAATGCGCGAAGTAACAGCTGCTTCATTCTCTTTCAGTCGCCACCACTTAATTCTTGACGGACCGCTCCGTTCGACCTGCTTAAACATCGGTGGTGTGATCCTCATAGTGCAGATCAGTGGGCGGTGTTGTGTGGCGACCGTTTCATACGGCACGACCTTCGCGTCCGTGACAAGCCCTTGGTCACGATTTCGCACAAGGACAAAGTCGATCTGCGTTTTAGAATTCCCGCTGTAGAATGAGATAAGGTGGGATTCACGTTTTCGGAATCTGGTGTTCACGATGATGAGGTCGTGCGACTCCGCGTACTCGAGGATACGCTCACCATCGGCGTTACGTGAACCAAAACCGAAACCACCATGACAGCTGTACCCGTCTTTCGCAGCGCCAACGTGCCCGTTAAGGTCACCTGCGACAATGATTACGTCTTGTGACGGCACTTCTGCTGTCTTCTCATCCAGCAGGCTCCAAAATTCATCCTTGGCTCGCTCAGAGCATCCAGTCTGTGGAGCATATGCAGAGAAAAGATGATACCGCCGCCGTTCTGCAGCGATTACGACCTTCATCAAGCGGTCATTGAAACGTTCCACGCTTGCAATCGCGTCTCGGAACCGTTCTGAGACGATTATGCCAACACCGCTGGTGGTCCTGGGACTGCCACACAGAACGGCTTTGTAGCCTCGGCCTATGTCCCTTGACTTGCTACAGGACCACCTCGTCTCCTGCACCGCACACAAGTCAATCTTCCTTCGCTCCAGTGCCTCTGCCAACTCAAAGGAGCGGCCCGACAACGTACCCACATTCAGCGTTGCCACGCGGGTCTTGCTTACGTTGCGGGACTTTTGGACTAGCTCAGTTTCCCCCCGATGCCGTCCTCGCATCAGGGACCCTCGCATACTTCTCACACTCGCCGGGCTTTGCGAGTGCGCGTCGGCTCCCGCGGACGCCGTAGCATTATCTCGTGAAACATTCAGCACCATCAACCATATGATGTGACATGGGCTGTTCGTAGGCCGGCCTGTCACTAGGGCCTGTCGCCTGCATTCGAGTGTCCGTGTTCAGCTCGGCTCGCAAAAGCGAACAGTTTCCAGTGGCACCACGTGGAGGAACGGACATCGCCACCTGCTCCTCTCCATTGAGGGCTAACATAAAGCCATATGGTTTCTAGGCGCAAGTACTGCTCCAAACCTGTTATCTTTTGTGTGGCGTTAACCTTGAATGATGAACGAGGAAGAGTTAGGAGCAGTACGTGAGGCCCACTCACGCAGCTAGTGTGGAGCTGAGGTTCAAATCATTCGACGATTACTTGGTCGGACTGGACGAGGCTCATTTAACTCTTAATTAATATGAAATGTATCTCGAAAAAGCTCGCTCTTCGTAGAGGTTTGCAGTAACATTTCAGGAAGCGAGGAATCACTACTTACTTTTCACACAGTTTCATTTTGTATTATTTGGTCTGCAAGAAAGCGAAAAGGCCTAGAAAAAAAATCCGAAAAGAACGGCTGAGAAGGACAGAAAAGCGAAGAAAGGTGACAAAGTGAAGGGAAGGTAAGGTTAGACTCCCACTCCCTCTCAAACACTCAGTGTTCTAAGGAATGGCACTATTGGTGTACGCAAGACGGCCGTCTTTTGCACTTCTCGATTTCGTAATTCGAAGTCCGGTGGGGATGATGGCAGTGCCGGTAACGAAGAACCAACCCACAATTAAAACACAGTACCCACGAGTCTTCAATCACTTTGGTCGTGGCCTCAAACTTGAGTAATTAAACCACGAATATAATGCACAAACTCGACAAGGAACGAATTGTTATACAAATGATTTCTTAAAGGCGCATAGGAACTAGGTCATCAGCGCAGGGCGATATGGACTTAAGCTTTTCACCTGCATCCTTGTGTATTTACGCCAGACTGTAGTCAGCTGAGGCTGATGTTATTCTGCGATAAAGATTAGCATTAGTGAATTTTTGTGCGGGATGAGCCTCTAATTATATTGTACTTCTACGAGATATGGTAACGCCAATGTTAATGCATATTTAGCCCAACTAAAGACTTGCAGGGACGACCGGTGATCAAGTCAATGTTTTGCCCTTAGACAACACTAGTACCAACTCAATCGACCACGTAGGACTGGAGGGCTTGATTGACCTGGGCGAGAATATGAGGTCGGAATGCATGTAAAAGCTGGTCACTCTTTTAACACCCCTACGCTTCCTAAAATTGACGAAAGTCTATCATTACTTAAACAAGAGATATGGTCCTTATATGCGCAGGTAGTTATGAAATTGCACGATTTTTGTAATTTGTGGTCAACTCCTCATCGCATTATGTGGCTCATGTCCTAGCTGATCACGACAGAAAGAAAACATGGATAGGGATGAGTTGTAATCACTGTGGGCGCAGAATGGTAAGTGCAAATGCTAAAGGTGCACTTCCAACTGTTCTCATGCCTGCTTCAACGCTAGCGCTGGCTTTTACGTGATCCTTATAATTTAACTGTTTAAATGAAACCTTTGAAGAGAAAACGAAGAGAACGCATCGATGGCATCATCTCCACTACTCGGTTGATAGCAAGAACTATGCAGCTAAATGTCGATCCCATCCAAGCACCTAAAAACTTTTTAAAAATTATTTAAATAAAGTCATCATTGTTTTAATATCTATAATAATAATAATGTTGCAATAATTAGGTTTTTATAAGGAGGTTCAATAATAATGATATTTTAATGATAATAAAAATAATAGTTGCTTTAGTATGGTTGGTTTTAGAGTGAACCTTACGTACTCCATGCTATGTGTCCTGTAAACTGGCCAAAAGCGATGCTGCTGCAAAACACCTGTCCGGTCTATAACAGCGCATTTCTATATTCTTTTCTTCTTGTTTTTGATTATAATGCTCACTCACAAAATCAATATAAGCGACGATGAAAGATCCAACAAGCACATTCAATATGTCAATCACTCCGTTGAAGAAAATAAGTTGATAGCAAGGAATCCTCAAGAGCCTGCCGCGTGCCATACCCACCAGAGCAACAATATAGGTTATCTAAACGATATTGCTTTCATAGACAAACACCTCAACAGACAGTTATGAAGAAAGAGAAAGAATAAGGCCTGAAGAAGAAACAACACTCATTTTTCTAAAATTCCTGCTTTGCGATCCATGCTCTATCAGCTCTGAGCTTTGAATGTTTTAGAAGATATATAGGCCCAACACGTCATTGCAAGACATGCTTACTAAGAAAATTGTCCCACTAATCGAGAAGTACACAGCCTGATATTGGTTCACTGAGCCCCGTTCTTTCCATTCGGCCAGAGTCCTCGAACTGCAGTTATATTCGCTCTGATCAATAATCCATGGAATGTTGAAGTAGAATACATGCATGCTGAAAGCACATATAGTCTGGATTAAGGAAATCATACACTCTGACATATGACAGAAGAAAGTGACAGGTATAAGGAATCAGGAAGTCTGACCTTTTTTTGTAATGTATCCTCCCTTCCCTCTAACTAGTTACTGGGTTCCTGCGTTGTTCTGCTCTGCGTTTGTTTCGTTTATTTTGGCTCTTTTTCGCTCTAACTAATTTTTTTATCCTACCAACGTCACTATTTAGTTCAATTTTACTTCCTTATCCGGACATCTATTCCGACACCACATTCCGGGCGTTTGGCATGATTTTGGGTTGACCAATATTCCTTAATTCTGTAATTGTCGCCTTTCATTGACCTTTTTATTTTTTAGAATCAATAGTAAATAGTGCCTCTTCAACTCTTCGTAGAACGAAGAAGTGAGGAGCATTTCTACGATAGTTGGAAGCATGTAAGATAGATTATGGCAACGCTAGTACTAAACACAAGTGCTGCCACACATCAAGGTTGGTTATCCGATGCTCAATTGTGCCGTTCTATTGGGATTAGAAAGAGTTGTCCCTCTACTGGTTGCGATTCAGCGTCTTTTCATGGTCCTATGTGTTCTCAATATCTTTTTCGAGGTCCTGTATGGGAGCATATGTACCATTTTCACGTCGAATTGAACACTTTTTAAGTGGAATTGGACACTTTTCACGTCAAATTGGACGCTCTTCTAAGCTAGCCTAAGACTTCTGAAATTACAGCAAACTCTTCCAAGTTGAAACGACCTTAGGAAAAACTCACTCACTAAGACAGAATAATTTTTTGTTCAAGAAAAAATAGGTAAAGATTTCTTTGAAATTTTTTAGTTCAGCTGCCCCAACAAGCGGAATAGTTTTATTAAAATTTTATTTTTGAAAAAAAATTAAATTTTGTATCAAAGCGCAACAAGGAAGCGACCATGTAGTGCTTTAAAAGACCAGATCGCGCCATGCTCTCAAAAAGCAGACAAGAATGTTAAAATATGTGCGTTTTTTGAAAATCTTTACGTTGCACCATTTGCAGGCTTGAAACTGAATGCAAACAGATATTCTGCTATCAATCGAACAAAAATCGTGAGGTTTCGGATGGGGCATGTCACAATCTCTGATTTGGCAATAGAAAATGGCTCCTTCCTTCTCTTCAAAACAGGTTTTAAATCATTGTCTTTTCTCGAAAATGAAATTTTTATAAAATTTCAAAATATATCTCTTTGGGAAAGGATTAAAGTTGAAAGAAAGTTATACTAAAATTTTCTTCCAACAAAAAATCATTCGAACATTTTTTCAGAGCCTCTAGTTTGATGTCGAAGAAACTCATTTTAATTTGGAAGAGTTCGCTTTGATTTCAAAGGTCTTAGACTAGCTTAGAAGGGTATCCAAATTGACGTGAAGACTGCCCAGCTCGACATGAAAATGGTATATATAATTGTGGACCTATCGGGATTTCTCGAATTTGGGTAATGTCATATCAATTTAGTGATAACCCCATGATAATCGTTAGAGGAACCACCGGCTCACGAACGCCGAAGCTTTCACATATGTAATATCTAAATGTTATCAACGGGTAAACCTTTTATTTTTTTCGTGTCGAATTCGACACTTTTCAAATAAAAAAGGGCACGCTTCTAGTTTCTTTCTTTCAGCTCCACATCTGTGAAAAACACAACAAAAACGACTGTAAAGAACACACATATCCTCACTTTGATGCTTAATGTAAGCAGCATTAACACTATCAATTAAATACAGATCGCGACAAGCTTTTCGAGTGCATGACACGATTCGGCCTTTAATGCGCTGCATGGTAGCTGCTTTGTTGCGTTTTAGGACAACTTTTAATTTATTATTTTTTTCGAAAAATAAACTGTTATAAAATTATTACACTCATTCGAGCTGCTGAACTAGAAAATTTCTAAGAAAGTTAGATGAGATTTTCTTTGAACAAGAAATTATTCTATCCATCTTATTGAGTTTGCAGTTTAATCTTTCTGCAGATCATTTCGGCTTGAAAGAGTTCGCATTGATTTCAAAAGTCGTTAAACAAGCATAGAAGTGTGTCCAATTTGACGTAAAAATGGTATATATATATATATAAGCTATATTCAAAGTAAGCACAATGTACTGATTTTAGTGAATGAAGCCTTACTTAACAATCTGCCATTTCGTCAATCTAGCAACTACGAAATCGACATTCCCATATCCATTCCAGAAATTGCGCTAGTTTCAGACATCACTTCCATGGTGGACTCGTCATAATGCTTTGCGTGACTTGGAGGAAAGCTAGCATCATCACTAGTTTATTACATTTACATTTACAACTGTAATTCAACAAAACTTGACGTAGCAGTGCAAAGAGGTCGGAAGCGTCTAAGCAGAAGACTAGCAGTCGCTCAAACTTGACGACGAGCCTCAGGCATCACCGTACTTACTGTAATGCTTCGCTAACAAAGCGTTTAAATTGGTACCCGTGGCGTGTGTTCTGCCCTATAAAAGCAATTTATGACGCTTACTAGGTCAAAAAAACGAACGAGTAAGCATGTTTATAAGAGTTTCAAATAACGTCACGCGATTTAGCGCCATCACGAGCCAGAGACTTTTAATCAAAATTTTTAAAACTTTTGAAAGCAATATATCCCTTTCATCAGGAGAGAATCAAAGTCTGTGACACCAAATTCCAGATGAAGGCGAACGCCACACTTGTAAGCATAAAAACGTCTATTTACTCTTTCTTAACATTCGTTAAATTTATGAAGAATGATTACATCAACCTACTCAGGAAAATGCCCAGACGGTGTACTGTCGTTACTCAAATTTTAACCAAAGTAGAGCAAAAGCAAAAGCACCATCCTAGTCGTATGAGCAAGTGGGGATTAAGCTTATCTATAACTGTATAAAGAAGCCTTTTAAAACGACGAAGGCTTCAGATAACCGTAAGCCCAGTTTATCAACAATAACAAAAAATCAGTTACCTTTTGTAGATTAACAGAAACCCTGTAACTACACGACTCACCTCAAACCAACTGCATACGCTTTGTTGGGATTGTAAGACAGACTACCTGTTTTTTTTCAATCGCTTAGTGATTAAAAAAATTGAGAAAGTACTTTTCTCTAGCAAACTAAATGTAAGACCGACCCTCTTTCAAAAAAGTCTCTAAATTAATTCAGACACACCTTGAAAGAAACTGGACCTCTATTCGATTGGCAAAAAATGTAGAGGACAGCAGCTTCTCTAGATTGAATATTAGTCTTTATGTGCAACACCCAATCAGACGCTTTTCCACAAAAAGGAGAAGTGATGTCGCAACTGTGCCTGTTTTTGGCTGCGCCTCTGCAGTCTTTGATGCATGAAAAAATTTCAACAGACCGACAAAAACACAATTATGCTGATGATCAGTAATTATTCTACAAGCAACGAAATTATATGCTTTTAATCATCCTCTCACCACATGAACAATGGTAATTCCTAGTGCGCAAAAACTCGATGCGTTCTCTCTTCTTCTTTGCATGCAGCTGTGTCATGAGACCGAAAAGGCACAAAACGGCTTCATATAACAACCTTCCAAAAACTAATTTCATAGCAATCCTACAAATTTCATCCATTCTTCAAGAGAAAAAGACGATTGACGTTAAAATCTTTATTGTGATGTCGTTACTTCCTTGGAAAATTTTGAATTTTGTTAAAACACTTAAGCTGTGGCACTGCCGCTGGTGACCGTATTGATCCTTTGTTTGGTTACAATATGGAGACTATAATGAAGAGAAGCTACGGTGAAGAAGTGAACAACTCTGATTTGTTGTCTCTGTATTGGATACACAAAAATACAACAGTAATATCAATAGTATCGAACTGGCCGGATGAATTGGGACTCCTTCCCATACGAAAAACAAATGCGCAAGAGGAGAAAAACCTACTCTTCGGTCACCTTTCACGGGTGGAAGAAGAGTGGCCTACGTTAATAGTATGAAATCACCGTTCTAAATGTACTGTGTTCTAGTGCACGTTGTATTATATAATAAGGAAGAAAGGAAGAAAGGATGAATGCGTTGTCAGCACTTGCAGAGCAATGACATGACTATAACTTGCGAAGGAAATAAAACGCACAGGAAATTAGTTATAAGCCAGGAAATTTGCGGCAGGCAGGCAAGCCCACTGAATGAGAATTTTTCATAATATTTGTGGAACGACATCATGTGTTTTGTCCGTCCATGTTTTTTTCTCAGCAATTAATGAGAAGCGTTCTCAATGGATGTGAATGAGAGCTTGCGCAATTTAATGACTTTACCATACCTTCCATCCCTAATCTGAGGATTTGATTGCTATGCCGAATTCCAATAGGAAATCGCTTAAAAATTTGTTGTGTTGAAATCTTTGCTTTCAGGTGAACGGAATTCGCAATTGTAAGTAACAGGTGTATTTGTTCATTTAAGGCTACCTCCGCTTTATGCAGCAGGGATTTGCTGAAAAAAATGTGAAAAACGCTGAACTTCTAAAATGGAGTAGTATCTAAACATTTGATGAGCGCTTGAATAGAAGCATTATTTTCTAATCAAGGAACAATGTTGCTAGTCACTTTGCACGAACTCGAAGGTGTTCCAAAAAAAAAAATTGTAGCTAACCTTGTAATACGATAAATCCATCCGTCGTGGCGCTGAGCGATCGAGTCACCGCATCATGTGCTGTTTCCTCCCTTAAATTAGCACAACTCCTAACTTTCGTTGTTGTAAAACAGTTGTTTAGTGCTCTGATCTCTACTGCCGTATCGCTGCTACCGTAGGGGCTAGCTAGAGCGGTCCCGTTCACCACATTATCAGGTATTTCATACTTTTCTCATCGCTTCGGATCTGTTGATTATTGATTCCAGAGAACTCGCTGATCCAGGGCAGTCAAAGGGAGAATCGGGTGTGTCATCATGGTTGTTTCCTCCCAAAACAGTAAGAAGGTCCACTATACCAAATTATCTGTGGGCGAAACATTAACGTAATCCTCGTGCAGAATAGTGAGCCTGTTGCTGAAAAAATGGTTTTAGCCCCGATCTCCAAGCCGTCGCACGAAGTAGAAGGTGCCGCCGAATGGGACAAGTGAGCTCGAAGAATAGTCGTCGTAGGTCTATACGAATTTGACAACGTATCGACACCGTCTATGAAGCAAAAGAAATTAGAAGAAAACGTAAGTGAAACTATCGATATCTTGGATTTGGAATGTCGGCCCGTTGAAGTATTTCGCATAGGGCAAAAAGCTCCTAGGCTCGTCAGAGCTGAAACAAAAAAACATCATCATTAGCACGACATGTGGCATAGTCTAACACTCAACAAACTTCAAAATAAGAGAGCAAAGTTTTGGTGAAGATCTTGTACACAACAGAGAGAATACTTATAGGCCGGTAGTTGTTGATATCCTCCTGTTGACCCTTTTTGAAGATTGGTCCGGTAATTGACAGCTCTTCTTTGCTCCAAGAGTTTAATCGCATGTGCGATGAAACTTGAGACAGGCGTTGATGTGGCTTCGCAAGAGCTGCTACCACACTTCAGCAGTCCTTTAGAGAGAGCATCGTCGTCTTCCGACGGATCTTCAAGAAGATTCCAATCATACGAATTTATTGCATGTTCCAACTCCATCGACTTGAATGTGAGGATCAGGGAAATTCGTGAATGAAATCCGAAATTTCGTAAATCGTAAATCGTAAACCGTAAATCGTAACTTGATTCAAAGTTGGTCTCAGACAAAACGATCCGTACATTGCGCCACCATGTCTGCGAGAGAAGTTGTTTTCGTGCTTCGCACCAAACAAACACCTTCCTTCTTTTTCGGTGTATAAATTGATATCGTGTCTTTCAGTTTGGGTCACCTTCTTTTGGGTCATATATAAAGAATAAGTGAGCAGCACATGAAATACTTAGCTCATCAGAAAAAACTTCATTGACGTGTACATTCACATTTTTGTTCCGAAATTCGGCTATTCTACCTTTTCGACATCTTTTCGAAAAAAAAAATCTTTTCGAAAAATTAAACTAATACCACTCGATGTGAGTCCAATGTCTTAGCTAATTTCCTGATAAAGACGAAAGGGCAAGTGCTGCAAAAAGCGTAAAGCGAGACGATACTTGACACTACTAGCCACGCTGAACCAAAATTAAAGGGAGTGCGCACGAGGAAAATGAAGAATTGGCAATCTTCAATGTACTGAACAAGTTCTGGTAATGGAAAGTGCAGCTAAAATATGCACTACAATCTATATTCACCTAGGAATGCAGTGTCTCCGAAAATGTTGCCACTACCTTATAGCTCATATAAAAACAGAAAGATGAAATTCTTCTGATGACTGCCTACAAGTCGTTGAACCATATGAGGTTTTGGCGCTAGGGGACTTGGGGAGGGGGTGGTCAGTGACCAGTTGACCACTGGTCACTATGTAGGACAGCCCTACACAACGTTTTCTATTGTATGAAACTAAAAATGTGATGCAATAATGGTGTGTTATAGACCTATGGTGAACTGATTACATTTCTGATGTAATTTGGATTCAATATGCGTTTCTAACAAGGCGGATAACCACGTGACTGGGTACTGGGTAATGTACTGGATAACTCCAGTACAAGGTGACTCCCCCGAGCCGTTTTGCTTAGAGGCTTTGACGAAAAATTAATAATTAACTAGATTTGCAACTTTTCTATCCAAACGGGTTTGGTTTCCTACCTCAAACTGCTTCTGAATTGAACTGCATCAGAGAATGACGCATTATGCAAAAATTTAATAACAATTCTTGCACCCTTTTCTCAAACGGTCACATTTTCGGCGACATGCTAGCTACACGCGATTTTTTTTTGATGATCGTAGAGTAACGCCACTCAATCAAAACTAAATTTCGTCCCGTACCAGAGCTGGCTTTACGGATTAATCACAAGATATCGTCGACTCGAGATGCACCATGCGACTCTCATTTTGTACATTCGACCTTAGCGGAATTTGCTGCCGTTTCAGTGTTCGTGATGCATTTTCTCTCACCACTTGACGACGACATGTTAGTACATTATCCGATGTTAACATGGCGCAGTATGGATGTGGCAACAAATTACTTAGAAATGGCTGAAAAAGATCTTCGTTGGGCCAGCCGAGGATTCGAATTCTACATTTTTCGACCACATTTCTGTATCCCTCATCCAAAAAGCCCCTTCATGTGCCACCTCACCGCGGTGAAGGGGTGAACATCACTTTGTGATGGCTAACGGCACAAACGGTCACGCAGTACGCGACGCTTGTCGTGTATGGGCGGCTCTCCTGTATCCCTGGCCAGGAACATGTGAGTAACCAGACCACCGGTACGGCTCAAACAACTAAACCCGCGCCCCAGTCCTCCGCGCGCCGGAGGTGGACTTCTACGACGTCGGTTGCATCCACCTCCGGCGAGGGGCCATCTAATCTCGGAGCTAAACTATCAGGACGTCATTGGAATCGGACTACCGGAAACTCCCTCCCACCACAACACGGAAACTGCCTATTCGTCTGCACTTATAACTGTCGTTCGATCGCATCTGAGCAGGATCTTCGGACACTGCTTTATAGAAGCCGAAACATCAAATACGACGTTATCGCCCTGCAGGAAACGAAAGGCAGAACGGAAACCATAAGAAGGACCGACCACAACGAGCTTCTCATTATCGGAGCAAAGGTGGACAGAAAGAATATTGGCGGAGTTGGATTTCTCGTCAATTCGACAGTGCACCACCTAGTAGACTCTTACAAGATCATCAGTCCGCGAGTAGCTGTTCTTCGTCTGGAAACCAAAGATCAAGGAACCATCTCCATCATAAATGGATATGCTCCAACATCTGCGGCTACAGATGAAGAAAAGGAGGAATTCTACAAGCTGTTCGAAAGGACTGTCAACGACGAGAAGAGCTACTACAAAGTTGTCGTTGGTGACTTTAACGCTATCGTCGGTACGAATGATCACGACGAATGGAGGCTAGGACCACATGGAACTTCCTCAGGGAACGAAAACGGAGAGCGCCTGATAGACTTCCTATCCGCGTGCCGTCTCTACCATGGAAATTCTATGTTTAAGAAGCCTTCAAACCGACGATGGACCTGGGAAAGCCCAAATGGAGAAACACGTTCGGCGATCGACCATGTTCTTACGAACAGACGCTGGAGTCTGTTAGACGTCTCCGTGCTGCCTTCATTTGACACCGGCTCGGATCACCGTCTTGTCCGTGCGAAGCTGACTCTCAAAAAGAGGATGTTCAAGCGTGACACCCATAAACCGGCACCGGTGAGGATCCCCACATTCAAGTCTGAGGAGTTGGAATATGCGATAAAGTCGTATGATTGGAATCTTCTTGAAGATCCATCGGAAGACTACGACCTTCTCTCCAAAGGACTGTTGAAATGTGCTAGCAGCTCTTGCGAAGCCACATCGCCGTCTGCTTCAAGACTCAACGCACATGCGATTAAACTCTTGGAGCAAAGAAGAGCTGTTAAACTGGATCCTAATGCTTCCCATCTGGAAAAAGTCACTATCTCAAAGGCCTGTCGAATTGCAGTGAAGGAGTCCATTCAAGCCTACAGAAGATTGAAGCTGTTAGAAGCGGCTGGGAAAGGTTCAAGCATAAAGCGCTGCAAACGAGATCTCTGCGATCAGAAGGCAATAATGTCAGCCCTCGTGGATAAGGATGGAACAACGCAAACGTCTCGAAGAGCGATGGAGGCCATCGTTCAGGAATTCTACACAGATCTGTTCCGTTCTTCCATCACTGTCCCGAAATGCTTGATGCCACCAGCTGAGGAAGTACCTCCCATTCTGGAATCAGAAGTTGCTCATGCTATCAGAAGGATAAAGCTGGGCACTGCTCCCGGACCGGACGGCATTTCTGCTGATCTCCTTCGTGCGGGTGGCAGTGCCGTCTGCTCACTTCTTGCCAAGCACTTCAACCACTACCTTCGACTTGGTAGGATTCCGGACTCATGGAAGGAGTCGAAAACAGTTTTAATCTTCAAAAAAGGTCAGCAGGAGGATATCAACAACTATCCCATCAGTCTTCTCTCGGTTGTGTACAAGATCTTCACCAAGATACTGCTTAACCGCATGGAGCGTTGCTTGGATGAATATCAGCCAGTGGAGCAAGCAGGGTTTCGCAAGGATTTCTCCTGCATGGACCATATTCAGACTGTCTCACAGCTCATCGAAAGGAGCCGCGAATACCACCTCCCACTTGTTCTTGTCTTCGTGGATTATCGGAAAGCGTTCGACTCTGTGGAAATCAACGCCATTCTGAACGCCCTTGTGCACGCTGGTATACCATCGCCCTACATCCGACTTCTCGACGAATGCGTCTCGAACACATCGACTGCCATCCAGCTGTTCGATCGAAAGCTTAAAATTCCTATCGGGAAAGGAGTACGGCAGGGAGACACGATTTCTCCCAAGCTATTCACAGCGGCACTCCAGGATGCCATGAAAGACTTGAACTGGGACGATAAAGGCTACCTTGTCGACGGTAAACGGATCAGCAACCTTCGCTTCGCCGACGATATTGTTCTGATCTCTACCAGCACGGCAGAAGCCGAGGAAATGCTGAACGAGCTCAATGTGGCAGGTATGAAGATTGGATTGGACATGAATATGTCCAAGACACAATTTATGGTCAACCAGTGGTGTGACACGGGACTCGTAAGGTTAAATGGAGTCGCTCTGCAACAGGTCGACTCCTACGTCTATCTGGGAAGAGAGCTGAACATGGATAACGACCTCGCTCCTGAAATCGCCCGCAGGAGACGCGCAGCATGGGCAGCCTTCAGTTCGATTCGCGAAGTCACCGATCAGGTCAAGGATCCCGGCCTCAGGGCCTCGATATTCAACGCCTCTGTACTGCCTGCGATGTGTTACGCGACGGAAACCTGGCCCGACAACAAGACAATCGCCGGAGCAATGCAAACTACGCATCGTGCACTGGAGAGATGTTTTGTAAGGACAAGCCTTCGTCAGCAATGGCAAGAAGGCCTACAAAGCTCGGAGCTACGGGAGAAGTCGCAATTAGCAGACCCGCTGCAGTACATGAAGAAGTCCAAATATCGCTGGGCCGGACACCTGCTTCGACGAAAGGACGATAGATGGAGTCTCCGTGTCACAGAATGGCTCCCGAGAGACCATAAGAGACCACTGGGACGACCGCCAACGCGATGGGCAGACTCATTCTCAAGATCTTTCAGAGAGCGGAGTCTGCCTCACTGAATGCAAGCAGCCAGAGATCGAGCGGTCTGGAAGAGTTGTGGTCCCCGCTGAGAAGACCTCCAGCCGACAAAGGACCATCGAAGTATCAAAGTAAAGTAAGTAAGTAGCATCCAAAAAGCTGAGACGTGGCCGCCCCACCTAATTTTCGACGACTTGGCCCATGCGACAGCGTCTCTGATCCTCGAACGTCGGCGAAGCTCGGAACTCCGGAGGCCTTCCCTCACTTGCGTGAGTCATGTAACTCCGAGCATCGTCCTCTCGTTTCCAGCTGCTCGACGCTGATCGCGTGTTCATCCTGCTTTCGTATAGCCCAGGTCTCTGAGGCGTATGTTAGGGGAGGAAGAACAGTGGAGTCGAATAGGTGGGCACGGAGTCGGACGTTGTTCACATTCTTCGCGACTTCTTCGACGCTCTTGAAAGCTCCCCAAGCCGCTCGTTCCCTCTTGCTCAGCTCTGGTGCTAGGTCGTTGGCCATGTCGACTTCGCGACCCAGACACAGCTACAGGGTGCGTAAAAAGTATTAACGCACTAAATGACGGTTATGGAAATAGTATTGCGCAGTAAGTTTTAAAATATTCACTTGAGAAATATGGAAAATGATTTTGCAAACACGAATAACTCGTAATTGACATTGGCTCCTTTACTGTGAATACAGGAGCGAAAACTACGGAAAAATTCATGAGCACGCGCCCCAAACACATGCTTGCATTTCGTTCCGTGCTTTGAACAGGGTAGCCTTGTGCGACTGGTAACTTCTGTTGAAAGTAGCCCAGACATCACTCTCCAAAATCGCCTAAAAAGAGTAATCCAGCGGATTCTTGTTTAAGCTGTGCTCGTCTGAGAAGCTGTCTACACCTGCGCGCGTTATCTGTTTACCGTTATCGGACAGAGGGTGATAATTTCGGATTTGAACGTTAACGTGCGTGAACCTCTTGGAATCACCATCTGTTATGACAGAGCCGTGGCTGACGTTTGGGTTGCTGACATCTTTCCTCACCTACCGTTTCGAATAGCGCCTAAATCTCTTGTTAAGGAAGTATTCGGCTCTTTGGGTAACAGACAAAAAAAGGCCACCGTAACGATGACGATCATGTTTCTTCAGTTTTTTCGTGAGTGTTTTTTGAGCACAATACAGACAACAAAAATAACACACAAAAACCTAGAGGGGTAGAAAGAAAAAGCTGGAGCTGAATCAAAACGTAGGTGCGTCAATACTTTTTACGCACCCTGTAGAGCATTCGGAGATGTTCGTTCCGTTGAGAGAGAATGGGGCATCAGAAACTTGTCCGTTCCTCATGAACATCGTCTTCGTAAGATTCAGCTGCAGACCAACGTTCCCACATGCACGATCGAAGTCGGCCAGCATTGGCTCCGCTTGACTGATGCTCGTTGTGATGAGCACGATGTCGTCAGCGAAGCACAGATGGTGCAGCTGCCGGCCGTCGACCTTCACTCCCATGTCTTCCCATTCTAGTTCGCGCATGACGTTTTCGAGGGTGGCGCTGAAGAGTTTCGGGGACATGGTATCCCCTTGCCGAACCCCTCTCTTCACGTCGATGACGACGTCGTTGTAGAATGGTGAGATCTTGGTCGTAAATTCACTGTACAGCTCTCGAAGGACTCTGATGTACTGAGTAGGAACGCCCTGAGTGAGAAGGGCTTCGCACAGCGGCAGCTTGTACTCTCGCGACACATCGATCGTGATGGGGTGTATGTGGTCGATCGTGCTGAATCCTCTCCGAAATCCTGCTTGTTCGCATGGCTGTCCTTCGTCCAGCGTTCTCAAAGATCACATTTATGAAAATTTACGATTTACGACCCAAAATTTCGTAAATCGTAAATCGCAACAAATTTTCCAAAAATCGCCGTAAATCGCAAAATCGTAAATCGTAATTACGCAGACCCCTGGTGGGGATCCTCACCGGTGCCGGTTTATGGGTATTACTTTTGAACATCTTCTTTTTGAGAGTCAGCTTAGCACGGACATGATAGTGATCGGAGCTAGTGTCAAATGAAACTCCAGACTCCAGCGTCTGTCTGTAAGAACAGGTCAATCTCCGAACGTATTTCTCTATTAGGGCTTTCCTAGGTCCATCGCCGGTTTGAAGGCTTCTTGAACATATAATTTCCATCTCCGATCTCCGCTTTCATTCCTTGACGAAGCTCCGTGTGGTCATAGCCTCCATTCACTGTGATCATTAGCACCGACGGTGGCGGTAAAATTCCCTACAACAACCTTGCAGAAGCTCTTTTCATCGTTAACAGTCTTTTCGAACAGCTTGTAGAATTCTACCTTTTCTTCGTTTGTTACCCAGATATTAGACATATGGATTTATGATGGAGATGGTTTCTTGATTTTTGGTTTCAAAGCGCAGAACAGCTATTCGTGGACTGATGATCTTGCAAGAGTCTACTAGGTGGTGAACTGTCGAGTTGACGAGAAATGCAACCCCACCAATATTCTTTCTATCCACCTTGGCTTCGATGATGAGAAGTTGTGGTCGCTCCTTTTTATGATTTCCGTTTTGCCTTTCGTTTCCTGCAGTGCAATAACGTTGTATACGATGTTGCGGCTTCTGTAGAGAAGTGTCCGGAGATCTTGCTCAGATACGATCGTAGGTTCAACCGACGCCGTAGAAGACCACCTCCGGCGCGCGGAGGACCAGGGCGCGGGTTCAGTTGCTTGAGCCATGACGGTTGTCTGGTTACTCAGACGTTTCTGGTCAGGAATAAATGATAGCCGCTCATACGCGACAAAGCATCGCGTACTGCGTGACCGTTTGTGCCCTTCGCCATCACTAAAAGTGCTGTTCACCTTTTCACCGCGATGAGGTGGCACATGAAGTGGTCTTATTGACACCCAATACCCTGAATTAATTCGTAGAAAACTTACTTGGACTTTGCTTCTACCTATTGCTCTGCTGTCATCTGATTCCTGGAAACTAAAAAAAAAAAAAAAAACGCAGTTTTCATTGGCATGTATTCGCAAAAAAATGACTCTCGGTGAAAGGCAATGCGACTTTGACCTCAGGAAGGAATGCAAGGAGAGAAATAAGAATAAAAAGATCGGGTTTCGGTGGTCTATAGAGACAAACTCAGGCAAGGTAAATACCTGCCAAAATGGGGCGTGTGTGCGGAAACGTCGAGCACCTAGCGAACCCAAAGGAGTAAAATATGTTTCTTGAGTACTTCTGACTCTGACTTAATATTTATCACAGAAACATTGTTGTCACCAAAAATTTCAGATACCGAAATCGTAGAGAACCTTCCATATAGAATTCACCAAACAGACCGCACTGGTAAAAGAGAAGGAGGCCTATGTTGTGTTGCAGAAAATTGTGTGAATTTATTAGCCATGACTGCTACTTCAAATCTTAAAGAAGATATTATCATCCTTGAGGGAACCGATCATGATTCAACACCTAAGTATCGATTTATTCTTGTGTATCGTGCACCTAATGCGAATTCTTGGGAGGATGAGAGCATTATCGATTATTTAGTATACATCAGTATCACATCCAAACATGCTATCTTGGTGATTTGAACCTTGAGATCGACTGGCATAACACGAAGGCCAATAATTCGTATTTAGAGATTTTTGACGTCTCTAAATACTGCAGTTCTAGTCAACATAAAGAAAATTACAAAAAGCTCCTTTAAAACTTGAGCTGCTTGGAATATGTGGTGATTTACTCAACTGGTTACAAGTCTACTTCACTGGTAGGTACATATGCGACAAAGTCGGAAATGCGTTCCCTCCACTATGCATTACGAGTGGAGTTCCACAGGTAGGATCATTTTTTCCTTTATTACTTCTTGCATATACCTATTACTAGCCAACAAAATTGAAGATCCGCCCAGCAGTTCGCGGACGACTTGAAAATTTGTGGATTTTATGATAAAAGCAACAGAGCTTGAGTTCAACAAGCTTTACCGCTTTCAGTTTCTGTCTGTGATAGAGTGGGTAACCGGCACTCAGAATGTGGCATGCGCTATAAATCTGAAACCCCTAGTATAAAATGAAAATCCATTCTAGCTATGCTGGCAGGGAAAATCTTACTGTGCTCTAATACGGTAAGCCTATGAACTTCTAAAGGTTCTCAACAAGACCAATGTCATGTTGTAGGGCATTAGACAAGGAGTACAGAAGCGTTTTTTGCTTTTGATAAGGGCCACTGCGTGGTCCAAAAATGGCGAAAAGCTGTCGTGAGGCTATCCCAGAGATTGCCGGGATGCTCCGCGCTAACCGAGTGGGTAGTGTAGAGGACTCGTGAGCACAAGGTCAGGGGTTCGGATCCAGAACTTTGCAAATTACTGCAACGGTTTGGCATTTTCTGCCACTGTCATAAAATCATATAAGCTTTTTTATTTTCACACTCTTGTGAACCACTCTATCTTGCACCCATGCATTGTCTATGTTACAGGGTAGTGTAGTTGCGCAGAAAGAGCGACCAACAGTTTCGATTGACTTCGTTTTCACACGTATTTTTTCCAAAGTGACTGCGCTCGATATGCACCTATGGTTGTCTACAATATGTTTACAATTGATGTACTATTACCGGATGTCTATTTCATGCAAAGACCATACCTAAAAACGGGTCAACACAGATACTATTAATGTGCCTGTAAAACTACGGCCATATATTAAATATTTAACAGGGATAACAACAAACAATGGATAATAATGGCAATGACATGAATCCAAACCCACTAACAAGTATGATGCAGAATAATGAAACAGTCGGAGCATAGATGTTTGTCACACGAACAACAACGCACGAAACCATTCAACGAGCAGTCATCTGCCCTCTGGCACACCTCCTCGAGGGATAGTTCATTGAAGGCGTAGTTTGCTATTGTGGAAAACGGTCTTGGATGCGTGTCACGGAAATGTTCCTCATTGCAACCTCATTTGCGAACGGACGAGTATTGTATTATCCACCCATTGTTACGTGCTCATCAATTTTCGGATTTCTACATAAGCTTCTTTTTTATTCCTCTCTTTATTCCTTTTTTATTCCTTTATTCCTTTTTCACTAATTTTTCACTAACCGTTACTAAATGCAACACATTTTATCCAACTCGTGTTGCTCTGTTACTCGTGTTCTTCTGGTGCACATGAGTACTTGTACCCCTTTGACACTAGAGGTCGAAAATATTTTTCGTTAAAAGTTTATCTATAGGATTATTTGGGGTGCTGATCACAGGTATGATATCTCTTTTTGAAACTTCGGTCAATTACGGAAGTTTACTGTAGATGTTGGTGAGTAAAACTGTCTGCATTAGTATATTCAGTTAACGCACCTGTGGTCAGACTTCCTTTCTCTAACCTTCGACTTTGAAATGGAAGCAGTGCACGAAAAATTGGTAATTTAGTAAAATAGTGAAGGATTCGTGGTCAGCAGCTTGAATGATGATCAAAGGCGAAGTATGGGTGAAATCAATGGTCATTGCCTTGTCAACCCTGTCCACCACTACCCCATAATACGATGCTCTACCGAATCCAAAAGATACTCTTCATTTGCAGGGAACAAGTCCATCTAGCGAAGCAGAAACCCCACCTCCGGTATAGAACCCCCGACGCCCCTACGCTTCGCTACCCACTCCACCATCCAGTCGCTGCCCCCGCCGTTGCAATCACTTGAGTGCTCCCTGTAGCTTCGTGTAGGAAACCTACGAATTACTCAAATTGCAATGATCTAACTATATTTGAAGCTTCAGACCTTTTACAGGTTAGTGTTTCAGCACGCTGAGGTCGTTGCACGCGTCACTTTCGCCATATCAGCCCGCACTGAAGCGATACCGTTTTTTCCATTTTTGATTCACCCAGTGGCCCGTAAAAAACGGAAAAACACTTCTTCCCTCCTCGTCTCACGCACTACAACATCACGTAGGTCTTTTTGAGAATCTTTGGCGGAAATTCATCGGCTTCCCTCCTTAGTTCATCTCTAAGCAATTTAAACCCGAGCACCAGATCGATGAGAGCACGGTGGTGTAATTGGCTTTTGAATTTAAACATTTTCAATGTGTCTCTGTCATTTGGCATAGATTGAGGGTAGTCAGGTTTTGGATAGCAGCGATACATCTAAATTTAAGTAAATATTTGCCACACTTTCCGTTGAAGACATCTCGACTTTGAGGAATTCAAACTGGTTAACATATTCTAAAATAGAAATGCCATATGCTTTATATAGTTTTGTCAAGGTAGAGGCTTCATTGCGCCAAACATTTCTAGTGATAGTGGAAAGTACAGCAAAAGCTTACTCGCCCGTGATTATGAAAAAGCCGAGTACAAAACACAATTAGCATTTCGCTACTATTCAATTTGTGTATGAGAACAGAATTGAACCCTTGTTGCCTAATAATAGGAAGACCCTTTGATTTTAAATTCCTTTCTTAGTCATGCTATAACGGAGATAAAGTTGTGTCTACGCGAACAAACCGGAGTTGTGTCGTGTTAATGTATATTAAATTACGTTGGATAGTTATTGAAACTCCTTTAAATCTCAGTCCAACGTATCGTGTGGTTAAATATATACACAAATCGATATGTACTGACGCCAACTGTGCTGGTCTGGAACCAGACGTTCCGTTATACCTTCATTTGTAAACGGAGTGTGTGTTCACAGAAACAGGCTCACAAAAACGCGGTATATTTTCGTTGACATCTTATTTGAGACAGCAGCTCTTGCGCCCGCTTGCGCATCCATAGAGCCTAAACCCCGCGCCTATAACACATGATCGTGATTAGGACCATACATTACTTACAAGGCTAGGCAGTTAGCGAAATACAGAGGAATCGAATTGAATTGAAAACAGCGAGGAAGCCCTGCACTGAAAACAACTACTCAAAGCGATTGTAATCCTGTTCATCACTAGGACCTTAAAATGTATACAGGAATTGTACGAGTTTCGTGCTTTGCAAAATAAGTGTTATAATTTTTTATGATGTTATAACAAACAACAGCTCAGTTGTCCCATACATCCAAAAAAGGGACTATGCTGCGTCTCATGTAAAAGGGACTATGCTGCATTTTTCTTACCAGAAACACGTAGCTGTTGTTGACATCTAGACGACTTCGTTGATGACATTCATTCAGCTATTTGAAAACGCGCATGATTTATCTGTGCCGCAGGCATCAGCCTTCCTTGTTGAAGGCCCACTCAGTTGAGAAGCAAAGGATGAGCTTGGCGCAGAAGGCCTCAAAGGCGTGGCTTTTACGTCCTAACCCGCTGAGTGAGAGATCCAGAAAAAATCATGAGTCATCAGGTGGACTGCTACTTAAGAGATGAAGGACGACCGTAGTAGCTTTTCTTCACCTTCAACATTTTCATTCGTGTAGTCATCTATCTTCACATAGGAATATTATAGCGATAACACACTTTCAGCACAATGTTTTTATTCAGAACCCTCCCCACTACTCTAGATTAGTCGATCAACACCAATTTCTTTCTTTCTCTTTTTATTTTTCTGCTTTTTCTCTTTTTCCTTCTTGTAACATTTTTGAATTATTTTCCGTGGCGTTGGAGGCACGACCTCATTTCTCATAGGAAGAGGAAGCCTTATAAACATTCTGAAGCTTTTCTTCATTTCCAGTTTCAAATCTGACCTTGGCGTTTTCATCCTGCCACAGGAACGACTCATCGTAATTCGGTTTCTTCTTAAAAGAAGAACACAATCACATACCCAGTCTTACATTTTTGTGTTCTGACGAAATTTCGTACAAAGCTTTTCCAAATTATATTTAAATTATATATTACGCTTAAAACACTTTATCACTTTTTTGTAGTTATAGATGGTAGAGTGAAACCTTTATTAAAATACGTTAAAGGCAATTTGAAATAGAGTGACGGATGCGACAAAGTACCTCACCCCACGGTACGCTTACACTAATATACAACGCACGCTTAAGCATGGAATGGTGTTTTTGAAAGGTACTTAGGGTAATTTGATTTGGCTGAGATATCAAAGCTGAGATAACGGTCACTTCGAATAACATTATTATATTATATCTGCGTTATTTAGCTTCGGCAATGCACACCTTCTACATAAACATTCCATGGATTATCAACGAGACTGAGTATAACTGCAGTTCGCGAACAGCCATCGAGTGGAATGCTCGAGGATCTGTCAATCTCGAGCAAGGCATCTACTTTTCCATAACAGGAACAATCTATATCGTTAGTTACTTGTAGA
Source organism: Heligmosomoides polygyrus bakeri (assembly GCA_947359475.1). Taxonomy (NCBI): domain Eukaryota; kingdom Metazoa; phylum Nematoda; class Chromadorea; order Rhabditida; family Heligmosomidae; genus Heligmosomoides; species Heligmosomoides polygyrus. The sequence goes on from OX375865.1 coordinate 11,372,003, forward strand.
AGCCACAACCGAGGCTTTTCCGACACAATTTATTTGCAAGCTTTTGCTATTTAGCAGCTTCCTCGGACCTACAATAGTATCACATACAACGAATGTCTTTATTAATTCTACTCTTCCCTAATGCTAATTTCGTGATTCAGAAGCTTTCATGCAAGGGCTTTGGGCAATTTTCCTTTTAGCGGGGTTATCAATGAGTGGTGCATTACGTCAAATTTAATCGTAGGAAGGCCAAGTGGTATTAGTGTGGTAAAGGGTGCGGAGCTACGAAAAACTGTTTGTGGGGAAGAATCGGGGTTTCGCAGCACGTGCTCCTTTAGCCGTGTGTATCGAGGGCGCATCGATTTCACTACGTGGTTCTGATCACATTCGTGTGACTTTGTACACCAAGCCACGTAATTTTAAGTTTTTATTAACTTGGACGTGCAAGTAATTACAATTAAACCGCATGAAAAACTGAACACTACAACACAATGCATAATATCTGCTTAGTTGCTTTTGGAGATCTTGGCTGAACTCAATGATTTGCGTGATTCATAAAATATTCCGTTTCCGGGAAAAAATCAATCGCTTCACAAGAATTAAGGGAAACTTTTATCGCTTTCTCTAAAAATGCAGTAGTTATCGTGAGCGAAAGCTTTTGACAAATCGTTAAGTGTTTTCACTGTACACTTTACCTTACACTTCTTTTCATTTCTTTCTTCTTTCTTTTTTCGCGCGGAACGTTTTTTCAGCAATTAACGCTTAGGAGAGCTCCAAGAGTCCGGTATTTTTTCTATGCTCACGGGATCCGGTACTTTTCCTGTAAAGAGGTGTATATTCGTTCCTGCTCTCTCGACCTCAAATTAATAGATTTTGTTTTCTGTGCACGACAAACAGTTGTTTCGACCACAGTTCTTTTCATAGATTCAGTCGTCCAAGATAGCTTTTGCTGTGGTGCACGTCTTCTGGAATTCTCGAAATGTTGGCCTCTGCTTCCACAGATCTTTCAGCACATGTCTCATCCTTCGTGGCGAGAATGCTTATGATCACTTCAACCTTTGTGCACAGAATCGAGAAATGGGAGGAACATTTCTCGATTCTGTGCACGAAGGTTGAAGTGAAGTGAGTTGTCATAACATCATCGTCGGGAGATTCTACCGTGAACCGGATGTAAGGGTCAGAGGAGTGAAGACTATATCCAGCAAGAACGGTAGAGCCGACGTATATGTTATGTACTGTCTATGTAACACTTGTAGAATACAACGCCTTTCGTCAGTGACCTTATCTCCATGCGGTCCAAATAGGCGATGACTAACAAGAGAGAAATCCTCAAACCCACGCACTATTTCTTTATTTATTTAGTTCCTTGTCCGGTGCCCTGATTCCTATGCTTTAAGTTAGCATTTTGTGTATGGCTGTCCGCCGAAAACTTGCCGATATCGGTTCGTTTATACGGCCGTTACTGTGTGAAACCATTTGTGGGACTTTATCCTCATACACACTATTGGGTTGGATTGATTTCAAGAATATTGTATAAAAATTTAACCAATTGTAAACGTGTCGGAGTTTTCATTTTGCAACACCATTTGAGAATGTGGTAGATGTTTTGAGTAATCTTCTACGTTATTCTTATGGAAAACCTAAAGGCTACCAAACCTCTTCAAATTACAGGTGTGAAATTGCCAACGTTAATGGCGGGGTGCATATAACATTAGGAATTCACCGTTATTCGCCTTTTTTATTCTGCACCACACGATATTGAGATATCCATCTACTTCTACCGGACAAAGTGGAAATATTTCGAATGCTTGTTAGGCACATGCTGTGAATACCGGTGGTCAGCCGATGATCAAGTTGGCGTTTTATGCTTTTGATATCAATCCATCGACCCAGCAGAGACCGAAGGCGTGCCTAGCCTGAGCGACACCTGAACAGAGAACGTTGAGTCGGGGGACTGCGCGACAGCCTGCATACAGAACTATTAAGTGTGTGAACTGGAAAAATATAGTTAGCGGCAACGTTCTCAGAGTTATGCCACGGAAAATATAGAGCAATTTTTCAGCGCACCATACTTGCATATGCGCCGGGAAATCTCACCTTATGTGCTGTAAGGAAACCTGCTTCAAAGCTTCAAATGACGCGCACTCATCCTCAGGTGTCAACGTTTCTCGGCAACCTGCGGCAAATTACAGAAACTGCATCGCCGTGACCGGAAAAGCAGCGATGAAAGACAATAGACTCTAATGTGACAAAAGTGTTAACTGCAATAGATTATATAAGCAAAGGCAAACGCTAGTTGTTACAAATCTTGCCAATTTCAAGGAATATTAAACGGAGTTCAAGAAACTGATCTAAAATAGTTTTTCAGACAGTTTACACACTCTCAATGGTTGGAATGTCTCGCGCAAAACTGCTGCATATTCCATGTTACCGTTTGATGTTCTTCAACGGTTTTCTAGATATGATGAACATTGTGATTGGCTCACTTATTGCATCATACTTCCATTTTGTAGGTAACCTTAGCTCATGTTCACAAACACGATTTTAAAAAAAAACGTTTAGACAGGATCAGTGTACTGCACTAATCCCGGATTCAACCGCTTTATTGGGAACTCGGCCTGGAGTGAGTTTCTTAGAGCAGGAACTAAATCAAACCACTAAATTCATCATTAACCTTTGCATCTGAAATATGTTTACAGGCACATGGATGGCAACATCAGTGATTTGTGTTGCGCTTGGAACCAATCGAGTTGTTGAAATGCTTCCTATAATGAGCAAGTATCGCCCTATTTTCAGAGGTATTGTAATCGAACACCTTTTGATTGGCGGAAGAAGGCACGATATACAACTTCAGTGTTTAACCTGTGGCGAGCTATACATAGGTGAAACAGGAAGGGCACTAAGTGTTCGCATCAGAGAACATCTAGCTGGAAAGCAGAAGCGGAGCTCACTAACCCCACTCGGCAAACATCGAGAGGAAGCCCACGGTGGAGACGATTTTAGTATAAAGTGCACTGTGTTGATATGTGAAAGAGGCTTTTTGAATTCGAGAACGGAACCCAACGATGAAAAACCGAAACGAGTGCATTTCGATCACAAGTGACTTTTTGCCGTTCATTCCGTTGTGTGGGATATGAGACCAAGGCCAAGTACTTCTGAGCTTAACATCACTGCAGATTTATACTTGGTAGGTCTTATTTGCTCTATGGTAGTCCAATAACTAAGCTTTCACTCAGTGCTGGTGGAGCAACGGTGCGTTCGGTTTACTTCAGTAGGATTCACCTTGGCGCTCTTAGGAATTCGTTGAAATGGCTGAGTTGGAAGCCTAAGTCTTTGCCGAGATGAGTGCCTGATCATAGGCTTCGAACTTCTTTCAGGCCTTTGAAAACGACGAAATTGTCGAAACGTCGGCCGAAGTAAACGTTCCATCATATCAAACCTGCGTGGCACAGAAGTACTGAAACAATTCAGACATGCCCAGGTTTCACGACAGTCGAACATGGAGAATAACACGATATACAATTTACTTCAGGTAGAAAGGTGTATATTTGGATGGCGGTCAGCGTCACGGTGTGGACGGTGCGACCGTTTATTACACGACCGATGTCCTACAATAGCCGCGAAGCAGCATTTCTTTTTGCTCCCCTTACTACTGACAACGCTCAATGGGTGTGTTATTTTTTATTATTATTCTTTGCAGTAATGTGGAGGAATAAGGGCGATCCTACCTAGTAAGATGGAAAAATAAGCACGAAAATGGTAAGTAATTTATCAAGGAAGAACATCCTCTATGTGCACAACAAATGATATTTATTTATTCTATTTTTTGGAGGCAGAAGAAGCTGTTCTGCTATCGGTAATTTTTAATTGTATGTGGTTGGAAAAGGTAATTTCTGTTGTGTACAACCTAAGCTGACGGGCGAGGTTGTACATACTCACAACTATTAAACTTTTTTGTGGCAAAGTGTTTTGGATACCACTGTGAACAACCTTTTATTTTTCTGAAGTCAATAAGCAGAAGAACTTTGTGAACTACACTCTAAAGGTGCCAGTGCTTGACGTGTGATTGCAGTACAATTCCGATTTTACAGGAAATCGCTTACTATACGCCGTTGCTTTTTCCGCTTCACGATATCTTATTCCCAATTGTTCACGTCTTGCTCTACTCAGTGCTGTGCATTTACATTTTTAAGGTTAAAGGATTTAAGAATGGAAAACTCGACAAGACCCAATTGCAGGTGCAAGTTTATCAAGAAGGAATACAATCCCATCCACTCATATGTAGTTATTCTACGTTGCTCTGTTGTATCGAATTTCATATATCAGGAAAGACATTTACATTACTGCGCATAATTTTTAGCTCTTTCTTCAATCACTTGTTATTTGTACGAGCACAGCAATCGCTTCAACGTTCTACGTGGCGGTGGAATTTTGCTCTTTTTCCAGAACTAACGTTATCTTCTCCAACGTAATGTGGCAAATCAGTCATGGTCAGTGTAACATCTTTTTAAGCGTTTTGCTAATGGTAACTGTCTTCTGTGCGAACTGAGCATTTTATATTATTACTTAGTTACTCAGAAGTAATAATAACTGACCTTGTGCAAACTGACAAAACATTGTGCTTGCCCTGCTCTATCCCACCGAGCAAAAGTAGAGTCAAATATTTTTTGCCTTCCACTTCTATGTCTCTTTATGTTGCTCTTATTACTGGCTAAATTTTGATTTTCCTTCAACTGCTGTGTAAAAATGGCAGACGGAGGAAGGCAAAACATGTTGAGGAACGGCAATTGGAATGTCCCTCCAAAAGCGGTTCGTCTTGGAACTAGAATTCTAATAAAGGCTGAAATTGCAAAAACTGGGTATCGGTGCAAAAACAAGATCCCATAGAAAAACTCCACGACTCTCAACATGATCCATTGCTGTTGTGGAGTTTTTTGTTGCTATTTTTGTTATATTGCACATATAACTACAAAGCACACTTTCACGATGCATCTATAGTACTAATTGGTATGAGTGGCCAAAACCGCGTCAGATTGATTCGTAGCAGATCGTGGAACTCTCAAGCTTTTCCAAAAGTAAAGCTTTATGAAGTCATTTCTTTATCACCCTTAATTAAAAGTGGAACAGAATCTATTATGAGGTGTGGAAAGCTTATCGCCATTTAGCGCACAGGAATGTTTAACCTAAAATGCTTACTTATGCTTATATTAGCTATTTAAATGATTTCAAGCAGTACAATTAACTGAGCTGCGTGTCTGGCACGTGGCACGAAGCGCCCCGCACAAAGGTGACACGGCATGTCGTGGCCCAAACATCGTCTAAGGAAAATTTAGGGTGCCCAACACGGTGCAAATGTTCTTCTCAACGCTCAAGGCCTGTTACCTTTCCACACGTCTTTAACTAAGGTGGACGTATCTGGATCAACGGTTTTGCTCAACTTCGTCCGAGCTTTCAGAGGTTATTTGAGGTGCTGATCAAGAATCTCATATTCGCTTTTCGGAATTCGGCGAACTACGCTAGGATGCAATAAATAGCGTTAAGTAAGAGTGAAAACGGAAAGAATGGGACCGATTCAGCCATAACCTCGTCTAGGATGGTATTTTGGTGCCCATGACCAATAGAACGTCCATTTTTGAAAGTTCAGCCAACCAGCGAAGGCATATGGCGGTAGACAGTGGTAACGCTCACCAGCGCATGCCTACCGTCAAAGGCATGTAAAAGTGTGTAAATGTAATAATCCAAAAAATACTGCCATCGTGTTGAGCATCCTGAATATCTTTTCTGGACGAAGTTTGGATGGATGTCATTCTGGTTGAAATAATATACCGTCGCGCACCATTGCGGGACGGAGACAGACCGGCAGTCATAGAGACACTGTCAACGTGTAAAGAGCTTGAATGAGTTTTGAAAGAGATTTCTCTGCGACCTCAGTGGTTATAGGACCTTTACCAATCGCAGTCTGTTCCGCTACAGCTAATGAGAGGAAACAACAGGAACTCCAGCAGTAAACAGGTTGTAGGCGAATCGATGTTACGCTGGCAAAGTTATTGAGTTCGGAAAATACTAATGGAATTTCCATTCGAAATAGCGACGACTTCATAGTTGTCGAGGTGGTGCAGTCGCGATACTGAGTGACACATCCTCGATCAAAATACATGGGAAACCTACATTTTGTGACTAGTTTTGTTTCTAAACTCTTTACGGCTTAGTAAAATGATAGTTTTTCAAGTTTCTAAGAATACAGCAGCACGTACCAACGTGCAAAACGTTAGCAATTAGGGTTGAGAGCTCTAACACACCAACCGACTTAATTCAGATGTATGGGCCAAAGATTCTGCTAACACGATTTTGTCAAAAAAAGATAACAATTCTTATAGCTGCAACGCTTGTAGGCTAAAGTTGGCTGTAGGAACTGTAAATTATTTCCGAATTGGAAGAGTACCATCCAGAAGTGCTCTTATCTAAGAGAGCTGCATCGTTTTGAAAACGCCTATGGGGTCAATGTTGCCGTTTGCCGGGATCAGCGTAGAAGCACCGATCTCACACCCATCCGGAGCTCTACGGTCTTAGAAATTAACTGGAACATCACATTAACTGGAATATCTCAAACCGGAGTACGTGCCTAGGACCACTCTGTCTGAAGCGAATATTACATAATCAAATTTGCCATTTTTTGCTGGTTCGCCTACGAATGCACCTCGATGTGAAAATGACGGGGAGGAATGTCTTCGTTTGAAACTGGCATCCTTTGGTAACGCTTTTGAAGCTGAGCATAACGATATGTTGTCGACTTACGAAGCTTGTAGCACGGACTAGTGCAAGCAGGGCAAATTTCCATCACTAGCATTTAGGACTCTTAATCACTGCGTAGCCTCTGAATAAACAGTCTTGGAAAGTGGCCCAGTTGTCAGTTTTACGGAAGGCTGAATTTTGGTTAAAATTGCTTGCTCGAGAAATTAGATGCGGCATCCACTATGAGAGCCCTGCTAAGCAACATTACATATTTAGGAATGCACGGCTTCGTCTACATGGTAGTAAACAAAAAAATTCGTGGAGAAGTCTTAAAACTGTTTGGCCTGAAGGGAAGAATCGCAGCAATCAACTCAGTGGAAGTTCTTACGGTCGCCAGAGGTATGCTCCCAAAAAAGTGTATCGATTAGAAAATCTCCTAATGATTAGACTGTCCTGAGAGTTGAAATTTCTTACAAAGTAAAAGTTTATCTTATCTGCTGGGTTTTATTTTATCCCTTTACTTTTAATTTTTTCCGACTTCTTCTCGACATCTGGTATCGTTAAAGGGTAATAGTGTCGCTACAGATCTACTCATCACCGTGTAGTCAGACGAGCGTACAAGTATGTCCGGCAAATCATTGTGATCAGTTTTTGATAGAAATCTATGTACCTGTTGCATTCGGTGGACTCAACAAATAGCACAACAATTTCGATACTCGACATTTCAAAGATAGACTACTATCCCGATCAGAGGTTAAAAAAATATGCATTAGGGTTTGTTACATGTAAAACACAGACGCATGAGATATGTTACAACGAGATACACGTGAGGGAGGTTGTTGGTGAGATTTTTAGAGCTAGGCTCCTTTTCCTGGTGTGAGCTAGTAGCGCATCTAGTGATGAATTAAAAATGAACTAAAGCCCGAGGTTTCAATGATTCAAACTTCCTGACCTCTACACAATGGAGATTCCGTCGGAGGGGATCGCAGGGGAAGGCGAACAACAAGTAGGCGACGAGGTCACGAAGTGACGAACTGACAAATTGACGAACTCCCCGATCCGGCACCGACGCGGTAACAGGACCATGCCGATCGATGGGGGATCAAGGAGTTAATTTGTGGTCAAAAAAGAATGTTGCCTCGCTTATGTGACAGTATCCCTATCCTCATTATTTCTGTATAGCGCTCGTATCTATAACACCTAATTGTCGCAAAAATGTTCAATTTTAAATAAGTGCGGAAGTTGTAACCTTAACCTGCAACCAGTAACGTCTAGTGTCTCTTGTTCATTGACAACAAGAGGACGCATTTGTGCCCTGGAATTTCGTTCGCTATCATGTAAGACTTCAGCGTTGTGCTCCTTATATGTATATTCTGTTTTGCATGGTATTTGAGACTAATGAGTATCAGAATGCGCCATGCGTCCTTAAAATAGGGTCGCTGCTGCAGGCACTCATTGCTGGAGTAGCTTAACTAAGAAAATTAGACCTGTTTTCAATCGAAGTAGTTACAAATTGAAAACTTACTAACCAAAGCTCATTACCATTCTTACAATTCTATGGTGAGGGCTCGGATCTTTCTGCACTGCCAAACTGCAAAGAGCGCTTCGTTTCGAATTCGTAAGGTCAAACTTTCCACATTTCTTAAAATTGAACATTTCTGTGACGATAAGGTTGCAACAGACACCAAGCATGCTTCTGTCCTTTTTAAGATAACTGAAAACATTGAGAACTATTTGATCGTTCGCCATTCTAAAAAAGAAAACAACTATAGAAAATTCATATTAATAGAAAGGACATGACTAACGCCTTCACAGTGCTTTTGGCTTGCTGTATTGTATGGTGCTTCTCGATCCATCATAAACAACATGTCTCGTAATTCAAAAGTTCTTATCAGCCTCTCAATGCCTAATATTTCCTAGGCTTATAATTTCGAATCTCTACTAAACCAAATTTTGTTGCTCATCTAGCTAATCATTCTTGATACTCCTGTACGTCTGCTTATAATCCTTTTGATGTTACACTGTTTCAGATATGGATTCGGCGCAGAAGCATTAAACCATCAACATCATCGTCATGTCATCTCGTCATACTCAACCCATCATGCTCATTATAACCGTCTTCTCTGTACCAAACTCACTGTTTTCAATATTTGCTAATGAGTGATTGTTTTACTGCGACGTGGCGAATTTGAAAATTTTGTCCTTGAGAAGGAACAGATCGATAAACGAAGAAGCCTGTTAAATGTTACGTACATCCTTCGTTGTCTTTTTTAGCGCACAATCTTGTCCGATGAACGATAAATGATACACAGCAATACAAACACTTTTTGAGCGATACGCAAAAAACTAAGCTAAAAACTAATGTGGTGAAAAAAAAACAGTTTATTTTTAGACCGTCTTCTGCACCCAAAAAACAGGCTACCGCATTATTCCGACTGCGGTAGAACCACTTTGCTCACCATAAGTGTTGTGAATTTTACTAAAGTCTTTAAGAATAGAAGATCGATAAGTGGAACGAATGCTAAGATTCGATTACAGGCAACAATCTTGTGGGAAATCTGCCTTGGCCCAAATCTGTTTTTTTCATTTTTTGGGCTCTGTTTGTTTGGTTATGTATTGTGCATTGCATTCTGCGACAAGGTTATCCGATTATTAAACAATGACCTCCCATTACTCTACAGAATTATATAATAAGATGTCGCAGAATTAATCGCCGAAACGGACGGCCCGCTTGCTACAAACTGCTACAACCCAGCTTAAACAAAACTTTATTGATCGAAGTAAAAATCACCAAAATCTGTACATCTCTGCCAACGAACTGAGATCACACAAATTAACGAAGTCAAGGAGGGCATACTCAACAGCCAAAGTAGTGAATTGTTTTTGACGCAAATAAGAATCAAGAGCTTGAAGAAAGTGTCAGTTGGGAAGGGTCGAGAGAATATTGTCGGTGAGGCTGTGATGGATAACACCTTTACAACACCTCCACAAACTTTTTTAGGGTGAAGGTCGGGGTTAGGAAGAGATGTTGAGGAGCATACGGACAAATTTGCAGGGTGGACATGTGTCGAAACGTGCCAGACGCTGCTCACCGGTCAGCTCATGAGGCACCCACTTCGAAATCTCCTTCACCTTGCCAATTCCCTCCGAATGGCTCGCTACCGTTTTGTGATGTACGCCAACATCCTCCGCTAACATACGTGTATTCGTTTCCGGATTTGCTTCGACGGCTCTCTTCAACACTTCGTCGTCAAGCGACGACCTTCGCCCGCGACCCGGTGTTCCCTAGAGATCAAAGTTGCCAGAAGCGAATTTTCCGAAGCAGGACCAAAATAAGAGCGACATCCACATACGTTGTTTAACAGAGCAGAAGAAACATGTCAGACGGTATGTGTTACTTTCTGTGGCCGAATGATTTAGGGTAAAAAACTACTTATTTTTACATGCCTCAAAACGGAGATTAATTTTGCGATAGCCTAAAATGCGACAGCCTAAACCAAAATTAGATTTTTTTAATAATATATTTTAGGTTTTTCCTGAATCCGTTTGCAGCTCAGGTGTGCTGCTGGATGAGGCTGTAAGAATCGGAGGGTGGGGGAAGGGGTTTCACACTGCACTTTGGTTTGATACAGGTCTAGTTATTTTTGAAGTTTTTTATTTTTGCATTTTATAGTGTTACTCCAGTTGTGGATTGTACAGTGAGGAGAGTTGCTCGCAGCTTTGTTCACTGAAGGATCGTTTAGGATTAGAGTTTAAGTTGGGGTACGGGAATAAAAGGGGCCGTGCTGTGCCGTCGATTTGGGTGGGTGAGGTCGTCCTGATTTTGATCCTCCCGTATTTTCTCGACTACTTAAAGGATGCTTTTATCCCTTTATAAGTCGCCTTTTCCGAGCGTGTGGCTTTGACGTTGTGGACCTTCGTGAGCAGTTTCGTTCACAAAAGTACAAAGCCTTATCTATTTTTTTTCTTTTTTTCAGTGCTCCTTCCATCGTGCTGAATATGATCTCGTTGTTTCCATAGTTTCCATAGTTTTACTGTTTCTAAGTTATTTTTCCTCTTCTATTCTCCTATATTTCACGCATTGTGGCGAGTTATGACGCACTCATGGTATGTGGTGTTCGAAGTGAATAAATAAACAAATGAAATCTACATGCTATGAGCACAGAATTGAGTCCTTTAAAGTTTTTAATGTCAGCTTTTGCAAATTTTTAGACGATGTCATTGACATGGCAGATTTTTCTAACTGAAGGAAGGAGGTTTTGACCTAAAATTGCTTTCCATAAAATGTCAACTGTTGGTTGGCAATGGTCACATCAGTGGTTCACGTAAGTGGTTTATAACGATTTTTGAAGCACTCTTCGAATCGATGACGGAGTCGCCACTGCATGAAATTATCTCGGAAATAGTTTTTTCCATCAGAAGGAAACAACATCAAGAAGTAAAGTCGTGCCAATTATTGCGAACTACAGCATTTTAAGCTCTGGTTATTATTTATTCATTTATTATAAATACACCCATACGGATGTGAAAATCCAACAATTCTTGTAACACAACTTATTGTTGTTGGGAATTGTAAAACCCAAGTTTTCCGCCGCTCGGCAATATATGGAAGTTGTGTTAAAAATTGACGTTTGTCATTAAAATAAAATTATTTTTGTCCGAGGCAGACTACCTACGTATACGAAATTTTGCCACAAAAAAATTCCATTTTGCCAAACTTTAGGGTTTGTTCGGCACACATTGATAAAACCATGTTTAAACGTTGCTGTCTGTGTGAAATGACTTTCTATACAATCAGGGTTCTAGATTTTGCACCACTTGCCGGAAAAATCATCCTATTAATCGAACCCCATAAGGTAATCATTTCGAAGGTGACTGCGAAAAGTCTTGATTTTTACTAATACAAACAAAACCTTTTGCCTTATGACCATATCTCCACCAGATAGAGAAAATTATTTTTTTTGACTAGTCAAACCTGCGCTTACGACCACCGAAGCTAGAGAACGAAGCCTACAATTAATTTGCTATGAATCATAAACCTTTTAGGATATCTCGCAAAAATGTATAAATCATTGGAAAGTAGAAAAAACAATTTTGCCTTGGAAACAAGCTTCTAAAAGCGTCATCTTATATGCGATCCTAGGGCTTTAGATAATAATTTAGATTATTCCATTAATTTAGTCTATTTTTTATTTAACTAGCTTATAATAATATAAACTTATTTTATCAGAGGGTAAAGTCAGTAACTTGTGGTATAGAAACCATTCTTCCGGCTTCTCACATCATTATTCTACATGCAAGTCGTCATCCTATGTATATGAAACAGAATGTTGTTCATCATACGATAGCCACCTCTGCTGCACTGACATCTGCGAACTCTCGAGAAGTGGATGAGAGAAATTCTGCGGCGAAACGGATATAGTTCAAGAGCGTGTCGTTGTTGGAAATCTCAACGATTACCTGGCGGCTCTCCTTTGGTCATACCTTTCATCACGGATTCATCAGTGGACGTCAACCGCGTCGTCAAACGATCGGTGCTTCCTATTAGCCTCATATTCCGACCACCTCCATCTTTACGACGCCCGCTCACATCATCCATATGAGAATCAGTGTGAAAAACCAGATTGTTCGATCTGCGAAGGAGGTGTGAAAATGTGCCATCTGAAGGGTGGTCTACAAAGTGGTCTATGCCTCCTGCACGGAATTTTACATCGGCGAAAAAGGAAGGGCAGTTGGAAAGAGAATGGATGAGCATTTAATAGCTCTGCGTAGCCCTCAAAGCTACCCACACAATCCATTCTCTAAGCACCGCACCTCAAGATACACACGTGATCCGGTTCCGCAACTCAATTATTCACAGGAATCTCACAGATCCGGTGGAGAGGAAGATCAAGGAAGCGCAGGAGATTAAACACTGGAAACCATCTATCAACAGGAGGGAGGAAACGAGCTGTGTGCAATGAAGCTTATCACCCTATAAGGGCACGCGGAGTGACCGGCTGACAATGATGGCGACATGGAGATGCGAGAGAGCGGTCACTATTCGATAATGTATATAAGCACCAGAAAGAACACTGCTCTTCATTGAGGCAAAACCGCGCAACAGAAACCCCTTCCCCCTCCCCGTCTTCCTACCCCACAGTTCCCAGGTCTGTGATGAGTTGTATGTCCGTATGATGTTGAATATAATCTGCAGCACTCTTGTTTTTAGACTTAAAGAAGGCTGAATACTGAAGAAGGGCTTAAAGCCCGAACCGTTGTCATTAAAGCATTGACTAAATCGAGGTCCACAACTACACAACCGAAGATACAACAATAAATCTCAGGGAACCAACGGTTTTACGAAATAAACTCATTTTATTTTATTATTTATTTTTATTCAATTTCATTCGATTATTTTTAAATTTAGACAATTTTAGGAAATAGAATTTCAGACAATTTTGCTAAAAACTCAAACCCTTCCTGAATATGTCGGAGAATGGTGGTTTTTTCCTGTTGAAGGGTCCCATGCCCTGAAGTGCCACTCCCGTAGTGGGGATCCCCCGGGTCCATCCCTTCACTCCCCACTGAATTGCATCCCTTCAGCCCCAGGGTCACAGCCAGCCCAAAACCGTGGGGGAAACACTACCCTAGCCTTGGGTTGCCAGCCCGAGTCCCCACAACACTGCCCTCGCGACGTCCGGGCAGGGGGCCAGAGTCTGCCCCCCTACCCGGACCCCGCGAGGGGCTTAACGGGCTTTATCCCCGGCAACCCAGCGACAATAATGATACACACATAATAACAGCAATACCCGATACATTATGCAACGGACTCACCACATTCCCTCGCTTGCACAACCCACACCTTCATAGGTTTATCTTAATACCAACGCCGACATAGTAGGAACGGAATAGTCCGGACACGTAGATGATGAAATCAGAGCCGGCAGAGCAAGGAGATTGGGACCAGGATGGGCCGGGCGCTTCACTGTGCCGAGGCACTCCGCGCCCTCAGCCCTGGCGACCCTTCTAGGAAGGGTCGCCTCCCATCCAACCGGCAGTCGATGCCGAACGATGCAGGGACGACGAGGTGACCAGACACCCGGCGGCTGAAGTGGAGCTGGCAGGCGAGCGCGGCCGCTCGCGATCGATGCAGGCGTCCAATGGAACCCGCGGCTTGCGCGGGAAGCGGGATATACCCGTTTCCGGTGCGCGCGCCCCGCCCGCGGATCAATCCAGCGGAGGCGGGGGCAGGCCGCGCGAGGGGCCGCTCGCAGACGCGCCGTGCGCCCGCAGGAGGATGGAGGGGAGCGCCGTGGTCGCGAGACGCGACACTCCCGCCCAGAAAAGAAGACCTCCCACGGGGGATGAGCTGCAAGGCTGCCTGGTCACCATTGGGCTTAAGCCCGTTTTGAATTGTTTTAGGGGACATCGACTGCGGATTACACGGGAGAACGACCGCCCCCCAATAGAACCGACCAGGACTTCGGAACGCCGTGAAGTAAAGATATGAGCAGAGCACCCGACCACTGAGGATGAAATGGCAAGGGGGTCTCTGCCGGCTGGCAGGAAAACACACATAACTTCACACATGGAATGGCTACTACTATGGCCGGCCCTATCTGAAATGCCTCGACTCCACACATATCGGAGGAGGCTTACACGGGATGGGGACACTAGGCTAGGAGTTGCAGAGATGGGATGAAATGCATGAGAGGGAGAGCGGCTGAACTAAGCTATGACACTAAGCCACTGAGGAATGATCAACTACAGCCTAAGATGTCCGCGAAAAGGTGAATTGACTGAACAGAAGCCTCCTCGAGGGGGAGTATGAACAACAAAACCTACATAATGCGGCGGGATATGAGAGCGATGATGAATTGGCGACATAAAAATATAAACAACATACAAAATAGCAAAATACACAAAAATATGAAATGCCAGATATACAACAATAATCAAAATACATACAAAAACATTCAACCATACAGACATACTGAACTGCCGTCGAAAACTGGGTTCGGCCACGGAGGGCCTACTACCATCGCCTGGGTCGGTCCGTCCGACTCGCCGTACCTCGACCCATCCATGGGCCGGAACCGTCCATCCGTCGAGACCACGTCTTCCACACGGACCGTACGACCGACCACCAGAACTGCAATGTACCGATTTACATCTGTATGGTTATTCGAATAAAGATTTTCCTAAAAGAATGTATTGCATAATGAAAGAATAAAAACCGACAGTTGAAATGAGCAGCTCAAGTAAAAGGACTTAGCCCTATACGAGATGTCCAGCGTGCGTGTGATGTTGTCGTCGGTCGCCATGTATTGTCCCGTCGTTGTGGTTCGCGCCATCGATTCGTTATTGACTCGAGCTATCTGAAAATAAAAAAGGTTGGGATGAACTGTTCACTTGTAAGAGATGAAATGACTAAAGCTCGGCTCGATGGTCGCGTTGCTCTTGGCGACCGGTTCACGTCCTGGACGGCTTGGCTGCAGGCAGGCCCCACGATGACGTGGGCCTCAGTCCTGTCGGCGTCTTCTACTGCAGGTCAACTGGGAAACGGCGCGATCCTGAACATGGATTAGTCTCAAAGTTCACTTACGTCTGTGTCCGGATCGCTGTCGGTGTTGGCTCGAGCCCATCGCTGACCTGCCTCTACACTATTCTGAAATAACTAAACGGTTATCTGAATTGGGTGTATTACCTTAAACGGTGCGCTAAGCGCTGAATTGACTACGTTGCTTCACCACGACGCCTCGCTGTCGTGGTCCCTGTCCTCCTCCTGCTGCCTCGGGGGCTCCTGCTCCTCGTGGGGCGAGGCCTCCCGGCGGCCAGCGTGGGGTGGATCAGGAGGAGTGGCCCTCTGCCGCGATTCGCGGCGGCGTTGCGCCATGGCAACGTTGAGTGGGACGTCGTACTTTTGTACGTCCTGTTGGTCCGGAGGGCAAGGACGAAACGTGCGCTGTGCGAGGCGGCGGTAGAAGGCATTTGGCCGTTCTGAAATGTCTGGCAGCGCGCGGGGGTTGTCGACGCAAAACGCGCGATGATGGCCCTCCTTCTTGCACATAGTGCAAGGCGTACGACGCAGGCAAGTGCCTCGATGTTGCTTGAGGCAATTCGAGCAGTACCTGAATTGCAGTGCGAGTTTCTCGCGCTCGCTAAGCCTTGGATGACGTAGGCAATCCGAGCTATAATGGTCCACATCGAAACAGAACGCGCACGAGCGTCGTTGTGACGGTGGTGGATGCGGTGGCGGCGTCCTTGGTAGGTACCTTCGGGCCTCCTCGTCCAATCGAATTGGACTGCGGCCCCTGTATGGGTTGAGGGGCCAAGGCTCGTCCTGCGGCCGCTGTTGCTGAGGCTGCCCTTGGGCCTGGGAATGCTGCCCTGCCGCTGAGGTGGACGGTTGCTGGCTCGCAGCTGAAGAGGATGGTTGCTGATTTACAGCTGAAGTGGATGGTCGCTGCGGAGCGGGTGCGGGCTTTTCAGCCGGTGGCTTCTCGCTGGCAGCAGTCTGCTGGACGGGTGTTGTAGCCAGCACCGCAGGCTGTGGTGCCGCCTGCTGCTGCTGCTGTTCTCTGGCCCGCCGCTCTTCCTGCAAAAATTGGTCCACCGAATGCGTGCGCAGG
Source organism: Heligmosomoides polygyrus bakeri (assembly GCA_947359475.1). Lineage (NCBI taxonomy): Eukaryota > Metazoa > Nematoda > Chromadorea > Rhabditida > Heligmosomidae > Heligmosomoides > Heligmosomoides polygyrus. Next base: position 11,388,328 of record OX375865.1, read on the forward strand.
TAGCCGTCTGTAACGGCGATCATGAGGGCGTTGCTGTAATTTTCCCTCCACCACTGAAGTGTTTCTTCGATGCGGTATCGATCCGTTGAAATGGCCTCCGGGATCGGTAGGGAAGAATCTACCGCGTATTGCTGGTCGTCGTTGGTGATGGCACCAACGCCTGCGTGGAGCACCAGCAGAAGCTGATGAGCTTCCACCACGCGAATCATACGAATCGCGTGGGCGACGACCGCGGAGGCGAACTGAATTGCGTCTGAAATGGTTCGCTCCGTAACGCGGAAGAGCTGTAATGTCGCTCGGAAGTAGTCCCGGTCCTCTGCCCAATCCAACAGCCTCGGGACGGTGATATGGTTGAGCTGGTAGGTGTAGTCATTCAACAGCGCAATGCTGTGAACCAGCTCATGGATCCATCCCATGAGGACGGTATACCTGAATTGGAGGGGGTCTGCGCGTGTCATCAAGACACCTAGATTATGGAAGCGCTGCGTCGTTGTAGTGGACAGCTCCTGCATGGACCGCAGTAGCTCAACGATTCGCGCTACTGATTCTTAATCGGCCCTCCTCGATGGTGTCACCTCCTTAACGGGGATCTTGAGGGCCGCGATGCTCGGTCGCAGGAGGTTATTGACATTAATGTAGTCGAAGACCGTCCTGAAACCGGTCTCCGTGAGTTGGTGGGTGTTACGGGCGTCCGATGACGCTGCGGCGGATGACTGGGCCGCTGTAGCTGAACTGTCGGAGGGGGCTCCTGTATTGAGCCTTATCTGAAGTAGGGCGAGGAGCTCCTGGTAGCGCGGGTAGTCCGCCGCTAATGTGGGCTCCTCGCGGGAAGTCCCCTGCCCGGTTGCTCCTACTTGAGCCGGCTCCTTTCGTGGAGGAACTACAGGCGGCTCTGGAGCGGCTGGAGCCTTACCCTCCTTTTGAACTGGGGTTGGTGGTGTGGCGCGAGGCTTCTTGGCTGAACTGACTAAAGAAGGCGAAATTTGGGAGTCAGCCTCGCGCCGAGCCTGTTGGCTCTGAACTGTCGTCTCGGCTTCCATATGCTCAGCCCAACTGCCCTGTAGCTGTGGCGCAGTAGGCGCCGCTACGGTTATGGGGGCAGTGGCGAGCACGGCCGTCGACCGAGACACTGAATTGGCGGACGAGGTAACCGGAGCAACAGAAGAACTACCCCGAGGCTGAGACAGCCTCGTGGACCGTCTAGTGACGGAAGCATAGGAAGAACGTGAAGGAACTTGCCTGGTTGTTGGAGCTGTCCCTCGACTCTGTCCTCCTCGTCCGCCGTGTGCGGTAGGTTCCTGCTGCTGGCGGCTTCCACGATCGCCTCGTCCTCGACGGGATTGACTACGGGTTTGCGAAGGCATCGTTGCACGAAACGCTTGAGAATATCTGAAATGAAAGAGTTTCGAACCGTTCTCATCTGTAGTGGCGGCAAATGCACGTGAATTATGCTAAGAGATAGTAAAACCCATTCTGAAATGGAGAGAACATGGAACGGGTAGAGAACGGTAGGGGCAGGCTAAGTGAACTGAAGTATCACGCGCCGATGAGTCATCGGCGTTAGGGCTGCGACGGTAGCAGGGTCCGTGCGCCTTAAGGACTTCGTGGTGGGACCCGCTAATAGTGCAACTGTGCCTCGCTTGGATGAGTCATCCTGAGGGAACCCGTGGACGATGATGAAGTGGCGAACATGGAGAAGTGAAATGAAGGGAACCTTGAACAGCAAAAACAAGCAATTTAGAACACAGGGGATAGAAGAAAGAGGAGATGGAGTAGGAAATTTAGGTGAAAAATCTGGAAGAGAGAAAAAATGCGAGAAGGTGGAGAAAGGGTGAATGTGTTAGAAGCAAAGAGAGGGGTTTAGCACACAAGAGGATAACGAAAAATGAACTACGGATATAGACAAAGGAGAGTACACTGAGAAATTGGAAAGAGAGAGTTTGAGGAGAGACGAAATGAACGAATGTTATGAGAGGGAAAGTGAAGGGTGTCAGAGGGCAGACTGTAATGACGAAGGAGTGCTGCCGGTGGAGATAGGAGTGCGACTAACGAGCGCTGCCACTACGGTGGAGAATGAGCGCGATGAGGTCAGAGCGCGAGCCGTAGCGGCTGTATCCTAAGGTTGTTTCACCGGCAGCGTCGCACGGGTACTGTAGTGCTCAGAGGAGTCTGCCCGAGAGGAGAGAAGATATGGAAAAAGAGGAAAGCAAGTGATAAGAGCGAAGAAGATATTGGGAAGAAGGAAGAACAAGTCAGAGGAGCGAAGAGAGAGGAAAATTGTACTGAGAGAAACGAAACGAGGAAATGAGCCGTAGAGGTCCCTAGTGAAGTGGTCAAAGTGCAATTGGAGCGCAATTGAATTACGAAACACATGAAATGGGACGAAACTACAGTATCGACGGACAGAATGGAAGAAACTCATCTGATGAAGGTCTTCTTCGCCTTTCGAGGCGGTTGGATCCTTGTTGGCGTGCCGGCCTGCTTCTTGGTCTTGACGAAAGCGGTATCTTCAGCGACGACTTCGAGGGGGATCAGCTGGTTCACGGATCGATCTAGAATTTTATTTTTGCCTGTTTTAACCCCTACAGATCTTACCGAGCCGTCGGCTGAGCTGTTGATCTTTACGATCAGTCCCAGCGGCCAATTAGACCTCGAAGTATTGTCCGTCTGAATTAGAACGACGTCTCCTACATGTGGCTGTCGTGCTGCGCTCTGTTGTTTCGCGGAACGGATTTGACTCCGCTCCGCGAGCGCTTGCAAGTACTCCTTATGCCACAACTCCCAGAAGGTCTTAAGGGAGTCTCTGAGGAGACTGTACTGGCAGACAAGAAATTCTTGGGACTCCGTAACGGCGAACGGGTCCCTTGAAGTGACTGCCATCTTAGGACTTCCTAAGTGGCCTAGACTGAACTGTGGGCTAACCAAATCGATGGGCCGTAGGATATGAACTGGTTCTGTCGCTTCGCCTGAAAGTGGAGTTAGTGGGCGCGTATTTAGTGTGGATTCTATCTCCGTAAGGAGCGTTTGGAGGTTCCAAAGGTCGAGAGTGTTGCGATGAACTGTCTTCTTCAAGGCGGTTTTCACCGAGCCTACCAACCTCTCGTAAAAGCCTCCTTTCCACGGCGATAACGGAGTGATAAAGCGCCATTTACAAGGACTTCTCGTCCTAGCTTAAAGGTGGGCGCATTATCGCTTATGACGAGGTTTGGAGTGCCTCGTCGCGACATGAAGCGCCGAAACGCTAGGAGAAAGTGGGTTGTTGTATTGTCAGCAACTAATTCCAAATGAATTGCCCGAGTAGACATACAAGTAAATAAGCAAACCCACGTCTTTTGGTCCTTGTTGTTGTCGGTACGGATCAGGAGCGGTCCAAAGTAGTCGAGACCGGTGTTTTCGAATGGTCGACTCTGGTTGACTCGCTCAGCGGGTAGATCAGGCGATCTCGGGTACGGATAGTGACGACCCTGGTGTCGGCGACAGATGATGCAACCTGAAATAACATTAGCGACGAGCCTACGGACCCTAGGAATGAGGAACTCATTCCGGAGCGCAGAGATCAAGTGTTGGGATCCCGCGTGGAGCAGTTTAACGTGATAATAGGTTATCAGCATGCGTGTCAACGGGTGGAAGGGTAAGAGTAAAATAGGATTACTTGATATTGATCGAATCCTTGCGTGGGCCATCCGTGACGTTCCGCGGTAGATCCCGTCAGCGCTCTGGTTAACCTGAAATTTCTGAACCACGCGACTCTGCAGCTGGTCGGAGCTCTCGCGATAGTGTTCGCGGATGACGACAAGCTCTGCTGCCTTCCAGTCGCTTGTGGTAACACAGGGGGACGTACTGAACTGACTGATAGTGCGATTTACGTTCGCTGGTCGGCCCTCGTGCCTTTTGGCACGGAAAGATTGTAGTTTAGCTACAAATTTGAGCACATAGGCCGTTACCCGAACGAGTTTCGCATATGAATTGGTTCGTTCGAATGGTACGAACGACTTATATGACTGTATTGAAGCTGAAGTGATGGATTTGAACTCAATTTCCGCCTCTTTGGAGACTGGAACGTTTGATGTGAAATCCATGCTAGAATTGGGCCAAGAAGATGGTGATTGCAGAATGTACTTGGGCCCATGCCACCACATGTGATTCTTGATCTCTGAGGCCGTAAGACCTCTGGTGGCACAATCTGCTGGATTTTGGTCTGTATTGACGTAAAAGAAACGACAATGGATATTAGCCGTTTCCAGCTCATTTTTGACCTCGTGAATGAGTTTCACGCGGTTATGTACAAAGGTTTTGAGCTGTTTTTTAGAATGAATCCAATATAATGCTATCTGCGAGTCAGACAGCAACTGAACTGAACTAATTTGAATTGTAAGCTCCTTCTTCAGGAACCGAACGATCTTAACGGCCAAGACTACAGCTTGTAATTCTAGTCGCGGGATGGTGGTCTTCTCCGGCGCAGCGAGTTTAGCCTTAGCATAGATGAGGTGACTAAAGGGCTTTCCGCGAAGCGGCCTGCATACCAGGTATGCCGCCGCTGCGAATGCCCGTTTCGAAGCATCCGAAAAAACTAAATCGTACCTGCATTCCGAAGTGCTCGCGACGTATCATGGCACGGTTCCAACGAATCCAGAGATGGCATGGATGATGTCGTTCCACTTGGCCATGGTGTCTTCGTCCAGAGGCGTGTCCCAGTCAGTCTTCTTGAGCCACAGATCTTGAACGAAGGTTTTCGCTGAAACGAAAAGAGGGGTTAAAAGCCCAAGAGGATCGAACGTCGACGCGAGCGCCTTTAAGGCGGTTCGCTTTGACTTGACTGCCTTCAACGCTCTGGTAGGCACCTGTAATTGATCTGAATTGGGGTTCCACCGAATGCCGAGAAGTTTAACTGTCGCTCCTGGTGTCCTTTTCATGCGATCCTTTTCAGGAACGCGTTCTGTCACAGCCTGGTCATTGGACATGAACTCACGAAGGTTTATACCCATATTGGAGAATACATCCTTGCATTGCCGTTGTTTTGAGATGCCTTCTTCGGTGCTTGTGGCGCCGATGAGAAGGTTATCTACGTACGTGTTGGCAAGGATCTCCTCCCTAAGGCTGTTGTCCTGGTTTCTCTCCAGGGCATATTTTATGGACATGCTCAGGAGGAAGGGAGAAGCGTTCACGCCGAATGGAATACGCGTGAATCTGAGGGTGCGGATGTTGTCCCTGGTAGGTGGCTTAGATGGATCGATTAGCCACAAGAATCGCGTCGCATCCCTCTGGCTCTCCTGTAGTCTGATCTGATGAAATGCTTTCTCGACATCGGCTGTAATGAGGATTGGAGTGAGTCTTGCGCGGAGCAATGTTCCGCACAAGTCGGGCAACATCGTTGGCCCTTGATGTATGCAGTCATTGAGACTAGGAGCGTCTCTCATGTGACTGCTCGCATCGAATACGATGCGAAGTTTTGTAGTGTTGCTGTCTTCTTTGATGACAGCCTGGTGGGGTATGTAATACACGGGAGTCCCTTTTGTCGGATCTTGTGTAACCTCCTCGATGATGCCGGATTTCAACTGTTGCTCGAATGTATTGCTGTATTCGCTCCATAATTTGGAGTTGACGTGGAGCTTATTGTATTGACTTTCGAGCCGGCGCATTGCGAGCGCCTTATTGTCCGGCAGGTGAGGATGGTTGGTTTTCCAAGGGAACTGCACGTGGATCATACCTTGAATTATCTGAACTGTATTGTAATATTGCTGAATTATTTCTGAGTCCGCGGTATCGCGGTCCTCGTCCAATCCTTCTGAGTCTAGGGCGAGGAGTCTACGGACTACAGAGTCCGTATCTGCATTGATCGCCTTTTGATCGACCGAAGTCGCAAGGATTCGAGGAAATGGTGCGTTTGGACCGGAGAGAAGCGGACCCAGTTTGGTATATGACTTAACTAAACCCGATGGAAGCTGACGGTTACGATTGAGGTCGACAACACTCCAGTAGTAATCCATCCCTATCAGGACATCGACGTTTACGGAGCCTGTTCGGGGACGTTTTTGGTGTTGTGGAGTGGTCTTGACGCTCATGCTGTCTGGCACAGATGTAATGTGAGTGCGTGTCCAGAGTTTCAGCCTCACCGGGGTACCCGTAACTGGGTTTTGAAGTGTGATTTTGGCCTGGTAGGACTTTTCGGTGTGTTGATATCCACCGAATGTAATGGCTGTAATGGTTTTAGGGTGTTTGAGTCGCAAGCCGAGGGATTGCGCAGTATCTTTACAGATAAAACTGTGCTGACTTCCACTATCTAGGAAGACAGTAAGAAGCTGATCGGCCTTTGTATTGAAGTTGTGCGTAAGTGCCTCGACAATCATGAGCCGAGGCTCCCTACCAGGTGATCGCGACCTGCATGCGACCGTTTTGGCGGACGCGTTTGGAGTGATCGCGACGTGAACTCTAGTCTGCGACCCTGGTTCCTTAAGCTGCTCGAGCTCGCTATCGCTCGAATCGCTTGTCTCCAGGGATGTCGTGGTGTAATGATGAGATTGAACTGGATCTGAAGTAACAGGTGGGTTTCTAAACCCGACTCTCGGATGGGGAGAGTCCCGGCGTTCAGGAGAACGGCCTCTACGAGGGGAGGGGGTCCTGGAGGACCAGCTGGACGAACGTGACCGTCGGCCGTTTGAATAGCGAGACTCCGTGCTGGAAGATCTCCGACGGGGTGAGCGTGGTCTTGAGAAACGATCCCGTCTTGAGGTGTTTCGACGCGCCGGACTTTGCGAGTTTCCTCGCCTATAGCATAGCGACTTGTGATGTCTGCGAGTGCAGTACTGACATGATGGCGCCGTGCAGTCGCTGCTATGATGTCCAGGCTTGAGACATTTCCAGCAGAGTTGACGGTCTCTCACGATTTCCCTTCTGGCGTGCTGCGTTGGAACTTCATAGCATCGTTCTGGCTCGTGTTTTCCACGAATACAGAACGGGCAGCGACGCCTCTGGGAGATATTGTCCCTCCCTGGTGAGTGGCTCCTGCGCCGCTCGGTGTAATGACGGCGTGGTGATGGACGCCGTGTTTCGGCTCGGGATGGCGAGCGTGAACTGTGCTGCTGAGTGATGTGCGCCGACGCCAAGGCTGGGTGGACTCCTTGGAGTGCCTCTTGACGGTCGATGACCTGGTCAAGAGCGTCCAATAGATGGTTGACTGTCCAGTCCTCGCCGGCGTTCTTGAGTTCACCAGCTTTTTCCATCGTGCGCAGTGGGAATTTTTCTCCTATCGTGCACTTGTGCGCAGTGGAGGCAGGGTGTTCTCCGAGCTTTTCCAGCTGCACCCACAGCGCCTTCAGCGTACACAATGTGGTGCGCTGTGACGTTGGAATATCGTGCGCCGGCGGCACAGCTTGAAGCTCCTGCACGAGCTGGATGCGTAAGATATCAGGGCGCATGTACGTCTTCTTCAGCAGCTGAACTGCTTGCTGATAATTGTATTCGGAGAACTGAAGTGGGGAGATGAGCTTGTATGCCTCGCCTTTAAGTTTGCCTTTGAGATATAGGAACTTTGAAATGGTTGGAACAGTTGGATTATCATGAACTGCTACGGCAAACATTTCCCAGATCTTTGGGAAGGCGTGCATATCTCCCTTGAACTCTGGAAGCTCGAATGGTGGAAGCTTCACTAACTGAATTGGGTCATGGCTGTAGTATGCTGACGCTCCTTGGCCTGCGGAGAGCCCGTTAAGGCTGGCCATGGGGGCAGAAGGAGTTTGTGGACTCTCCCTCCGCGGTGCCAGCTGCTCTTCCCCTGGGCCGGAGCGTGGTTGTGCCTGACCTCGATCGGTGGGTCGTTCTTGAGGTGAAGTGGAAGGGTGATGATTATCGACCCCGATCGAGTCGGCAACTGTATTGACCTCTGGTAGTCCACCACTGGAGGGAGTTTGCCTTTCGAGTTGCACTTGAGCAGTACCCAACTCGAGTACGAGCCTTTCGGCTTCCTCTATAGACTCCGCGCATGCATTGGCTGTCCAATGCGCGCGGAATTCCTCGAGGATGCCGGGCGCGTCCTCAGCCTGCTCCGAAGCGAACTCTTCAGCCCGCTCCCAGCGCTCCTCCAGCGATTCGATGCGTCGCTTTAGTCGGAGGTACGCGTTTCCAATGGTCGACCACGTGAGGGGGTCGACCGACGCGGACTTACCTGCGGGGGCGCCAGATGGTACTTGCCCCGTCCGCAGCTTCTCGGCCTCTTCCATTGAGGCCCTCAGCGCCTTCGCCGCCTTGGTGATCTGGGTCTTGATGGAACCGATCGTCGTCATCGTCGGAGTCAACAACTGCAATTACCTGAAATGCGCACTATGAATGACGACTCACGGGGCCGCCTAAATGGCGGACACCCGTGGTAGCGCGAGGTAACGAGACGGATGGAAATAGAGATAGAATGGATGGGGGCTGAGAGCACTTCGCGTCCCGTGTACAGTAAAGCGCCGGGGGAAGAAGGTGAAGAAGAAAGGAGAGGCGGAAATATTAAGAAGGGAAGGTGATGGGAACTAAAGAAAAGAGGAAACTACGATAAAGTAAGCAGTTACTGAAAAATAGGAAAAAGCTAACTAAGGGGGGTGAAGAAAAGACTGGGGGAAATAGAGAATGGGAATGACCGAAGAACAGAAGAGAATAGGTAGAGAGGCAAAAGAGTGAGGGGAGAGGGAAATGAATTGGCAAGGTTTGAGATAAACCCACGCTAGGTGCAGGGAATGCGATGAGTTACCTGTTGCTATGGGATGTACTACAAAAAGGGGGGGGGGGGGGGGGGTGGCTGCAAACCATCACTTGCTGAATTGACACCTGAAGTTGTGAAGGGGGACCCGGTTCGTCCGTCCTACAGACGGAGCCCAAGAGAGCTATGGGGGCCAACTGTAGGTGTATAGGGTGCTAAAGAGGGAGGTGGCGAAGGGGCATGGATAACCCAAGGAACCCAGGGAGCTAAACGAGAGGGGGGACTAAGGACCGTACGACGGGGTTACCAACCGACACCTTTACCAAGCTACCTCACCGGGTGGCCAGCCCGTATGGTAGTGGATGGAAGCGCTTCCCCTTAGGTGCGACCAGGACTTACCCATACCTGGTACTAATTGAAACTAGGCCATGGCCCCACCCGTCGCAGACGCCCAGCGCGTCGCCGTACCCCCATGAGAGGCCCCTGGCCTTAGAGAACCCCGAGGGACTGCACGCCCGGGGACGGCGCACAAGTTGGCTGGTTGCCACAGTCCAGCCTGGACCCCTGCGCCGTTGCCTCCCCGGCCGTGGCCCTCTGTTGCCCACTTTTGGCCCCGATCCCCGCAAAAGACCCCTTAGCCTACAGGCCCCGAGGGCAACACAGCCCCTGCACCGGGCGTGGCAGGGCCGTTTTTACAGCCAGCCGGCTGTCTCCAGGCCGACTGGCCAACGGGTCCGCTTGCCAACGTCCGATGCACCATGTTGCAAGTCGGCGGCCCCAGTGCAGCGGCTGTGCCGTCAACACGTGGGACACCAACCTACCCCATGGGGCAACCGAAGCTGCCAAGGCCCAGCGCCTCGGGGAGGTGAAGGGTCCCATGCCCTGAAGTGCCACTCCCGTAGTGGGGATTCCCCGGGTCCATCCCTTCACTCCCCACCGAATTGTATCCCTTCAGCCCCTAGGTCGCAGCCAGCCCAAGACCGTGGGGGAATACTACCCTCGCCCTGGGTTGCCAGCCCGACTCCCAACAACACTGCCCTCGCGACGTCCAGGCAGGGGGCCAGAGTCTGCCCCCCTGCCCGGACCCCGCGAGGGGCTTAACGGGCTTTAACCCCGGCAACCCAGCGACAACAATGATATGAATAATAACAGCAATACCGGATATACTGTGCAACGGACTCACCACATTCCCTCGCTTGCACACCATACACCATCATAGGTTTATCTCAATACCAGCGCCGACATAGTAGGACAAGGAATAGGCCGGACACGTACATGATGAAATCACAGCCGGCAGAGCAATGAGATCGGGACTAGATTTGGGCCGGGCGCTTCACTGTGCGGAGGGCACTCCGCGCCCTCAGCCCTGGCGACCCTTCTAGGAAGGGTCGCCTTCCATCCGACCGGCAGTCGATGCCGAATAGTGCGGGGACGACACGATGACCAGACACCCGGCGGCTGAAGTGAAGGTGGCGGGCGAGCGCGGCCGCTCGCGATCGATGAAGGCGTCGAATGAACCCCGCGGCTTGCGCGGGAAGCGGGTTATGCCCGCTCCGGAGCGCGCGCCCCGCCCGCGGATCAATCCAGCGGAGGCGGGGGCAGGCCGCGCGAGGGCCGCTTGCCGACGCGCCGCAAGTGTGCGCACCCGCAGGAGGATGGAGGGGAGCGCCGTGGTCGCGAGACGCGACAGCTAGAAAGGATTGCCATTGCATCAACGTTAATTAAGGATACACAAAATTTCTAAGACCTGCAACAAATTGGTTTTGTGAAAATTTTGCTCGAAACTTCTATTATTCTCTGAATTCAAAAGTTTTTTTTAGGTGAGTGTTTAGTTCATCGCGCTCCTCCGTAGAAGACGAAATTAAAAAGCTGAAAAAAAGTGAAATAAATCTACTGGATCTCGATCCACAAGGTCTAAAAATCCAACACTTGCTAGCACGAAACTTAAGCTCGCCAAGAAGTACTTTAGAAAAGAACGTCAGATCAGCGGCAAGCCTTCTGTGTAGCAGAGATTTCAAGCCTAATAGTTTTAGCCGCTCTTCATAACTTGGCAATGTTTTCACAAAAATATGCCGTTGCAGAATAGAATGCAGAATAAGAATAAACAAGCTTTTTTAAACTTTTCAAAGTTTTAAGAGAACTTTCTTAGTAGTGCAATTCCATACTAGCGAACAATATTCCAAATGAGGTAGAACATATGTCTTATACAACTTGACAAGGATGTTAGATTATAGGAAGGCTTAAGCTTTTAAGCATCCTGTACATACCACCAGATCGGAAGGTGCTAGTGAAAGGGTGTCCAGGTGTTGTTTGAGATAACGTTCTTAAAATTGTCGTTTTTTCAAATGTGGAAGGACCAGCAGACTCATTGGAGAAAACGCTGGCGAAGTAGCAGCTCAGAGCAGCAACTTTGCTGTGTTCGCAGCGGTAAACATTGCCATCAACATGCATAATGGCCAGTTGACTTGATTGTACTGCGTATGTGGAAATGTAACCTTTTTAGTGATACATGTTTGGCCAATCAACTTTCACGCTGATCCTAAAATCTTTTCAGATAATAATCAATCCTGCTGCAAATAGACTGGCAGTCCAATAGACCGAAAACGTAAGACCAGTTTGCTTCGGAAAGTTTTTGCCTGAGCGAGCTGAAAACAATATTGAGAAAATCAAGTAAAGTTTGGTAACTGCATTTTGTGTAGAAGTCGCAGAGCACAGATTAAATTGATCGAAGTGATGGTCGGAGGTGGCCAACGGAGCTAACACACAAACTTTGGAGACTAACGGAGATGAAGAGAGGATTACTCTAAAACATTGCCTTCATAAGTTGGCTCATTGACGAACTGAACGAAGTCGGCCTCAACATTAACAAACAAACAAACAACATTAACAAACATTAACATTAACAACACTGAGACCATTAATGCTGTCTTAGAACTTCTTCGTCGACATCATGAAGAAATTCACAATTTCGGAATGATTGAGGAAGACATACAGGCACTGCTTGAGACCATTCTGGAGTGCAACATCTTCCAGTTCGACGGTGTATTCTATGCACAGAAACGCGGCCTTGCTATGGGCTTGAGGATTGCTCCATTGTTAGCTATCTTCTATTTGGACCGTATCGAGAGAAGGTCACTGACGCAAGGAATTGTATTCTACAAGCGTTACATAGACGATGTTTTCGTTATTGGCTCCACCGCTCTTGACCTGGATACGACACTTGATAATCTCAACTCTTGCGACCCTAATATCCAGTTCACGGTAGAGTCTCCCGATGAAAATGGGTTCCTCCCGTTCCTTAATACCAAGGTTCGCATCTTCCACGGCCGCAAGGAATTCGTTTGGTACAAGAAACCTGCTTCCCAGAGTGTTTTGCTCCACTCCCGAAGTGCACATCCCTTGTACATACATGAAAGTGAATGTGATAAGAAACCTTATCGCCACGAAGGATAAAACGTGTACTGAAGAATCTATGGAAGCAAAGGCGAACATTCCGAGAATACTGGAAGAAAATGGCTACACCACAGCAGAAGCCAGGTCCTGGCGGCCACATTTCACCCCAGGGGGCGTACCGTTGGTCTTACCGTATGTTAACGAGCGAATTGCCGCGGACATTAACCGAGTTGTGAAAGCGTCAGGACTTCCAGTTAAACTCGTTTTTCAACCACCGCCAAATTTGAAGAGCCTGCTTACTGCATCAAGAATGTATGAAGAGAAATGTGGCCGAAACAACTGCCCGTATTCTACAACCAATAAAATCTGTCAATTACGTGGCCCTGTGTATCAGGTCACATGCGAAGGCTGTGGTCAGAACTATATAGGAGAAACGATGCGGCCGCTTTACAGACGCCTGGACGAGCATGTGCGAGCGTTGCGAAACCCCGCTTCTTACCCTACGAACAGATTTTCGCGACACCGCACCCTCCACCACACTCATGAAGCCCCTCCTGCAATCAAAGTTAATGTATTGCACCGCTCACTGATAACCCCGCTAGAAAGGAAGCTGCTCGAAGCCCTTGCAATAAAGAGGCTGAACCCCGAAATCAACAATAGGGATGAGCAGACTGAGGCGCTGAGGCTTATCATGTAGTGACTAAGAAGATCAGTGGCAACGTTGTTTATAGTAACATTATTTGTAAGGAGCATCGCTGTGGTGAGGCTTTGTTAGCGAGGCCTGCTTGGTTAGTTTTACCATTATTACTATTGTATAGTTTGATGATGGTATTACTATGTGTAATGTTATTAAAGGCCTGAGGAAGCTGTTAAGCAGCGAAAGCTCGCCGATAAAGAATTCTGGAGTCTCAATTGTGCCAATTACATCGAAGTCGGCCTCGTTGAAGAACGTGAGAAAATTAGGTGATACATGGCATAAAGGAGAGCGAGTTGACCAGTCTACTGCTATGCATGTTGGATTTGGTGGTGTTGCGGAAAATACAGCAAACTTCACCTCCTCTACCATGACGTCAGAGTGGTATTTAACATAAGTCAAGTTGCCTAAGAGTTCTTCATCATTAATCCTCCCACTGAGCCAAATTTCAGAAAGAACAACCGTGTCCGGTTTAGCAGTATACAAATTTGATGCAAATAGAGGAGTTTGTTGACAAGACTTCGAGCATTCAAAAGGTAACAAGAGAGGGGTGACTCACCGTTCACACCTGGGCGTTTCCCGAAGCCGCATTGGGAACCTCGGAAACGCGCCTAAGTTGACTATGACCATTCACTCTCTCCTTGTCTCTCTCCAATTTTTTCCTTAGCCAGCTGCCTCAATTCATACTCCCGCTTCCTTTCCTCCGTGGTTATGCTACTCCGCACGAAAAGTCCTGTTAAGCCTGCAACACGAAGTGTTCACGCGTTTGCAAGGGCTCGCATCCAGTGGGATTGAGACGATGGGACGACTTCGAGCAGACGTGACCCTGAAACGTCGGGCTTGCCTATTCTACATCTCGGCAGGCTCACAATCGCTCTGCAGAACACCAAGGACGTTCAAAACCTTAGTTTTGAGATCAGCCCTTCGCTCAGAAGAAGGCAGATTGTCCGACGGCTTTTCAAGGCTCGACATCACGATAGACCTTTTTCTCTCTTCGGCTTCCGCGTGCTCTGAAAAATTCTTTGATATTTTTCGCTAAGTATATTTAGCGTCTGAAGCGTCAAGGAATTAGAGATGCGATGAGATATTCGCTAAGGAGAGCACCCACAGTTAGTCTCCTCAATTCGCTTTCATTCACAGCATCGGTCTGTCATGTGTGCTCAGTACAACAGACAGGTGTTCAAGCGCCCACAAACACAAGATAGAAGCAACGCGGTCTATGGGACCTCGTCTAGGGGCACAGTCCACTGTCGTGGAGCAGGAAAGAAGAAACGGTGACAATAGATAGCAGAGGTCGGACCATCGAGAAGGGTAAAAACAGTGCCCTAGTTTCCACCGATGCCAAACAACCAATGAAAATCATCGTAACGAAGGCGTCTTGGTGGTTTTGGATGGAGTCAAAACTGCATCCATTCGCAGCCTTCTGCAGCTCTGCATAGAACTCATGCAGGCCTAGCTTCTGGACTTTGAACATTAGTGCAACCCGCTCCGCTAAGATCAGATTACTAGGCTGAAAATGTTTCTCAATTGCGATCCTGAGGTCATTCAAGGTTACTTCCTCGAGCTCACGGCCTTGAAGAAGGGACTCCAACAACTCGTAGTTGGATCCGCCCACTTCTTGTGAGGAAGATCGGGCGCTGATCCTTCTCTTCCACTACCTTTCTCAACATCAAAAAATTTGAAAAAAGTTTCCACCACGTTCTTACGAGGAACCCTGCACATTCGGGCCGGACGTGCGGCCCATATAGGGGTCCTGCCCTGTCGGGTCGCCCGAGGTGGGCATCGTGGTGGAAGCTCTAACTTCCATACCACTCCTAGCCGCATCGGCCGTCTCGATTGCTACGCATCCGTCATTCGTTCTTGCACTTCTGTAGTCTTCTTTCTTCTTTGCTCCTTGACTTGCTGCTGGTCCTGGTAGACGTTGATTCCACGACTTCTTCTTGTGGAGTCCGGCCTGATCGCCATTCAATGTGTGATCCACACGAAGAAGGTTTTAGCATGTTTATTCAGGAGAAAGGTTTCATATAAGTTCTCTCTAATCGCAATCACTATCATTCTTCCTTTCTTCACCCTTTCTTCTCTATTCCATCCCTCACCCTCTCACATCCCTCCCCCAGTGACCAACCCGTCATTCTATCTATCGGGGGAGACGAGGGGTCGCGCAGTCGGAGGAGGGTCGAGTCTAGATCCCACTACCCTTTTTGGATCCCCCTTACCTTTTCTTTTACCTCTTTTCCACCAGCAACACAATTAACCAAAAACTGTTTATTTCTACGAATACTCTTAATTCGCACACGGCGAGCAAGAAACTCGCTTTCGGCGCTCAGCCAAAGGACTTGCGCGGCCACTGCTGGAACGACTTCTTGCTTTTTGCACGCTCGGATGGGCGGCTCTTTGAGCGGCTCCTGTGGTCCCGCGAGCGGCTTGCTGTGCGACTTCTTCGGCGACCCCCATAGCAGGCGGGGGCATCATGAACCATTGGGGGCTCGCAAACGACGGGATCTGCAGTCCCGTCTCCCCAGACGACGTGCCGAGCTGGACTGCCGGCTGAAGGCTCCACATACAGAAATAACCGTGCTCGCCATTTCCTTCGCTTATATTCGGCCGTTTATCCCTATCCTTCTTATCACTGTTTGCCGCTCGTTTTCAAATCACTATCTGATTCGCTTTCTTTCTTTTCTCCACAAACTCTCGTATGCGTTCGGTCTGTTTCCGCTACCTATAAGATCTCCTTAATGTGGTCGCCTTAGCCCCTTTGGTGATCCCTCGGTGCTATGACCCCTCTTTTAATATTTCATGTCGCCTTGGCTCATCAATTTCTGCCCACAGTATCACATGGTTTTTCATTTCATCCACATAAAATTTTTTCTGAGCAAGCCCAATATCCACTTCATATGTGTTTGCTCCGCACTGTTTTATTATAATTCCGGAGAGTCGCCTGTCAACCACATTACTGTAATTACGAACAAAAACTTCTTGTCCGACTTTGAACAATCGATCTTTCTTCCCTTTATCGCAGTCACTTTTTACCTGCCTTTGATGCCTGCTCATAGGTATCTGTTCACCATCAGTTCTCAACACATCCAGGGTGGTCTGCAAAATATTTCCCATTAGCATTTCAGCCGATGTTTCGTTCGTGGCTACGTGTCGAACTGCTCCGTATTCAAATAGCAAATCACAAACAGTATTTTCTTCACTCTTGCCCGATCTGAGGCCTTTGTATAGCGCGTTTTTAAATGTATGTACAAACCATTCGGCCTCTCCGTTAGAGTTCGGATGGTAAGGAGGGGAACATTTGTTCGATCCCTCTAATCGCAATATGCGCGAAAGTATTTCGACGTAAAGGGAGTACCATTGTCTGATAACCAGCTGTTCCGTAAACTATTTCTGCTAAAAATATCTCTCAACCTTGTCGCTGTCTTCTCTGTTGTAGTGGATCGCATACAAATTGCTTCCGGCCACTTCGACTTGGCGTCCACCACTATCAACCACTTGCTTCCGTTCGCATCACAAAAGTCTATGTGTAATCTCTGCCAGACCTTCTGTGGTTCTTCCCAGGGTTGTAACAAACTAAGCACTGGATTCTTCCCCAATGTTGCACAAATTTTTACATACCTTCGCCATTCTTTCAGTGGCGAAGGAATGTAAAAGTGGCTGAATCTATACCCGGGAACCAAACTTTCATTCCAGCTAAGCTGATAATGTGATTCCGGCCATAGTGACTACTATGCAATATTTTAAGCACTTGAGCCTTAAATTTCTTCGGCACTACCATTCTGTTCTTCTATATTATACATCCTTTATAAGGAGCGGATCGAAATTAGGAATGGTCATAGCGACTGCGCTGCCACCGCCGCACCATAATTAGCCCCTGCTGCGGACAACGGTCGAATGTACGGAAGCCGCTGCCGCGAACGCGTCGGCTACTTCTTGTGACTTTGTTTGAATCTCTCAGTGGTTCTTGGCTAGCTATCTAGCCAACTGAAGCCCCTTTTCGTCAAACAGGCCACTGGCTACCTTCTGAGACGTAAAGAGGACGGGCAGGCTAACTGATCATAACTGGAAAGGAAATAGGAGAGGATGCAGAAGACGGTTTCGAACGAATACCATGCATCAATGTGTAGGATTTGAAGTTATTTTTGGAAAATGAATCGAAACTAATGAGGGGAACCTAAGAAGAAAAATTAAGGTGTTGTCAAACTGTTGTAAGCAAGCATAACGGCCCCCACAGAGTTCTGCGGCAATGCCGCTCGCCGCTATGGTTAAGGATAGGGCAGGGACGCCGCCGGCGGCGAGCTCTGCGTCTCTGCCCTATGGTTAAGCATAGGGCCGCGGCGCTGCCGCAGAACTCTGTGGGGCCTTAAGAACGGCTGAAAATAACCCTGAAGAAGATAAATGAAGGGGGTGGAACGGGTGGGTGTAAATCAGAAGGACTACAAGGAGACATAATGAGAGTACTTTTCGATCATAAAGATTCGCAGGGCCTCGAAATGTGTTTTAGAAATCTATCGTGGTTCTTCTTCACCTCTCGTCTGCCCCATAGACCTGGATGTCGTCGCGGCTGCTGTGGTGATGTCGCGCTGGCGGCGAGTCAAGGCGGCGAGTCGGCAGACATAGTCGCGGACATTCCGCGTTGCGCCATAGGTCGCCGCAATTGCAATGTGTACGATTTATAAAAATATTCCACAGAAATGGGCGGTTTTTCCAAACCAGCTAAGCTATAGCGTGGTTTTTATAAAATTCCTTGATTCTAGGCTGGTCACTATTAAGCGTAAGGATATAGCATTTCGAACTTGGGCCAGGCAGCGCTTCTTTCAGTAGTAGTCTTTGTTGCTTCTACAACAGCAATCTGGTTGACCACAAGACAGCAATAATTTGTAGAGTGACAAGCTTTCGGCATGTTTTTAATGTCTTATCGCTTTTCCTAGCTCACTTACCATTCGGTACACAGCAAATTCAGAAATGCATCGAAAAGTAACCATAGTGCACAGCTGGACAACTTTCGTTCGGCATGGTGAATAATAAAACGAAAGGGGAATGGGTTTTTCTTCCACTAAGGTAAGCGGAATCATAAAGCCAGGCGTGAAAAAATACGAAAGAAGAACATTCTACATAAAACAGTGTACGAAAACGAGTGCCGTAATGCATTTGCACTATAGCTAAGGAGGAACACTATGCATTTTAGATGAACAGTATAAAAAAAATTCACAATTAAAAGCTTCCACGGAGATATGTAGAAATACATATCTCCGTGGAAGCTAAACTCCGTAGATGAAAAATACGAATTATTTCTTGCTATACTGCAACATTCCACTCAGTTGTTTGTTCCAGTCCAGAAAGTCCCAGCCTGCGGTAAATTTTTACCCAAATATCTCATAAATTTATTCAATCTCCGACATGCAGCATGGAATAAAGCAGTAAATAACAATTCCTCTGATAGCTGGAGTGATTATAAGCGGATAAATCTCAAATTTTCTAAGAAACTTGCAAAATGCAATCGCTGTCAAGAAAAGAAAATTGTTGAAGCAAAAGACAAATTAGCTTTCTACAAATTCATGAGATCAAGACTTCAAGAGAGGAAAAGTATTGGAGTTTTAGTCATAGAAGATGGAAGCATTGTCAGAAACGACCTAGATAAAGCTCAACTATTAGCGGACACTTTCGTAAAAGCTTTCACTGATAATGATCTTGACAATGTATCACCCCCAATCAATGCATTCCCCATCATGGAAGATTCTGTTTGGTTTCATGCAGACGAATTGTACGAAGAACTTTCAAGATGGCCTACGTCTTACTCTCAAACGCCTGATGAGATACCGTTTTTCTTTGTAAAACAAGTGAGTGCAAGTATTGTCAAACCTCTTGAATTCATTTTCAATTTAAGCTTCATGACAGCTGAAGTTCTATATAGATGGAAGAGCGCTATATTTACTCCAATACCGAAAAAGCCCCCATTTACGACACCGCAAAATTATCGACCGGTTAGTGTCACATCTATGTTCGCCCGTCTTTTCGAAAAAATTCTTAAAAAGAGAATTGTTGCACACTTGGATCACCACAACATAATCTCAACAAACCAACATGGTTTTCAGAGAAAAAGATCCACTGAGACAGCTATGCTACAGGCCTTGAATGACTGGACCAATGACATAGATAACATAGGATGGCTTGATGTGATTTATTTTGATTTTGCAAAAGCCTTTGATAGGGTATGCCATAAGAGACTAAAAGCTAAACTGATCATGGTGGGCTTACATCCTCGAATAATTTCTTGGATAGTTGAGTTTCTAGATCACAGAACTTTTACTGTGCGCGTGAATTCCAATTATTCAGCACCACATCTGGCTCTTAGTGGCGTTCCACAAGGTTGCGTTCTATCACCTATTCTATTTAATATCTATACCCACGAACTACCGTCACTAATAACGAACTCAGGAGTGAAATGCATAGCTTTTGCTGATGACTTGAAAATTTACCATAGCTCACCAATCCATAATCAAAACCTTCTGCAGCAAGCTATAGATGCTGTTGATCGCTGGTCCCACGAGTGGCGGCTTCCTTTATCAAAAGAAAAAACTAAGGTGCTCCATTTAGGAAGAAGAAATCCTGGTTACACATACAAGTTAGGTGAAAATGAGATTACAAGCACTGATCAAACAACAGATCTTGGGTTCCTCCTCGATGCAAATTTAGCTTTGGACGCGCATTGTGAACAAATTGCAAATAAAGCGATAGCTGTGGTACACAATCTCTTTAGAAGTCTTTCCACAAAAAACCCATCTGTCCTTGTCAAAGCTTATAAGACTTACGTTAGGCCGATACTTGAGTATGGAACAACAATTTTTTACCCAGTTAAGAAGAAAAATGTACTTCGACTTGAAAAAGTCCAAAATAGCTTCACTAGAAAACTATTTGTTAGGAAATGTGGCTTTGATTACCATGCTATTCCCAGCAGTTATACAAGAAACAAACAACTTGGGCTACAGACACTTTCATACAGACGAAGAATATACGACCTCGTAATGGTACACAAAATTCTCCATGGTTTCTGTGGACTTGACAAACGTGATTTCTTCATGGTGAGACCATCTAGAACCCGAGGTGGAGGAGAGAAGCTTTCACTAAGCACTGCAAAATCTTCAATTCGACATAATTTTTTTGTCAATAGAGCAGGTTCGGATTATATGAAAGTTGCCAAAACTCAGTTATTCCGTACAACCTGAAGCCATTTATTACGAATGCAAGTCGATTCATAAATAATTCTAGGACATAACGAGATCTTGTGGCAGAGTCCCTCTTGGTCTGTTTTTCTTTCTATTCTTCATTCTCCGGGTGTTTGTTATCGCATGTACTTTCTTATCATTCTATTACACTTTGGTCTGGATCGTTGGCCAATGTCGTGTGGATGTCGTTGTATACTGTTTCTAATTATATTGTTCTTCACATGGATTTTAGCCATGTAATAAATAATAATAATAATAAAATGTTGGTGCACCTCACAGGACACCATAACGTGATCTACGCGGCTCAGGAAGTGCTTTTAAAACCATTCGACAAGTCGATGCCATTGTGTGGACAGAGGCGGGTCACTGACGCTCAAACTGCACCTGGAATCCTCGAGCATCAACTAAAAACCGTAGCCAAGTTTAAATCATTCAAAAGTACCCCTTTCCTTTGCGACGTCAGCCTGTGGCTAAAGTTGGCTGGAAACCAGATCGTTTCCCAACACATTCCAAGTTTTTCGGCAGAGTAGCCTGATAAGTAAACATTGTCAAGCACTCTTTTCAGTTTGATAGTGCAGAAGGATCCCAGTCCTCAGAGAAACGGAACTTAGAATTGTAAGAATGGTAGTGAAGCTTGGTTTGCAAGTTTTAAATTTGTAACTACTTCAATTGAAAACAGGTATAATTTCAGGGAAGGGTCTCAGGCGTTGGCGTGAACGAAAGAAATGGAGAGCACTGCGAGAATCTCCACCTTTCACATAGTAGAGAAACAGGTTTCGTTTTTGCTGAGTCCTTCAACCAAAGTGCTACGGTCTCGACGGTAGGGTACAGTATCGCGTCAGAGCGCGCAAACGTGCATAAGTGCGCGCGCTGACGTATGGGACGTGTTAAAAAGCTGTGCCGCAAGCTAGGCGGTGGCACAGTGGGGTGGGAAGCTGCTTCACAGGGGCTAGGCCAGATGTTCGACTCCAATGCTATGCTGTGTTTTTGCATTTAATCATGACCACTGCCTCCTTTACCAATTTGCTTCCCACACATCTCCTACACTCCTACACAACTATTTCACCATGAGTTGTCAAATAAGATTGAAGAAGAATAAAGAATCAGATTCGTGCTCATCACGAAGTCTGGAAGAAAACGGTTACCATAACCTTACCACTGGTCACCCATTTCATCTCATTTCATTTACTGCGCCAATTACATTTGACGGTAGAGGTGGTGACGAAGATTGGCCTAGTTCTTAGTTTGTAATAAGAGATCCACACAATATAACCATAGTTGTTGAGGAGATAGGACGCATAGTTTCTGGCTTCTGATAGGAAATCCATACAATATAGCCATAGTTGATGACGAGATATGGTGAATAGTTCTTGAATTGTGGTAAGACATCCAACAAAATACAGTCCCCTCTCATTATAACGCGTTTGAAGGGACCGTAGAAAATCCGCGTTATAAGGAAGTCGCGTCCTAACCGGAGCTGACCTTTTTTACACTCTGTTGCGCGCAGAATTTTCTAAAATCGCATTAATTGACTAAATATGACGTATAGCATGGAAATAGATGGCTTTGAAGGGAGTGAGAAGGCATAAAACAACTTTAATTTAATAAGGAAGCGCTGTCCTTAGAGATACTCTCTGGTATATGCATAATTATGACAAATATGTGTGAGAAATAATAATCATCAGATGTAGGTTACACGTGGTCATCAACAAAAATATGTAATGTACTTTTGCAAGATCAAAACTATCACTCCAAGCGGAACTCGTACACGAATTCCCTGTCTTCCGGGCAGGATATTTGCCCACTATACTACCAGCGCTGGTAAACCGCGTCTTACCCGAGACATCCTCATTGCAAATGGCTTAAATGGCACTCTTCCATGATTTGGGAACGTTGAGTGCGATCAAACAGCGTTGTTGCTGTAATTCTGTCCGCAGAGCAGATGGTGCAGGTAAACTTCTACATAGTTCGAGAGTTCTGACAACAAACAAAACATTATGTGAAAGCATATGACGTCTACATATATCAGCTGCTCTAAGCTTAGAACAAATGTGTAGGATATTGTACATCTTAAGGCCCATGCACACTTCTGCGACAGCGCGGCACGGCCATGATGAAGGATAGGGCCGCGACGGGCGCGGCGCGACATAGCGACACGTGCCGGAGAGGGGGGGCATGTACACTTTTGCGGCTATCGTGGCGGCTATCGCCAGCGATGCCGCGCTGAGTGCCGCAGGCTGGAATGGTTCAAATCATTCCTAGCGGCGCGACATGCACTGGGACCTCGGTCCCGTTGCCTATAACGATGCTCTAACGCGACCGCGCCGCGACCGCCGGATTTTGCGGAGGTGGATGTCGCTCCTCCTGCCGCGCCGCGGTGTCGCAGAAGTGTGCATGGGCCTTTACTCCTCTTCATTTTCCGTGTGGGACCGAAACTGAGGCAGGGTCGCGTTATAACGGGAGTCATTTTCAACGCAGAGGTTCTTCCAAAACCCCGCTATAACGGGAGTAGCGTTCTATCCGACGCGTCTTAAGCGGAGTTGGTTTGTACTGGCGTAAAGGTAAGTTGGCCGGAGAAAATCAACGTTATATCGAGAGTCGCGTCTTATCCGGAGGCGTTATAACGAGAGGGCACTGTATATAAGGTGTCGATCCTCATCCATTCGATCATGGAGATAGTTCTTAGACAGTTCTTCGTAGTTCTTGGTTTGCGATAAGAGATCCACACAATTTAACCATAATTTTTGAGAAGATATGACGCATAGTTCCTGGCTTGTGATAAGAAATACCAAATAGATACCAACTCTAACTCCGATGGATGTCTCTTATGAATTTTTTAGAAATTTATAAAAGACATCCACCTGAGTTACAGTTACTTCTATTGCAAATTTGACAACGTTGTCACGTTCTAGCCATAACTGAAACTCCAAACCTTTCGCAGGATTTTCTCTAAAAGAAAAGGAGGAGGGTACTCCAGGTATCAGTTTTGCGATATCAGGCCTCACTGAAACGCTTCAAGATTTGCCAATTTTGGCCTTCCCAGAGTTCCGTAGGAAACTTAGAATTCCTAACGGTGCTTCCCATACAACACCCTGTAATGCTATATAGGTTAGTTTGAGAATCTCCACGGTCACTTGGTTGACCTTCTTCGTAAGTTGTAGGTACACGTAGCACTCACCACCTCCAGCAACTGCTCTATCACGCACGCCTATGACTTATTTCGTTAAAATTCGATGCCTTATGCAAACGCGGTTTCGTTTATTTCTTATTGGTGCAAACAAAATTATAAGGAACAAAGGTCAGCGTCAATCTACCCCTAGTGTGCGCCATTCAGTCTATTTCTAGGGCTTTATGTGAGGTCAGGCAATACCCATGTAAAGGCGACTTTGACCTGTACAATGAATTTCGATAACCTTTCAATGAAATAGTAGGGTTTTTTAGGGTTTTTCAAAGGTTTTTCACCTTTCCAAAGTAACAACTCATAAATCCGTAGTGATGGAACGTTTGATGAACCTGGGTCTGACCCGTATCACAAGCCTTGATTCGGGGAACATGCGAGAGTAGGCGCTTCATTCTGATGAGCTATCAGCGCCGATTCCTTCAAAAACTTTCTACAATATGACCTAGTTTTCTGTCATCAGCGTGAAACTATTGTAGAACGTTCACATGGCCTCTTTTCCAAAGCAGGTGTGCTTAGCTCATTGTAGCACTGAGCCCTCTCCTGCACCAATGCTGTACAAGGGAATATAACACACAGATGGATCGAGAAGCAAGCGAGGACAGGGCGAAGTCACCACGCTGAGGTTTTTCGGAATTTCTCCCCACCACAATAGCGCTTTGAGGTTGCGCCGAACGCAGTAGAAACTGCAGTAGAGTTCAGTCGGAATTGGAGAGGTAACACATTTCTGTGTTCATTAATTTTACTTTAGTCTGCGTGGCAATTAGATTGACGCGAAACGTTCTGAATAAGAGTTTGTAAGAATTCGCGACTCGGAACAACGAGCGTGGTTGAAAATGTGCAAACGCCAATTTGAGGTTGTACTCCTTAAAGAGGACTGCGCTTTTTCGAAGCTAGTTAGTTATTTTGAAGCGTGGTTTATTTCTTGCCGCACTACTGGAGCACTATCTGTGGCAGGGCTTCGGAAAACGTCGTGCACAGTAAACTGCATCAACCGCTGAGAAAAGAATTATCTACGATCACATTTACTGCTGCCAAAGAACTTTGTCGTGACCTTCTCTTTAATCTCAAGCCCTGTCCCAAATAGCGAAAGGTTAGCAGGAAACGGCAACGCATTGACCGTTCCATAGTGTGCAGTCATGTCGACATGGATATTCACTCAGTATGAATACCCAAGTGATGTAGCTGACGAGCGAACATGGGATATTCACTCACATATGTATAAGGTATTTTGTGCCTCCGAGTAACACACACGTGTACGGCATTTTGTACCTCCGAGTATCACGCAAACAAATCTAAGGAGAGCTTTTCTTTGCTTTATCCGCTGCAAAAATGAGACTGATGTTTGGATTATGGAAGGTTTCATAACTAGCTGCAGTGTCTAACTGTTGTTCGATAGAATTAAATAAAAAATATAAAAGTGTAAAATACAAACTGTAGCAAGGAAAATTGTATAAAAGCGGTAGAAGAATGCATCAAATTTAAAACAATTAGAATTTGGCAGCTATTTTTCCACAAACTAGAGAGCACGATTATTTACAACGACGCACATACTTATAAGAGTCTTTAAAGCGGTGGGTAGGTTGAACATCGCGTCATAGCATCTCTTACGAGGATTTATTTCTCGTTTGTTTCAAAAACCAACGTATACTTTCCTTTTCGTAATGTGTAAGGCAGATGGGCGCGTGTAGCGCAGTCGGAGGAGGCGCCGACTGTCGCGTGCACCCGATGCAAGGTCCCTGGTTCGGATTTCCCGCCCAGGCCAACTAAGCCCTCCACCCTTTCGGGGTCGGCGAACTGGTACCAGACGTGTCTGGGAAGGATAAAGCGCTGACTTGTTCATCGGCTGGCCACCGCAAGTCAATGTAGGGTAAATGCGCATTCATATCGCCTCCACGACATCCCGTAGAAGTAGAATGCGCTGGTGCATCTCAAAAGGGACTGAATAACGCCGTCCTTTATCATTTATCCTTATCCTCAATGTGTAAGGCAGAAATTTTGCCTTGAGGGAAGGACGCTGAGCGTGAATTTATACGGCATAAATTGTTCCTGAGATTAAAAAGCGGGCGCACTGCTTTGGATTGGCAGATTCTCGAGCATTCCACTCTGCAAGTGTTCACGAACTGCAGTTCTATTGGGTCTCGTTGGTAATCCATAAAATTTGAAGGTAAATAGAAGTTGTGCAATAGGCTAAATTACGCAATTATTGTTACAACATACAACAGTAGTATTCAATATAGTAAACGTCAGCGTATCCGTTATCACACCTCCGTTAAAGCCAAAAAGCCGAAAAAGTAAATTAGAAGATTAGGCAGTTTAAAACGCTATTACACGCTTTATATTATGCTTAGATTAGTAGCGCCGTGTACAGCGGTGTGGAGGTACGTTAAGAGAAGTTAAGAGAAATATATATATATAAATATAAAACCATCCAAAGCCCTGCAAAGACCTATGTTGTGTTCTGATGTAATTACATTTGCACTTGTTTTCCTTTTAAATAATTGCTTATTATTAGTATGAGAGGGCAAAAATATCCAGATCGGATTTCAAACTTCAAATGAAGAATGGGTCAAAATTTATATAAATTCTCCTTCTCTCGTGCCTGGTAAGTTTGCCTTTGTAAATACGCCAAATGTGAATTAACATTGGCTAGCAAATTAAGTGATTGTTGGCTGGAAAGATAATCGTCTTCTTCTTCTTCAGCGTTTGTCCCGCTTCGAGGCGAGGTTCGCTCGTCTGGTATATCGACGCCTTTTGAGATTATGTTCTTTGCTTATTTAAAAGTAAATGAAATCTGTAGAAATAAAGCGTTTGAGATTGCCAACTGAAAGCAGACAGCAAACGAAGATTGCTATGAGCATTGTCACTCTATAGGATAAACGGAGTGACACTGGAATGTTTGCGTAAAATTGCTTGTTATAAAAATTCAATGCAACAATTACAACAAGGTTTGGCGAAGTTGTATATATGGTTGTGTAGACCTCGAGGAGAGGAATCGAACGGTCCCAACCGTTTCTCAAAAAACCTTAAATTAGAGTAATTGTGAGCATGCAACCGTTTTTGGCGCCTTCCGGCCGACAACTCGTCCGCGGCCGCCCTTCTCAATGGAGTGCAAGTTTTCAATTTTGGCCATTTTTGATCTTTCATATGAAATGTATATGCCAAATGATAGAGCTCGATCTCCTGAGCTCAAATATACTCTTGCTTTTCAAGAGGATGAATGTTGGGCGAGTTATTGCAAAAAGACGCAAAAACCACAAAAGTGCGGTTTTTTCGGCGTCTATTCAAAAGACGCGTCGGGTACTGTATATAGCAACATCGCATATATTTAGGAATCCACTGCCTTGTTTACATGGTTGTGAACAAAAAAATTCGTGGAGAAGTACTAAAACTGATTAATCTGAGAGGAATTTTGGGAATATTCAGCTCAACAGCAGTTACTACAATTACCAAAGGTAAGTGCTCAAAAACGTTGTCCACCTGCGAGGATTTCCTAGCAATGTATTGCACAAATCTTTTCAAACTAGAAGGCTAGTCTCATCTGATGAGTTCAATAAGCTTTCGATGTTGAGCCATTTTTCAGACGAAACAACCTAGAAAATGATTTGGTGAAAAAGTCAGCAAATTAGACTGGTGGGACTGCACTCACTGTTGGAAGGGAATGAAACACTTTTTGGAAACGGATATATATCTACCTCTGACTTTGAAATTGAAACAGCGATGTGAATTACGCTTTTTAATTAATTATTATTTGTAATTACGACTTTTATTGTTCAGTGCATTTGAATAAATCTGTAACAAACCCATTTTGTTTCCGCAAGGAAGAGGACGAAACCGGAGTTTTGACCAAAGAGGCTTCTTGAAGGCGCACGGTAAAACTTCGGCTAGAATTCCAATTTTTTAGTCAAAATACACATCGAGAATATTTTGCGATATAACGAGAACGAGTAAAATGCTGTGCAGATTAACAGCAAGGGCAGGTTAAGTGATTTCTCTCTTAGTCGACACGCAGCACTATGATTTTTATTTACTTTTCACTGAAACACTGTCATATGTTTGAATCCAGTTTAACATAGCGAACTTTGATATATGAACACAACCACGTAATCGTTGAAGTGGCTGCTACCAGAAACACCACCCTAGTGTGTCGTCGAAGGTTCAGTAGTTTGTTTTCCTAATATCGACCGCAATACATCCGTAGCCAAAAAGGGGTCGCGATATAGCGCGACATAGTGTCTCTTGTTCGTTGAAAACCAGAGTACGCATTTTTATTCTGGAGTTTCGTTCGTCAATACGTAACACTTCAAGCGGAATATGCAACATTGTGCTCCTTAGATGTTGGGTACACGTCATGTGAGAGTTATTGTAGCTGAGCATGTTATTCGTCTCTACAAAAGAACTCTCCGATACAGCCTCCATTTCTCAGTTTTGAAAAGTGAGGCGAGTGAGGAACTTGCTTAATTAATTTTGTATATTATTAGGTTGTAACGCATTAAATAAGCGCAAGCTTTGCTCTACCGGTGAGTACCAAATTTTCTATGTAAAAGTGGGAAAACTTTAGAGTTTTATTGACTTTTTTGCAGATGGACAAAAGGGTAATCCGAGGCATTTACTTGTATGAATTCAAGCTGGGCACTACAGCTAAGGAGGCGGACGAGAAGATCAACGCCGCATTCGGTCAAGGATGTTCCACAATTCGGACGGCGTATCGTTGGTATCAGAAGTTCCGGAATGGAGATGAGAGCTTGGAAGAACATGAAGGTCGTGTGTGGCATAGTGATGTTGATGAGGACAAGCTGAGAGATGTGGTAGAGGAGGATCCACACAAAGGTACCAGGGAGATAGCGAAGGTTCTTGGCGTCAGTCACAACACAGCTGCCCGGCATCTGAAGGAAATTGGAAAGACCAAAAAGCTGGAAAGGTGGGTGCCTCACGAGCTGTCTGAGGAGCAAAGAAACCGACGATATGAGATCTCGTCCGCACTGCTTCTACGGAACGAAACGGACCCATTCCTTGATCGCATCGTAACCTGTGACGAGAAATGGATAATGTACGACAACAGGCGACGATCGGCACAGTGGGTGGACAGCGATGAGAGCCCCAAGGTTCTTGCGAAGCCGGAATTGCACCAAAAGAAAGTAATGGTGACAGTATCGTGGTGTTCGCTGGGAATTATTCACCACAGCTTCCTCCCTCCCGGTGAATCCATCACGGCAGAGAAGTACTGCATTGAAATTGAAGAAATGATGAAAAAGTTGAAGGATATCCGACCGGCCTTGGTAAACCGAAGGCGAGTTCTCCTTCTGCACGACAATGCTCGCCCCCATGTAGCACGAATGACGTTGCAGAAATTGAATGAGCTGCGCATTGAAACTCTACCACATCCTCCGTTTTCTCCCGACGTCTCCCCAACAGACTACCATTTCCTCAAGCATCTTGGCGACTTCTTGGTGGGGAAAATATTCAAATACCAACAGGATGCCGAAAGTGCCTTCGAAGATTTCGTCAATTCCAGAACTTCTGATTTTTATGCTACTGGGATAAAAAAGCTTGTGTCACGTTGGCAAAGATGTGTAAAGTCAGAAGGTTTTTATTTCGATTAATAAACTCGCCTACAAGCCGAAATATTAACTGTTTAAATTTACGGTGGTTCAGTGCCATTTATTTCGTTACAACCTAATACTTCACAAATATTGTTGTTCACAGATAGAAGAATAATGCTGTTTCATGATTTGCTTCTTCTACATTTCGCAAAGGCTCTCGACACGGCCCTTGGGAATAAGCTAACGGGTGAAATGGAAGCGCAGGAATCCACTCTATGATTACTATATACTGGGTAAAGAAATTTAGAAATATTGAAATCACCTACAATAATAACATGTTTTTCATTAGCTGCTAAGTCACTCAATACCTTGAAAAGTGGACCCGTCTTAACTGCTGTAGAGGAAGGCGTTCCATAAATGATAAACATCCTAAGACTTGAACTAGCGTAGAAAACATCGCCGCAAAGTATTTTGTACGCATCTTCTACAGATTCCTTAAAAACATGAGAAAAAGAAAGATCTCGTCTTGTGAGCAAAATCACTCCTCCGCCCATTTTTTTAGGACGATCACATCTATGTATGTTGTAGTCCGCAGTTTAAGCTGCTTAGCACAGATGGGGTGCTATGGCTTGGCTTGAGCGACGTTTCAGTGAAAGCACAGATATCACAACTATTAGCTAAAACCAAACTGATAAAATCGGCGGTTTTTACAACTGGTAGAAATGATCATACAGAGTCATCGAAACACAAGTGTAATACCGAGGAGATGCATTCAATACATCCATATAAGGCGCTGGAAAGGCTTTGCTATACCTTCACCACTCGTCAGCCCTACCCGCTATGGATTCGCCTCACCGAGGACAGCGCCTTATATAGGTGCGCATCGGTGGCCTACGCCACCTCCAGGAGAAGACAGCCAGCAAGGAACCAGCGCGGACCCACAACGTAAGACCGACCAACAAGCGGCAAGGACCACCATTCGCAAGAACAAGGACTATTTGTAGAGCAATAAAGAGTTCGCAGGTCGCTACACCATGCAGGGTCAGAACCTTGGTCGCCTGCGTAAAAGCATCAATGAGCACTCAACGGCTATAATGAGCTAAAAGTACCTCTTCCTTAGGATGAATTGTACCGTTTACAGTTCACAGTTTCATTCTACTGACCAGGGAACTACCTGAAGTGTAGGTCTGAACCAGCGATGCGGTGCATATGGGTAGAAGCGCCCCCCTCTGAGAAGTAACAATATGCAAGTATCTCGACCCGAGTACAACTTTGAGCAGAGTTACGGCCCCTGGAAGCCGCACCATTACAATGGAGTGGTGAAGCAAGCAAGACGGCTGGTATCTTATCACTCTCGAGTTCATTGCTTATCCGAAGGTGAGTGTCGACCGGACGGCCGAGTGGATAGCGTGGCAGACTTGCGATTGAAACGTTGGGGGTTTGGATCCTGGGAGAGGCTTGTCTTCTGCATTTTTGCAAATCTCATGTTTTTGATGAGAGTTGCGCAGGCAGTGACAACGATGCAGGCAAGAAGCCAGTTTGCATAGTATTCACCGTTATATCTACACATAACATAGAACATTAACTTTCACTAAATTTATCCTTAATTTTCTTATTCTACAGTCTCTCACTAGTTATTCTCAAGTCTGTACACATCCCACACGTAGAACGTGAGTTGTCCCGCACGAGATATGCTGCTCAAGCCTGTATGTACAGACCTAGTAAAATCTACACTGACAATTTTTTCAAACTGCACGCTTCATTCAAAACAGAACTTTGTACAGAATAATATGTTTAATTATCGCAATTCCTAGCACCAATGGTACAATGCAACGTAGTGCATGAAACAATAACAACGACTGCAGTACAAACAGCGAATAAAAGCTACAGGTTCACTGCAGCCTTCTTCATCACATGATCCAATGTCCCTGGGGAATACACATTGAGCTGGGTTATCAAAAGACCCAGGGTGTTCAGCAAGGTACCCGGCCTTGTACCACGCAAACATAATGAGATTCCTGAAGCTGGTATGGCACAGCAAACGGTGAATCAGTGAAATGACCTTAAACGATTGTATGAATTTGCTGTTGCTTGAAAGTAACGCTTAAGGATTTCACGGGGGATGAAAACTTGCCTTCAATATATTATCTCTTTTTTGAACATCGAACGGAAGATCGTGGACAATCACGTGCGAGTGGAATCGCTTAACGAGTGATTTGAAGTACTGGAAAAATCCTACGTCGGCTGGTTGAATTCGACTCGTTGTTCCAGGGGGAATCGTTCGTATAGTCAGATTCTTCTCGACCGGTACAAGAGCTGCGATAGCGTCGTGGTTGGAGAAACCTGCCCAGGAGTCGAGAAGAAGGATGCATTGGTCAGGCATATTCGGAAGGAAGACATTCTCAAAGAATGATAGAGTGGTGGTTGAGCTCATCATGTGCGTGCATCCCGCAGTGACGAAAAGATTTTTCGTCTGAAAGATACCCTTTCTAGGAAAGGTACCGTCTGGCTCTTGCAGTTGCACGAACAGTGTCTCGCCGAGCTTTCCCGAAGCAAACAAGAGTGGCATCACTGTCAGGCTATGCGTAGTGGCAGATGACGACTGCACTATCCGTATTGTTTCTTTCTCTCCTTTAAATGACAGAGATCTCGGCACCTGTGTAATACACTGCTAAAGAAAATGAGCTTCTTGAGATTTCTTCTAGTGTCTAACTAACCGTGGTTTCTTTGGCCAAGGCTGACTGATCGATATTTATAACGCATTCCAAAGAAACTTTTTCCATCTCATGCCGTATCTCTTCAACGAACTTATTTGCTGCCTCTTCAATTCTTCCTTGGTCAAAAAAGCTTCTCTTCTGCACAAATCGAGTAACTCTGCAATTTGCAAGACCGGCGTGTTTCTTAAACCTATTGAGCCAACTGGGAGAGGCGCAAAAGTTCGTCAAAGGATCTGGCATGTTGCGGTTGATGGCCAAAGCAAACTGCATGAGATCTCTATCATGGATGGACACTCCTAAAAGCAGCAGTATTTCTAATCTTTATAGCATTACCCTTTCTATTTGCCAATAATTTACCTAGGTTGATTTTTTGCACCACTTTCTTCTGAAGAGCTTCCACGATCAGCCTCATCTTGTGTCTTTCGCTCCTCTTTGCAAGCCCTGTCAGGAGGGAAAATGAAAATACGTTTGGGAAGTTAGCTTTTAATGTCGCTTTCGTAACTTGAGCTTTACCTTCTTCATAGAACCGCATTAGCTTAAACCAATCGCGTTCGCTACGAAGAAACGCAAACGAGTGGCGTGTGCTCTTCCTGCTGCGACATGATTTCCTTGACGTGGACCAATGGTATTCTGCCGCAGCCCAAACCTATAGATTATCTTTTTAGTCGGCCAGCATTTACATTAACAGGACCTTTCCTTTACACCATCAGTACAAGAACGTACCTTATCCTCCGGAACTTGGAGGCCACCAGAAAATGTGACAGTTCCTGATCCACCTGCCTGGTTGTATTCTTCGACCTTCTCTTCATTTCCCATTGTCCATTCTGCGTCCACGCCGTCTTCCTCAACTTCCAATTGGTCTTCGTCATAGACGTCTTCCAGTTGTTTCTCCTCGAATGCCTTCAGTATGTTTGCAATTCTTCCTGCCAGCTTCTTCTCTTCCCTTGATGGAGGAGCATCCGATGGAGATCCAAATTCCAAAGTCAGGAGATGGATCACCACACGAGCATTAGAAGACATGGTGACCAACGGACACGGTGTAATTGACCTCACCTTCACCCAAGCAGTTGCTTATATTCTGTGGCTGTATCTCGTTCCGTGCGGGACAACTCACGTTCTACGTGTGGGATGTGTACAGACTTGAGAATAACTAGTGAGAGACTGTAGAATAAGAAAATTAAGGATAAATTTAGTGAAAGTTAATGTTCTATGTTATGTGTAGATATAACGGTGAATACTATGCAAACTGGCTTCTTGCCTGCATCGTTGTCACTGCCTGCGCAACTCTCATCAAAAACATGAGATTTGCAAAAATGCAGAAGACAAGCCTCTCCCAGGATCCAAACCCCCAACGTTTCAATCGCAAGTCTGCCACGCTATCCACTCGGCCGTCCGGTCGACACTCACCTTCGGATAAGCAATGAACTCGAGAGTGATAAGATACCAGCCGTCTTGCTTGCTTCACCACTCCATTGTAATGGTGCGGCTTCCAGGGGCCGTAACTCTGCTCAAAGTTGTACTCGGGTCGAGATACTTGCATATTGTTACTTCTCAGAGGGGGGCGCTTCTACCCATATGCACCGCATCGCTGGTTCAGACCTACACTTCAGGTAGTTCCCTGGTGAGTGCGATTTTGTTCACATTGTACGTCCTTTATTTAGATGAATTATTGCAAGGCAACAGGTAACTCAGCTACTTGAAACGCCAATTCATGCGTTCTCCTCCATGATCCGAGATCCGCGTCGCTCAGAGAAATCACTTTTTCTTCGCCTGCCTTCGCAGTTCATTGCAGGTATGCGTGAAACCACCGTGTCCTGAAGGGTATCTAAAAAGGTAGAGTTCAAGAACTGTGTCTTCATGGATAGATTTGCTTTGCATTGAAGTACCGATTTTAATGTATAGGTTGGTCGGAAAGCTCTGGCGGTTTCTGTGTGCTACCGCTTTTTGCTCGTTTATTACTATTTCAACATCCAACTTATTTTCAGCTTGCATTTTTATATAACGTCTAACTCGGAGTCCTTGGTTTCATCTGAGTAAATAATTTGTGTTTCACATATGCTCAACAATTGTATTTCTTCTCGTAAAACCTAAGCAGAGCAGCCGGTGTATCACAGGTACATGAGAACCGCTGAAATCTCCACCACACGAAACTTAAGATAATGATAGAGCCCAATAGATTTTTTTTCGAAATTTTACCACCTGAGCACGTCATAACACTCGAAGGACGCGCCGACTGTCGTGTGCATCTGATTCCAGGTTGTTGGTTCGGATTTCCATCTCAGGCTAACCACACCTTCCATTCTTCCAAGGTCGGTGGATCGGTGCCAGACATGCTTGGGAAGAATCTGACTTGTCCACCGGCCGCCCAGCGTGAGTCTTTGCATTGGCCATATACCTATTCAAAAGGCCTCCACGATTTCCACAGGCGTAATATAGAATGCGTGGCGTATTCTATAAGGAGGTTGTTAACGGCTGACCTTTTTTATTTCTTATTTATCCATTACGAAAGAATTTATAAAGGCAAAGAAGTCACGAAGTCGCACTTAAGTTATTTCCAAGGAAGACACGTAGCACTGGCCCTTTACTTTAAAAAGCTGCATTTGAAGTGTCAGTGCGAACCATAATGGGGAAGTAAAGGTTTATTTTAGCTCCAACTAATTTAAATAATGAGTGAATCGCTAGTGTAATTCACTAACCTCCTAATGCTGAGAAACTGAGACACTGCGATGGTTCATGAGCGTTGTTTTGAAAAAAAAAACATTAGGAAAGGAAACATTTCAGCAGCTCTCGCTTTTTAAGGGCCACTAATGCTTGTTTGTGAAAAATAGGATGTAGACGTCTACACATTTCCCATCCCAATTAAAAATTATTCGCAGGGGAGATGGTTGTCGCTTCCCATGCGTAATTAACTCTCACTCAAAACCTACTCCCATTTCATTTGCAGCCTACCTTTATCTACACAGCTCAATTTTGCGAACATTAATTCTTTGGTTACGCAGAATTTGTACCTAGCCTTGTGACAATCTGATGCAAGAAACTTCACAAGCATTCGCTTCAAGCTTCTCTGTTTGGTTCCACATCAGAAATGTCAAAGGCCTCATACATATTCATCATCATCATTTTTGCTCATCTCGACGGTTTTACAAGTTTATGAAAGGTGGGGCATAGCCGGCATATGCGCATTCAAATTTAAGAGCTTTTGAAACGAGATAGGGTTATCGGTTCCGATACTACATGCTATATGAATTCGCTTCGAAATCGACCTTCTATTTCAGTTAGCTTTAGCTTCTACATTTTTAGAGAGAGGGATTCGAGATCTTATCATTTAACTTATGCTAAAACGAAAACATTCGACGCAATTGTTGTGCTCATGTCTTTTACACAGTCCTCATAATCGGTTTAATTGGTTCTCAGAACAGGATTCCTAGTTGGGGAGAGAAAATGAAAAACCACATTTGCGTGAAACAAAACTTTGAACAAATTCGACAATGTTTGTAAAAGATTAAATTACATAGGCACATTAAGGGCATATACAACATGAACGGAAACGATGGTCCCTAAAACAGGAATGATGACGAAAAGGATTATCAAGTGCCTTCCCCTGACTAAACATTTTATTTAATCTATTTTATTTATTTATCTATTTTATTTATTGTACGTGGACGTAATCCACGCAGACAGAACTACTTACAATGAGTTATCCAAAAAGGCAATACGAGATATCCACAACAAGAAGAACAGAACAACTGTTGGCATGACAGAAGCATCTCTACTTGCATAGCTTTCTCCCCCCTAGCTCTACAATAGGCAATATTTTAAAAACTTTGTGTGCTCCAACCTCGCTCTACCTTAAGATCAAGTGAGTAGTTTTGCGGTATGTCCCCACTCCCCCTCATTACTTCGTTCAACAGCGGCATCAGTGAGTCGCTATGTGTGCTAATCAGCTTCTCTGCTCTAGGTTTTTGGAAAACCCTCCAAATGCCCCACAGTACGATACCCAATTTTTCTCTGGCGCCAAATTGGCTGCAGGCGCTTTCATTCCTCATCCTCAAGCGGTCAACCTCAGGCAAAAATCGAATTTTCGAAAAGTACTCAGCGTCTGGTCGACTATAGTCCCCTGACGAAAAGCCTTATTGTCAGAGGATTTTCAATGCTTCATGTTGAACCTAAACTTTTCCACATGGAACGGGTACAGCAGTGACACATTCCCTAATCGCCTCCAAAAGACGAACAAAGTAACGTCACTTTTGAGCAACCGTCAACAATGTGGCTCGAGATTGGCCTTCCGTTCGAAACTTTCCATCTGCTGTGAAGCACTCCGTCGGTAACAACGCTTGCGCGTCTCCAGTCCCAATCGGATGAATCTGGGAGAAAATCGAAGAGAACACCGGTCAGGAGATCGATAAGAGCGATCGATATTGATTGCCTTACCTTTACTCTGAAGACCTCGTGGACGATCATAACCACTTGACACTCCCGCCAGGATCGAGAAATTGTAAGAGAAAATCGATATTGATTGCCTTCATACGCCTTCGGCACGTCTTCGAAAATCCAAAGCCCATACGTAGACGACTGTTGCACGTCTTCTGATTCCTCAGGCACGATGGTCGACGTCTTTAGCACCCTTTCTAAACTGCTAGCCATGTTGGACGATGTCTTCCGCACGTCTTTTGACATACCAGAAGACGTGCGAGGACGTTGACTACAACCGATTACAACCTCTCTCCCCCCCCCCCCCTTTAAACAGAGGCGTTGCAAGGGAAGATGAAGCGCCCGATGTGGACTATGTGCTCGGTGCGGGCCGTAGCGGCCTGGCTGTGCCTGTGGACAGCAGAGGCTGTGAACACTTATGTAACCGGAGCTGTCTTCTTGAGATACTGCAGGCGAAGAAGTGCATGTGGACATATCATGGGGCACCATGGGGATATGGCCTTCCCTTAGCGAATTCTATTCAATGTCTCATTTCAACACAAGAGGCGCTCAGTGGAAGATCCTAGTTTCTAGGGCTAATAGCAACATAAGATCTTCTTTTTCCACAAATCGAGCTGGCAATGATTTCCTGAAATTCTCTAAGAAAAATGGAGGTATATGTCGCGTAGGTGAGCAGCATTGGTACACGGGAACGCCTAAACAAATCAGACCGCATTGAATAGGCATGCCATTCAGAGAGGACATGAAGAGTTGGTACCCGAATGGGCTGGCATGTGTTCGGCCTGTGCTCTGTTTGGTTACTACTGGCTGGTGCGCTCCTACCTACCAATGCTGCTCACCTACGCGACATGTACCAAAATGGATTATCAAATTCTATAGGGCAATGCAAAATCCTCATTAACAGGTATCTGCAGGAAGTTCCTCAGCGGTTTGGTTTGGTCGATTATGGTGTTGTACTATGTAATTGCATCCTCCTATTTTCTGCTCGTATTCTCTGTGTTTTGGGTTGACTTTTGTTCTTGTGTTTTGCGTTGATAATAAATAAATAAATAAATAAATATCATAGGCAGCTACTAATTTTTAGGCAACCACAGGGGATGGTTGGTGAGGTTTTGGGGCACGAATGACTCCCTGATGGATACTACGAACGGATAGGAAAGCGTTCAGATAAAATCGTCAAAATAGTTCTCTCCTAATTGGGGAAAGCTTCAACTGAGCTTCAACTATTCCTGACCGTTCCCAAACAATGGCCTTGCTTTACAGGTTGGCTTCTGACTTGTTAAACTCAATACGCGCAGGTAGACTCGTCCGAGTAGGCGGAGCATACTCGGGATGAAGTGGTCCGTAGGAAGGGGGAAATAACGCCCGGATAGAGGCAGACCGTCATTCACCCACTTTAAAGGTAGTAGTTTTTTTTTGGAAGTAATATTTTAAGAAGTTGTTGTTGTAGCATAATTCGCCCCACAGGATAGCCTTTCTGGTGCGTTCCTGTTGCTCAAGGAGAGCGCCTACTCACCATGAGCTTGGGCACTTTGGGTTCTTTAGTTGCGGAAACTGGTCAAAGGCTTGGCAGGCCTTATCCTTGCGGATATCCCGGTTTCCGCTGCAAGCTGGTACACCACCTCAAGGTAGAACCCATATACCAGTACCGCCACTGTACATTGGGAACCACTCAGCAAGAAAGGACCACTCGGTCGTCCTCCTCTACGATGGCAAGATTCGCTCGCTCATCGGAACAGTATCCGTACCTCTAACACAACTCGATTAAGGTGGTTGTCCACTGGTCGACTTTGGCTCAAGATCGAACAAGGTGGCGAATAAGTTGGGACCCTTGCAAGTATCGCAAGTATATTTCAAGAAATCTGTAGTTTGAAGAGTGTGTTATATGCAAATACATATGTGGATAATGAGCATACTATAATAGCACTGCACGCTTAATATCAGATCGTGTACACGAGTTTCGCAAAAGAGTAAAAGATCCACAGTACAGCCGGGCCGCAACCCCGACCTTCCGTTCGCGAGACCGGGCCGCTGCCCCGCCATCCGAGCACAGCAGTAATGCGCGATGAGAACGCACATGAAGCAAGCTCTCGTCAATTGCAAAGTCAATGAATCAATATCCCGCCAACGGTCCAGTGGAGATAACTCTGTGTAGTGTTTCAGTCGGATCGAGATACCTGTATTTTGGTTTATAGACCCCATTTACAAACTTGGGGCATGCAGACCTACAGATCCTAGTTAAACCCTTCGATCTGCCTTCAGATTTCGTCAGAATCACCTCCTTAAATGATTCACGTAACAGGCACATATATACTGGAACCAATGCGCTATTCAGGATGCACGTGTTTTTTCTCAACATTCCATGGATTATACACGGGAAAGACTACAACTGCAGCTCAAGGACTCTAGATGAGTGGAAAGCACGAGGATCCGTGAATGAATATCAAGCCGTCTATTTCTTAACAAGCGGAACAATATTTCTTGTGGGTTTTTGTAAGCTGTATTCACCAAACAACCATTTTTTCCACAAAGATTTCAAGAACTCCTTTTTAACAACTAATTCTTCAATTTCTTTGCACCGCAATGCCAAGTGCTGAGAAATTATATTTAAACTAAAAAGGAGTAAAGAGCTTGTTTCTTGTTCTTCTACCTGCTTTACCTGATTAAGCAATTCAGATAACCTATGCGATTGCATTGATTGCTATGGCGCGCGGAAAGCTACTGAAGATTCCCTGCTATCAACTTATGTTCTTTAACGGAGTCGTTGATATGCTAAATGTGGTAGAAGGTTCCTTCATTGCTTCTTATTTAGATATTGTAAGTTAGCAGCACAAATTCATGCATCCAAACACGGACTTGGAGTGATTGGATCTTTTCAGACTGGAGATGTATTCTGCAGCAGCGTCGCCTTTGGACAGTTTACCGGCCATATTGGATGGAGTTCGATTATTTTCTTATATCTGGACGAGTCATTTGCGTTTTTCCAAGTCTGCTATAAAGCACTAGTTTTCAGGTCTTTGGATCGGATCAACATTCTCCTGCATTGTGCTAGCCATCAACCGAGTGGTGGAAATGATCCCCGCTATGCGTGGATTTCGCTTTCTTTTTAGAGGTTCCTTTAAGAAAGTAGTTTGAGAATAATATCTAGTGTAGTCGACTATTTGAAAAACGCTTTGAATTCTGTGTTGTCTTTGTATAAACGCTGTTGAAGGTAAAAATTAAAAAGAATATAGAAAAACGTGCTAAATGACACTTAATAATTCGTACAATGGCAGCTAAGACAATTAAATGCTAGTGTCGAATTCGTAGTAGTTCTTCCTTGAACCCTAGGCGAGGTTGGTAACAGCGTTTATTAGGCTTACGTTTCAGCGAGATCGCCTTCTTCAGAGCCTGAAAGGAAACAAACCTAAGTGTGACCACTCGACCAAGGGTCTCCTCAACCCTACTGGATTTTGAGACCAATTAGACGTACACAAGAGAGTAGTAGACAGCAATCGACCTCACCTAACTAAGGATCGCCAGGAGATCAGGGCAGTAGTGCTCGTAAGGGTACCAACGAAGACCGTACTTTGACTAGAATGCTAGCCGGAGGTATGGCTTGAGCTCCAGCAACAGTGGCGAGCTGTACTTTTTCGTGCCGCGCGCGGTGTTTAGCTTTGTTCCTGGGTGGATTGCCATCGTGCTTCCTTGAAGTACGATGAGACTGAGAGCACCACACGCTTTCTCGTCGCTCTGCAAAAGATATTGCCACGATTCTGCTGTGACGGGAAGTATGCACGTGGCCTAGCAAAGAGAGCGCAAGAACAACTGGGCCCGGATTCATGAACGACTTACTGGCTGATAAGTGTAGAAGCTACCGCCACTCCCAACTTACCCCACTACTTGAACACGCAGGGAAAAGTCAGGGGTAAGTTTAGAGGTAAATGCTACCTCGCTAGAGCGTCCAAGAACATTTACCGCCAAACCAGCAGGGGAGGTTTTGCTCCCCTGCTAATTTTTGACCCAACGCGACGACTTTGGCCCGTTACCAACTCATACATCACACGACATGGGCGTATAGAAGGAGAGTTGCTTAGCAGTGAAACAAAACCCTTGCTTTGGCGGTCATGAATCAGAAAGAGAGGCAAGTTTCCGGTAAGTGGCCGTCGAGGTAAATCGGGGTAGGGCCGCGTTCATAAATCCGGGCCCTGAACATTGTTACAGCACCCAACTGACCAGACTTCTCAATAGGCCTGCTTCGCACCTTGCAATGAGAAGGATAGCGCTAAAAGGAAATTGCTCATTTTATTTTTTAAGTAAAATTTAGTTTTAAGGCTTTCAAATAAACTTCCACATTATAAGCTAACCACTTTCAAACTGTAGTTCTTCCTTCAGGCCTAATGAACCTTGGATAAGATCGTGATGTTTTACTCAAAAGATAAAAGGCAAAGCCAGAGGTAAATGAGATCACAGGATACCATTATTTTCCTCAGGAAAGCTTACATTTATGTGGATGATGTTATGTGTGCTCGTCATGGTTATTCGCCCATTCGTCACTAGACCTACCCTCTTCAACAGCTCTGCAGCCGCGTTCGTGCCTGCACCGTTTATTTCCGACGACGTTGTCTGGGTATGTCACTGCGTTTTTGTTGTTAATAATCGAGACTGTCAAAGCTAAAGATATTGCGTTCCTATCAATATGCCCGCGCAAGCGCAGTGAATGCAGTCTAGATTGTGCACTCGCAATTTAAAAAAAAAGGTTGCTATCTGTGTAAACACCCGCTTAAGAAATATGGCTTGTTGAACTATTCTTTTATATTAGGTTGGTGAGAAAGTCTTGCACCACAGCGTAATTTTTATTCAAAATTTTATTGCTTCTCTTGTGGGTGACTTCAAACTTCAAAGTAATTACCATTTACATCTACAACCTTCTGCTATCTGCTGGAGAGATCACGAAATCCTTCCTTCCAGAATGAAGTCAGCCACTCAAAGAAGTGCTCCGCCTCAGATTCCAGTTCGGTTCGGTCGTTGAAGCACCTACCCTTAGTTGTTGCTTGAGAGCTCGAAAGAGGTAGTAGTTCGATGGCGCAAAACCTGGCGAATACGGTGGGTTCGACAGCCCCTCCCACCGTAGCTCCTGCAACTTCCGGGGAAACGATTTGCAAAGTTGGGGCGAGCATTGTCGTGAAGAAGGTAAACATTCCTCCGCCCTCGCGGTTTGCGAGGCAAGATCTCGCTCAGCTTTTACAGCTGTGTAGCCGTCGTCAAGGAGCTCATGATAGAGATTTTCTCGAGAACCCCATCAACAGCACAGCATTACCTTTCTCTGGTCAATGTTCGCCTTGAGGCTGTGGTTCTCCTCGAGAGAGCCATTGGGCCTACCGAGTATGGTTAACGAGGAAGACCCAGGATTTATCTTCCGTGACGACATTCTCGAGAAAGTGCTTATTACGGAAAAGAGCAACGAGAGACTGAGTAATAGTCAATCGCGAGTCACACTTCACTACAATCGTAGTATTTATATGCACTCAAAAGCAAATTGCCATGTATGCGAAATATTCTAGAATGTTTGTGCTACAACTACGTAGCACCAAAGAGTTCTTAGAAGATCCCGTTAAATTTTTGCTGCAAGACTTTTCCACCAACCTAATATGAAGCCTTCGAACGGGCGCGTAGTAGCGCACTAACGATAAGATGTGTCTCCAGCTGTCGTGCGCACCCGATTATAGATTCTTGGTTCGCGTTTCGCGCATAGGCCAAACAATCATTGCATGCTTGGAATCAAGGATAAATCATTAACTTTTCCTTTGTCTGGCCAAGTCGCTCTATAGGCCGAATACACATTCAGATATCCCCGGTAGCTGGTAAAAGCGGAAAGTGTGACGCATCCAGAAGCAGATAAAACACCACTGCACCTTTTCTTTTTAAATGAGAATCGTGAAATTCCTTGTCGCTAACAAGAGCTGGTTTCAGGAAATCTCTTACTACACTTCAATTCTGTTGCCTCTGCATAATATTTCAGTTATAGTAATATTAGGTGCACTCTACTCGGTGCTGTGTTTTTATGTGATGAGCATTGCCAAGGTGTCCAGCATAAACATCAACAAAGTTCAAGCACAGGTAACAGATTTATTCACTTTTTTCAGTCATGCGCTGACAGTTTAGACATAAGAAGTAACGAATGAAATATCTCAATTGATAATGATTGTCACAACAACGATATTTGTAAGTGAAAATTAACTTTTAGCACCACTGTACAGGGTGGAGAGTCATGACGCCAAAACAAACAAATGAAGTTGGTCTATTTGAGTGTTGCGTTCAACATGGCACTTCTGGGAAAGCTTTTTGGATGAAGCACGTACCAGACAAAACTTGTTGCGGTACAGACAGCTGTAATGCATCTCTGACATTACACGCCAAACAATCACCTGTATGGTCTGTCGTCCCGTTGCCCATCGATTTGCTCGAGTGGGCATCTCCATTCTAGCCCGTCACGAATGCTCCAATGGATCGTCCTCGCTCGAGTGACACAAAGAGTGCCATACCGCTTAGGCCTTTCACAAAGAACTTCGACCAATGTGTAGGCGTCATGGCGTTCTTTTGACATCCCATAGAATCCATTCTGTGACGGCTGTCGTCCTGCGAAACACTTTTTGCATCTGGCCCACATAATTTTCGACGTCTTGGTCCATGCGGCAACGTCTCTGATCTTCGAACACCAATGAAACTCGGCACACCGGAGGCCTTCTCTCACTTGCGTGAGTCGCGTCACTCCGAACATCATCCTCCCACCCACACTGCGCTACGCTGATCGCCTTTGCACGGCCGAGAGCAGCTCAGTCGCTCAGACTAAAACAATGCGTTTTGCCTGCCCATAACGAGTGACCTCGCACCGCTTGACCTTACTGCGAGCTCTGAGAATGACCACGAGCAAATCAGTAAAAGTATAAAGGATGAAGGACGGCGTTACTCAATTCCTTTTGGGATGCGTCACGTATTCTACTTCTACGGGATATCGTGGAGGCGATTTGAATGCGTATTTGGCCATACAATGACTTGCCGTGGCCAGGCGATGAACAAGTCAGCGCTTTATCCTTCCCAGAAAGTCTGGTACCAATTCACCAACCCCGGAGGGATGGAAGGTTTGGTTGGCCTGGACGGGAAATCCGAACCAGGAACCTGGTATCGGATGCACGTGACGGTCGGCGCAGTCGGCGCCTCCTCCGACTGCGATACACGCGCCCAGCAAATCAATACTACTAATGAATGAGGAGCGGGCAGAACAGCTCATTCGCTACTGGTCATACTTATGCCGAGTGGTAGCGAATCGCTACATTCAAGACGGTGGAGCATAAAATGAGTCCCCTCATTCTTGGGGCTTTTCTAATTGTGTTTTCGATATATACAATGCTTTTATATTTATTTCATTATAAATACTTAATACTATATATATGCCATTTTCAGTTGAAATTCAACGTTGTCCAAACCAAATTCAACGTTGTTCAAATCAAATTCAACGACTTCCGAATCATGCTACACCTCTTCTTTGCAAGTTCTGCGTTTCAATATTTACTTCTTTTCAAAAAATTTC
This sequence comes from Heligmosomoides polygyrus bakeri, assembly GCA_947359475.1. Taxonomy (NCBI): domain Eukaryota; kingdom Metazoa; phylum Nematoda; class Chromadorea; order Rhabditida; family Heligmosomidae; genus Heligmosomoides; species Heligmosomoides polygyrus. The sequence goes on from OX375865.1 coordinate 11,431,754, forward strand.
TGCTTGCAAAAAAAGGCTATGCAACGAAAAATTAGAAAAAACTAGCAATTTAGGCAGTACTCCAGTAGTAATGCGATGCAATACAAAATAAGCAAAGTGAACGCTAAAACTACAAGTGATACAACAATACGATGAACAATACAGAATTCAAATAACATCACAGCAATAACTATTCAAAGTAACAGAACGAGCAAGTAAAAGTAAGTCCTTTTTTAGTACTTCAGGCGTTTTGAAGTGTGATGTGGACCTGCCAAGGCTTTTTAAGTGTGATATGGAGTTTCGTTAGAGCGTTGAATATCGTGGAAACTGATACAGGCGTCGAGTTTTTTCATCCTTGAGAAAAGGATGTCGCTCGACAACCTCTTCGATGAGAAGCAAGTCAACGAGTGACTGTGTGTGAACTCAAACCATTACCTCCGCGAGTGCGCTCAACTATTCGCCTTTTCGTTTGTACGAGTTGATAATGCTTCGTGCAGTGTTCTCTATGACACCGGCAATCTGAGCAGATTCGTGTATGATCCTTCCGTCGACGAACACCAACTTGACCAAGATTTCCTTCTGATTCCGAGACACTCGACTGTATGGGCCGCATTGCTGGCTTCGTTGAACTTTGATCATTGCTCATATTGCCTGCAGACATTTCAAATCGCGAAGGTGAAAGATTTCAGAAGAACGTTGAAATTGGTTTGAAAAACGTTGAATTTGTTTTGAAGAACCTTGAATTCAGTTTGGACAACGTTGTATTTTAACTGAAAATGGTATATATATATAATACTTACTCTCCAAATTCGGTTTTCACATTTGTTTATGTCATATTGGTCATATTTTGATCCATTTTTTGGCGTGCTCTTGGAAAGTGGCAGCGCGTTATCATGTTTTCGGGGTTCACAGCGAATTACAAGGTGGCGGATTCTATTTCGGGATAAAGAGTGCTTCTAAGTAATATGAGTATTTTCTTTTTATGGTTTTAGCATGCCAATTTTTGCCCACGAAAGGGGAAACCATTGAGTTACATACAGGGTGTCTCAAAAAAATGTATACTCTGTTTGAAAGGTGACAACTTTTCTCACAGCAAAGATGCTAAAGACTTTAAAATTTTTTATAAACGCTTAAAAAAGTGGAAATGTTCTGACACGTACGTGGTATAGAATGCGCCATGCACTCGTCCGAAATTTTGCATTTTACACACGATTGATTGTGCTTCGCTTGGATACATGTTAAAATTTCTTCACAAAGTTTTAGTTTTGATTGATTTGAGCTTCACATAAGGTTGAAAACTTAAACACCCACTATGGCTTGCGAAAAATACAAGGTTTCCTAAAAACCAAGAGGCTAGGTGAAAGGTTATAATATTGCTTCTAGTGAATCTTTTAAAAAATTTTGGGACTTCTATAAAAGTACAGGGTAACAAGGTTACTGTCTCGTACAAGTAGTCAAGACTGCGCCATGCTCCCGCCTGAAATCATGCATTCCAGACTCGATTGATTGTGCATGGACTGAACCTCGTTACAATCTTGTTGCTACTTGGCCAGATTAACGTGTGCTGTGCTTCTTTTAACGTTTAGAATTTGACAATCACGCGAAAGACACGTGATATGTGAGTTCATTAATTGCACAATTAAATGCCAGCAGGAGTGCCACTTTCCAAGACGGTTACTGTAGACTGATGAAGCAACATTCAAGGTGAATGTAGAGGTTAATAGGCATAATTGCAGCTACTGAGCGACGCAAAACGTTAAAAGAAGCACAGTGCAGGTTGATCTGGCCAAGTAGTAACAAGACTGTAACAAGCATTCAGTCCATGCACAATCAATCGTGTCTGAAATGCGAGTTTCTAGAAGGGTGCATAGCGCAGTCTTAACTATTTGTACTATACAGTAATCTTGTTACCCTACTGTTTCATAGAAGTATCAAAAATTTTCAAAAGATTCAGTAGCAGTAATGTTATAACCTTTCAAATAGTGCCTTGATTTTTTAGGATACTTTGCATTTTTAAACGCAGTAGTGTGTTTTTAAGTTTTAAACACTAAAAGAAGCATAAATCAATCGATACGGCCGCTTTGTGAAGAAATTATAACAAGTATTCGAGCGAAACACGATCAATCGAGTTTAAAATGCTAAATTTCAGACCAGCGCAAGGAAACATTCCATACCGCTTATATGTCAGAAAATTTTTACTTTTTTAAGCTTTCATATGAACCTGTAACTTCTTCAGTATCTTTACTGTGATCTTTTTTAAGTTATCACTTTTCAAACAGTGTATGCACTTTTTTGAGACACCCTGTAGATCAAATCTAAACCGGTTCACTCCGAAAAAGCAGAAAGCAAGCACATTTATGATGTAAGACTCACATTAGGAAGTCGCGCAACAGACAGAAAGCTGCATAAGGCCTCGTGCATACTCCGCGTCGCCGCGATCCCATCGCAGCGCTGAGTTTTGCAGAGCGACGCGAAAGGACGTGGAGTTCTCAGTGCTCTTCGCATCGCGCATCGCTCTGCAAGGGTACGCGACGGCGATCCGCCTACGAACAAAGTTAAGCACCAAGAGAGGATCGAAAATGTATGCCATGATCGCCGCTGGCTCGGTAAGCCATCGCGCATACCGGCCGCTTCTGTTGCGGCGGCCGCGGCGAAGTTTCCTTTGACTATTCAGCGACGTGCGGCGGAGTGGTCATAGACTGACCGCCGCGATAGCATCGCGGCGATGGAACTATGCCCCAACCCCCCCCCCCCCCCGTCCCAAAAAAAGGGCGAGATAAGGACTCCATCCTACTAGCCAACGTAGGCTATTCGTCCGGAAATCTTTACTTCAGACTAGTACGGAATAAAAACCCGGAAAACAAGCACATTTTTTATGAGTGAATGCCACTAGGGAGTCGAGCTGCTGGAGAGCCATGCTATTTTTTGTTAACGGAAATTCATTGTTTCGCACGTTTTGTATGCATTTCTACGATCGGATGTTTTACAGTTTAGTGTTTACTTGTTCTTGAAGTGCACTAAAATGCTTTTTTTTAGCTCTTCGTTCAAGCGTTCATTATCTGTGTAAGCACCGCGATGGGAGCAAGTCTCTACGTCTTGTTAATTTTTGTGCCTGTTCATAAAAACGTCGTCATTGCAGCGAACATCACATGGCAGCTCAGTCATGGTGGGTTGGAGTTTCATCGAGAACTACATTAAGCATATACAATACTAGGATCACGATGGTTTAATACGGGTGCGCTACGTTAGGTGTCCTCTCTACTGCAGAAGCGACACGCCCGATTACGGAAAATTGACCGAGTGCTTCGCTTGTCATGGACAAGATTTCACAATGGGATAAGGCGAGATAAGTGAAACACATTTTGCTGCTGTGGAGAAGACTTCATGCGACTAAGAATGAAAGAATTATGCTCCCAACTCCAAGGTGCAAATATGCGATGCAAGGTTTGCTCTGCTCTGTCCACTAAAACTCCTAAGCAGCGGATTCACCAGCCTGTTGCTCTACCGTGATTGAGGAAGGCGCCTAAAGTGCGAACCCATTTAAGCAATGCATCCCTATATGCTTGTGAATCCTTTGTAAACCCTAAACCCGCGTTTTTCAATATCTTGTCAGAAATGTCCAGGTCGGGTAAAATTTTGGTAGGTGATGGGACTATCAGATTTTCTAAGAATGGTGACGATGTAACTGTTTTTAATGGTTGAAAATATGCAATAAAAATTTCAAACTTGTTCTGCTTCAGGGATTTACCTAAACTTGTAAAAACAGATTGTTGGTGAAAAAGTCTTGCACCACAGGGTAAAATTTAAAATTTTATTGCTTCTTTTGTGAGCGACTTCAATCTTCGAAGTAATTACCACGTACTTCTACAACCCTCTGCTCTCTGCTGGGGAGATCAGGAAATCCTTCCTTCCAGAATGAAGTCAGCTGCGACTCAAAGAAGTGCTCCACCTCAGATTCCAATTCGGTTCGGTCGTTGAAGCACCTATCCCTTAATTGTTGCTTGAGAGCTCGAATGAGGTAGCACTCCGATGGAGCAATATCTGGCGAATAGGTGGGTGGGGCAGCACCTCCCAACGAAGCCCCTGCGACTTCTGGCGAAACGACTTTGCAAAGTGGGGCGAGCATTGTCGTGAAGAAGGTAAACATTCCTCCGCCTTAGCAGTTTGCGAGACAAGATCTCGCTCAGCTTTTGCAGGTGTGTAGCGTAGATGTTTGCTGTTACTGCGGTGCCGTCGCCAAGGAGCTCTTGATAGATATTCCTCGAGAACCCCACCAACAGCACAGCATTACCTTCCTCTGGTGAATGTTCGCCCTGAGGTTGTGGTTTTCCTTGAGGGAGCCAGTGGGCCCACCAAGTATGGTTAACGAGGAAGACTCAGGATCCATCTCCCACAACGACATTCTCAAGAAAGTCCTTTTTCCGAAAACAAACAAGGAGAGACTGAGCGATAGTCTGTCGCGATGCCTTGTCCCAGTCACCGAGTCAGTCACACTTCACTACAGTCGTAGTATTTATATGCCCTCGAATGCAAGTTGCCATGTATGCGAAATAATCTAGAATGTTTGTGCTACAAATAGGTAGCACCAAACATCCATAGGTTTCTGTTAAATTTTGAATAATTTTCAAAATTTTTGGTGCAATACTTTTTCAGCAACCTAATACTTTTCGAGTCATTGCCAGCAGCAACAACTCGGTGTGTTCCAGCAGCCAAGAGAAATCATCGTTCCTATTGACCAAAAGATGTTTCCCATATCAATATATACAGACATTTTTACCCTCGGACGTTAATCTTTTGTAGGGACTCTCTGCAAAGTGTATAGCCAGAACCTTGACGGTGCTGTAGCATAGGGGAGCTTCCGACGGACTGCATTCAAAGACCAAAAGCTCACTGCGCTTACGTTATTGACTGACCATGAGTTGCCCGAAATGAGCAATAAGGAAAATCTCAGCGCTTACTGTAGTAGAACAATAGGATTATGAAATATGGAAGATCGTCTACAATCGTTTGGGTTGCGCGAACAAGGCTCAGATCGAAAAGCCTTCAACAGCGAGAAATGAGGAATTTTTTTTTGAGAAGGATAGTGTTAGACCTGCACAGCACTAAATGCGTTGATCCTTGGATTCTGAAACCACTCTTGACGACACTGTGGATACCAAACATTAAGTGAAGGCACCTTATGATGCCGGGCTGCCGTTTGCTAGGATATCATTCCATTCATTTTTTTGAATGCCCAACACGGGAATGATTTCAATCACAGTATGGTACAGTAAGGGTATGGAGGCGGTCGGTTGGAATAAACATCAGGATATGTTAAACGTAATCTTCCAAGCCCACGCTAATTGCTGAATTTTATACTCGTCTTAAAAAATGCACAGCAACATAGAACTAAAATATAATGGTCTAGAACTAAAACGTAATGGAACAGTCTCTTAACTAGAACGGTAGGAGCGTATTGCTCTGGATGCCATCAATTGATTCTTAGAGGATATCAGATTGGTCCGAGTAAAAAAGCTGTTCGATACCTTGTTGGCGACTTTTTCTGTGAAAGAGTAGTTTTTTCACTCTTGTTGGCGGTGTTGTTGTGTTGAGGGTTGTCAACCTGTCTTATGTTAAAGGCTGTAATCCTGAACCTGCTCTCATAGCTGAGAAGAGAAAAGCGAAAATTTCGTTCGAATTGGTTTAATTTTCAGCGGTATGTAGCAGAAAAATGCAACTCTTCTTTCATCCATGTTAAAATGTGCTACCTTTAGGCATACACGGAATGGTCTACATTGCCATCAACAAGAATATTCGCGAAGAAGCAACGCGGCTTTTTAGGTGGAAGCTTAAAGCGAAGGACTCATCGCCGCAGACTGTTACCGTCAAGTGAAAGACCATGCTTTTCGCTTATTGCTCAACCGGAGCGGAGACGTCATTGTGTGGCACGATTTTTATTTGCTGGCCAGAATCTGAGCATCAACAAACCCTGTTGTAGGTATTCACTGAAGAGTTTGCAGAAGATCAAAACAGAATTCTCTCTGTGGTTCAGAGAGATAACGTCATCATCATTTTCATTAGCGTCTGTCCCGCTTGGTGGCGGGGTCCGCTCTTCTGGTGTGGTGAAGCCAATTCTCACGATCAAATGCTTGATCAAGGTGCACATCAGCCATCTTTAAGTCCAAATGCAACGTATCCTGCCAACGTTGCTTCGGGCGTTCCTGGGCCGCTTTCCAGGGACCTCAAGGTTCAGGCCTATCTTCCGAACGGTGTCGTCAGCGCGAAGGACGTGGCCGTTTCTCGGCTATCGGGACGACACCGAACATTTCAGAGAGATAACAAAGACCATGATTTAAAATTCAACACATAGTCATCCGTCAGCTTATTGGGCACCAAAAGAAACGTTACTAATTTTTTTTTCGTTATTTCATCCAAGCAACACATTTTCCAGCATTTTGATAAAATTGAAAAAAAATTTGATAAAATTGCGCAATCTACAGTCATCCTTCGAATGTAATGTGAAATGACCTTAGCTTGGTTTCGGATTCAGATCGTCCACGTCACGTTGGGGATGTGCTTTTTTTGAGGTTGCTCCTGCTTGGCTAGTTTAAATTCTGACATGTACTGGCGCTTGTGTGTTATTCTATTTGGCCATATTGACCAACAATTGATGACTGAGAAAGTTGATGGTGACAGATCTAGGGTGGAACGTGTGGTTTTTCAAAAATAGTGAAGAAATATCGTTATATTGAAGTCCGCCACGCTGGCTGCTCGCGCTTTTTGACCACCAGATACAGCCAAGCGAGGCAAAACCGACCAACAGCGTACATCAACTTAAGTAATTAAACAGTTCATCTTCAATTTAAAAACAACAATTATTAAAGAATAAGTCAGCCGATGATGAAGTCGATAGACAAAACCTAAAAAACATACACAGATACGAATTAAACAAAATAACAAATAACAATAACAATAACAAATACAGTTATCCACACACAGTACCGGACGCGTCTTTTGAATGGACGCCGCATAAACCGCGATTTTGCGGCTTTTGCGTCTTTTTGATATAACTCGCCTAAAATTCATTCATTTAAAAACTAAGGATATATTTGAGCTCAGAAGCTCGGGCGAGCTCTATCGTTTGGTATACATTGTTTATATGGAGCCATGAAAATGACCGAAATTGAAAACTTGCGCTCCATTGCGAAGAGCGGTCGCGGACGAGTTTTCGGTCGCGAGCAGGGATGGGCGGAAATTTTGAAAATTTTCCAAGAAAACAGAAAACGGAAAATCGCTTTCGTCAGAAAACAGAAATCAGAAAACAGAAAAGCCAAAAATGCCAGAAAACAAAAAAATCAGAAAAATCAGAAAACAGAAAATTTCGAAATTGTCAGACGACCTAATTATTCCACTCAAAAATCCATTTTTCCAGTAGCAACTGCTTTTGTATGACTAAAAATGTAGTTATGGGCTAGCATTTTTGCTTGAAAGCGTTTATAAAAATTTCTAGCAGACTCCAAATTCAATACAATCAGTAAACTGTCTGACTCGGTCTGAAGCTGAAGCTTACGAAGACGATTCGCATGAGGAACAGGCGAGTTTCTAATACACCATTTTCTCTCGACGGCACATCTCCGAGCGCTCCAGCTACGTGTATCTGGCTCGCGAAATCAATATTTTTCCAACGACCTAGCGTCAGAGCAGAGCAGGAGGAAACGAGCGACATGGGGAACCTTCAAGAGCGTCGAAGAAGTCGCGAAGAAGACGAAGAACGTCCAACTCCGTGCCCACCTATTCGACTCCACTGTTCTTCCTGCCCTAACATACGCCTCAGAGACCTGGGCCATACGAAAGCAGGATGAACACGCGATCAGCGTCGCTCAGCGTGGAATTGAGAGGACGATGCTCGGAGTGACACGACTCACGCAAGTGAGAGAAGTCCTCCGGAGTTCCGAGCTTCGCCGACGTTCGAAGATCAGAGACGCTGTCGCGTGGGCCAAGTTGTCGAAAATTAGGGGGGCCAGTCACGTAATGCGCTTCGCAGACACCCGCTGGACGAGAGTCGTCACCGACTAGATTCCGCGGGATGCCAAGAGAACATCAGAACGCAAACTAACGTGTTGGTCGCACTTCTGACTTCTTCGTGAAAGTTCTAAACAATCCATACGACGCTCTTCGTGTCCCTCGAGCAAGCACTTGGCACGCTACAGGATCGAATGGAGACGTTGCTTAGGTGATACAGGTGGTACATGAAAAATTTCATGGTTCACTACCGTATCACTACATCAGTGAAATCAAAAATCAAAGGTAACTAAGACTTTCATTCCTTACTAATTTTTGACAGCCAAAAGCTGAGCAAGGTTCAGTGTTAGAAAAATAGCCTCACGAAAAGCTTTACAGAAAGTGATCATTGGGATGACCGGCCAACAATTTCCATTTTTCACGGTGGAGAATGATCCTACCCACAGAAACTCGACTAACTAGCTAGGACAACCGATTAGATAATAGCTAATTAAATGCTCCTCAGGACACTAGTTTTAATATCTCAGTAGATAATATAGCCTTAATATAGAGTTGTAAGTAATCGTAAATGTGGATTACTGTAAGAATCAAAAGAATGCGAAACCAAATCATTAAAGTTGAGAAATGTCCTATGAAGGAACACCATGTCAGCAGCACTTACATAATTAATCAAAGAAACAAAACGACATAGTTCATGAGTGCAATTTCTACACGTACACGATCAAAAACACCGCATGCTTACAATTTAAAATACTCTTGAAACATTGTTTTGAAATGAAACTCGTGATTCTATGATACTTTTTGGATTCTTTTTATTGAATTTCTGTGCCATAATTATGTTCGCAGCTTTATTTTCTGTTTTCTGGCCAATTTTTAGCCATCTTCCCAGAAAACAGAAAACAGAAAAAATTTGCCTAAAATTGCAAGAAAATCAGAAGACGGAAAAAAGAAAACAGAAATTCCGCCCATCCCTGGTCGCGAGCCGTCGAAAACGGTTGCGTGCTTACAATTCCTCTAACTTGAGGTTTCTTGAGAAACGGTTGGTACCATTCGATTCATCTCTTCGAAATCTTCACATGCATGTACACAGCTTGAAATAATGGTCAGTCACCGAGTTTTCGCAGTGGGTGATCAAAAATGACTGGAGCGGATCTTTCGCGATTGGAGAAGCTTATATTCCAGGACTTGTATGTTCTCGGAACATCTCAAGTATGGCGTAAAGTGTTTTGTCATGCCAGGAATCCTCTGAGAGTGCGCCGTGCACAATGCATATAGGATCGAACCTATCAATCGAGGGGGGACAGCTTGTAAAGTGAGCATTTAAGAAGTTTTATGAAAAATTCTTAGCCACCCTACTCAAGAATTTCTGTACTTTGTCCCGGCGAGACTTTGTAGTGCGCTGTGCACAATGTATATAGGATCAAACTTATCAGTAGTACTGTACATAGTTGCGTATTCATGCAAAAAGAAACGTTCATAGATCGTCTATCTCTCCGCATGAACATATTCTATTGATTTTTGAATTCCCTAGCTTTAGGATACGATTCGTCGTCACTCGGGCCCGTCATTGATTGATCCGTTGACGTCACTTCCCTTACGATGATTCACCGTAGGCACCGCTTATCGCTCTTAACTCTTTCCTCGCATTCTTGAGCATTACGCGTGCGAGGGGCTTCTTATTGGGAACGTTGCATAGCGAACGGTGATGGAAACGAGGTATTAGTCCTCAGGTATCAGTACCTCAAACGCGGTTCCTTTAACTCTGGAACAACACCAGCACGACTTCTCTCTTAATCCACATCTGGACTCTTCGTGATCATTTTGTAGGCAGAATTTGAAACGTCCCATGAATCTTATATTGTTTGTCGCCACAGCGTACACGCATCGAAAATGCGTGTTCTCATACGATGATGTTGATGATGTTCATGGGACGTTTCAAATTCTGCCTACAAAATGATGATCATACAATGATGATCAAAATGATCATACGGCTCCGCAGAACGCGCACTTCATTGTGGGTGCTATACCTTGACAGTCATCTTCATGATGTCTGTGAGGAATCGGCGCGAGATACTCCATCTTAGATACAGCTCTTTCAAGTTCACGAGCACGTTGGCTCCCGCTGAACATTATTGGGAAAGCGACTGCTTCTAAGTACCTGAAAGAACGCAATTTGGTTTCCACAATCATGTGGAGACTCGAGTTTTCCCGATTGTCGATTATCGCTCACTTCTTTAACCATAGGAGACCAACACTCATTGTACTTAATGTTCTTGTCGTTAACCACTGCTCGAACTTTGTTTCCAATCAAATGTCTTTTGTCGGTTGCGTTCGTATGCATTGCTAGCGAATCTTCTTCGACGGTGTTGCTGGATTTATTGCAGTGACAAATTTCAGCCATTGAAACCATTGCGTGATTTGAGAAGCCATCCATCGGCGATCAGCAGTTTCAGTTGCCACCGACATACGACCCCCTGCACAGAATTCTTTCTTCATAGCCTTTACATTCTCACCTACGTCCAACACCTCCTGGTTTCCGTTCTTGGCTCTGCTCAAATTGGTTACTTTCGCAAAAAAAAAAACGCTAAAAAACGCTTGTAGGCCATGATGCTGCCGAATCTTAACAAGTTTGGGCAATCTCCGTTGCTATGATTACAACTTAATAACTTGGTAAACAATTCTTTAGTGTAGTTAAAACTATTATGTTGTAGGCTGAACTAACAGGAACTGTTTCAGTGTAGTTACGATTCTTTGAATGCGGGGGTGTAAAGCAGCAAGAACTTTCGCTATAGCCTAGTATACAACCGGCTTGACATAACAGGTAGCTGGTATTAGACAGACATCACTCTTTGTTAAAGGTAAGCTTATATTCTAAGACGCTTTGTTTGCGGATTAATCTTTCCGGATTTGTGCCATACTCGACATATAAGTTACGAAGTAAACGCTGTGCCATGTTCCACCAATGCGGAACATTAGATATTTCATCTTGTTTGAGTCAACCAACTGCTGCATCATCTTTTGTTGAGTGATTGCCAACATCTTGCAAAATGTCCATATTGCCATGGCTTTTCTCGGCATATTATAGGTTATCTTCAAAGCCTTGCACCTTCCATTCTTTTAAAAATGTTGGCTTCATTGTGAATAGGTATCACTCATCAAAGTTATCAACAAGTCAATAACTAACAACAAAAGCAATAGCAACCGGTATTATTGTCAATATATCTTGCGCTGCAAAGACTACCAATTTCAGAAGTTCCAGATTCCAGATCTCTGGTCGCTGTGAGACGAAGATTAGATCACACTTTTCACTTAGGTGTGATCATCGAAATTCTTCATCACTGCAGTTTTGAAATTAAGCGTTAGTCAGAAGTGACCATATTGGGAGAATAGGCAGGCAGTTGACGAACTTCTCAACGATATCGGTCATTTTCTGGCGAGTATGCACAACAATTGAGGTCGTGCACTGTCATGAAGAGCAACAACATATTCAGACATGGTTCCTTTAATTCAGGCGACTGCGTTCGCTGGGATAGAAATTAATTCATTAATATAATAACGTGCGTTCGCTGGGATAGAAATTAATTCATTAATATAATAACACATTATATTATCAATAAAATAAATAAATAAATAATTGTTTTGATGCCAATTTAGAGCGTAATAGAAGTTGATAGCCATTTTAGTTTTTAAATATTTTTAATTTCGTTAAAGCAATAAGCTTGACTTTTACAAGGTACAGAATTACTGCACATTACAGTTAAGTCACTAATGTTAAGGTTGTTCATCTTGACCAACGTAGGAAAGTTGCTAATCAGAGACTCCGCGCGATTGCGGCTGTTGTAGCAGCACTTGCTTCAAGCTTTTATTCAGCAGCCGAATCTATCCAACCATGTGCCTCACGTTGGCGTTTTTAAAAGCCAAGAATAGAAACGAGAATCCTCTCATCTTATGCTGAGGACTGCATTAAATTTATGCTTATGTACCGGTAAGACCAGCCCACCTTTTCCGACGGATCAGGGAGAGTGAACAGTCCACCAGATTTAAGAATACAGAAATTGAAGGCATAATACGGAGACAATGATTGACACCCTTGACTGAACAATTCTCTTTTTGAAACTATGCATCGTCTTAATGAGCGGTCATACTATAAATGGCACAGAATCTAGTCTAAACGGCTATTTTCAAGCATAGTTAGACGACTTTAACAGTTACGTAGAAAGGATAAGAATTGTGACAACGGTTTGTGGCTGAATCCACCACTGAACGCGTTCCATAAATCTTGTAATTTTTTGATTAAGTTTGCAGGCGGTGCAAAACCTCGATCATTGAAACAATTGCCTTCTTTAAAAAGTCATCCATCGGCGATCAACATTTTCAGTCGGATCCGAGACAAGACCCTCAGCACGGAAATCATTCTAATAGTCTACTTTCTAACACACGTCTGACATCTTTTGGTTCCTATTTTTGACTAACCCTATACTAGATAACTTTCCAAGGGAAATGCCGCTTGTAAACCGTGCTGCTAAATTTCAACAAGTTTGGACAATCACGTTGACGGCAAAAACCAAGCTTTAACGTAAATTCGTAAGTATTATATTTTAGTCTAAAATAAAGAGAATTATTTCAGTGAAGTTATTATTATTTGAATAGGGGGGGGGGGACGCAAGCAGCAGGAACCTCCGCGCCACCTATTAACACCCATCTCGGCACAATAACATACCTGGTATAAGACCGATATCACTCTCTTTGTTAAAGATGGGCTGATATTCTCCGAGCTTTTTTGTCGCATAACTCTTTCATGTTCTATGGCACACACAACATTGACATATAAGTGAACAAGTAAACACTCGCACGTGTTCCAGCAATACAGAATACTGCAGATGCAGATGTATTCTTGCTTTATATCTTCCTACATCTTGCCGCAGAATCTACATCATAGGTCAAATAGATGGCTTGGCCAACTGTGCATTTCTACTCACTACCAGACTGCCTGAATCCAATGCAACTACGACATGAAATGTAGCTAATTGTAGACGAAAAGATTATTAAACCACCACGTCGCATCAAATGCAATATGTTGTCGAATTCATAATTATGGTTATAGCTATTAGAATCTAACATCCCAGCACTCTTTTACAGAAAGGATATACAGAGTAATCGGCGTAATTATGGAATTAGCAATAATAAAAAAGTTCTGTACTGAAAAGCAGCAATTAAAGCGCTCCGAAAACCTGTTCTTTACTAAGAAGGAAACAGCTATAAGTCTTGCGCAATTCTCAATAAAATGTAAGATATGATGGTACTGATTGACATAGTGTTATAATTTTTATTTCAAAACAAACGACTTACTTATCTTGGTTGTTCAATGGTCCAAAAAGCTTCTTTTGCCCTGGAAAAGCGCTTGCTCATCATTTTGGTCATCATTGTCAAGTAGCTTTTGTTGACATGTAGACATTACGTCATTGACGGAATGCATGCATAACTATTTAAAATAGCCTGTTTTAATTCGGTTTTTACTATCCATGCGACAAATATAGCAGCGTTACTAGTTGCAAACTCCACTCTGTCGAGGGCACAACTCGTTGGCGAGTTTTGTCACGGAAGATTGAAAAGAATGTTAACTAATCGTAAGTCCTCGTGTGTGATTGTGAGAGATCTGCGGAAATACCGGTCTATCAGTTCTACAAGTTCCAGTAAGAGCAAGAGGACAATCAGCATAACTCTCAGCAACTATCCCTTGACATGGTTATCCGACCAAACAGACGAATATATTATGGGTCGCAATTAGAACAAAGCGACACCTAATATACATTACATTCAAAATCCTCCCATTGCATCTAGTTTCCCTAACAGCTGCGGTTTTTTCCCGTTTTCTTTCTTACTCACAGTTTTGTGTTTTTCTTTGTTCGCTCAATTTTGTTCCCAGTGGTAGTCTATTTAGAGGAACGTTACAAAAGCGAACTCATCCTTATCGAAACTAGAAGCACCATATACAGTCCGCTCCCGTTATTACGCCTCCAGATGAGACGCGAATCTCGATATAACGTAGATTTGCTCTGGCCCCGGCAAGCTCACATTTATTCAATTGATTATTTATTTATTTATTTATTTATTTATTTATTTGCACCATAATTGTGTGCAATGACAACTGTAAGGACACGAAATACTTAGTGAAACAAATGAGAACAGAATGAAAACCTCAACATATCAAAACTTTAAGCTCAGTACGGTATTGAAGAGTGAGAACGCGATATCTGCAAAAGAATTAGTCAATTATGATATAACAAGACAGTTATGAACTGGCCGGAACAATGAGAAGCTGTGGGAAACTGACGAAGAGAGCAGTGGCCCGGCAAACACTGCAAGTCGTTCGAGAGTAACGGCCTGGATACCAACATAGTAGGTCCGTCGACGTCATCTGTGCCAACATAACTGCTGCTTGGGGAAACGTGGGAAAGAGGTGAGGAAATTCTAGGGAGGCATTAGTAGAGAAAGACAAACAACAAACACAAAACAAAGAAAAACATAGGAAACATTATTAAAACTAAGTGCTGAGAATAAGGAAATCATCAAGGTGGCAATTAGAAAAGAAAACATAACACTAAAGCAAAAGCAGGGTTGATGAAGGGCTAACCAGTAGACAAAAATAACAGAATGTGAGAAATTTAGAAAAAATAAAAAGAATAAAATTAAAATAAGAAATCGAACACTGTTTCTAGATAATGTGAACAATGTGCAATGTTGCAAGCAAATCTATTTTCTTCAACCTCATTTTAAAAACACCCACATTTGTAGCTTCTAATGGTAAGAGGCTAGCAGGCAACATTTGTAACCAACGAACACCACGAAAGAAAAGGGAGTTGAAGACTTTTTCACGATTCTTTCTCTTTATTTTGAGACAATGGAATCTATAGATATTTCGATGACCCATTGTTGGCAGGAATGTCGAATACTAGCTAGCTCTAAGCCGAGATTTCTCTTTCTGAACTTTAAAGCACAAAAATAAGTAATTGAAAATGCTTCTATAAAGAAGGCTCCCAGGGCTAAAAAGCCTGAGCCTCTCTTGATAATTTGGAAGCTCTCTAAAATCACTCGTGTAGGAGACATACCTATAAAACAAAATTTTTGTGTTGTTCTTCTGAACGCTTCCAATTATGACTTGAAAGTTCTTTGTGAGAGGACTCCTAAGCTGTAAACAATAATATATCATAGGACCATATTATAATATAATATAACAAGTGCTACGACACGCCTAATGGCGTGTCTCGTACTTGCCCGCTTCGCGGGGTTATAGGTTTAAGCTTTGTTCTCAGAAAATACTCTCACACAAAAAGTACGTGTGATCTTTAAAACAATCTTGTTAACAGAACAACAAAAAGACAACATTTACTGAAGCATCTCGGCGAATACTACGTCTGGTATCGACTTGAGTCCCGGTGCTAACCAAATTTTCAGAGGGACTGGGACTTCTGTCGAACTCGCGAGCACGCCACGTGCAGTTGACCATGAGAAAACACTGGACTGGGGAGATACACGCAGAGGCGTACCTGGCGCGGGTAAACGTTTCCGTTCAACATGGGATAATACTGCATGCGGCCGGTCGTCGTACGACGACGATGTGACCTCTGCTTCCTTTCTTTTCGATCTTCTGACTCCAGACGGTTGTGGTGCGACGATAGGAACCCGTCTTCTGGATCCGGGAGCTCAGAAACGCGCGCAGATGCCGCTGTGTCAAGCAGAAGGAGGCTGCACTTCCTCTGCTGCAGCAGCATCTCATGCTCAATTCTGAATGAGATCCCTCGTCGTAGGACGACGGTGTTTCCTCTTCTGACTCCAAAAGGTTGTGGTGCGACGAAGGGAACCCGTCTTCTGGATTCAGGCACTCAGAAACGCGCGCAGGCGCCGTTGGTTCAAGCAGGAGGAGGCATAGTGGTAGATATATCATATCATAGGACCATAGGACTAGGGAATATCATAGGACTTATATAAACTAATCTAAAACTATGGCTCTGTCATTAAATTTAATGTTTCTATAAATTCGAATAAGAATGGAAAATGCTTTCTGTACAATTCCGTCAATATGGTTTGCAAAATTAAGCTTATGATC
Source organism: Heligmosomoides polygyrus bakeri (assembly GCA_947359475.1). Taxonomy (NCBI): domain Eukaryota; kingdom Metazoa; phylum Nematoda; class Chromadorea; order Rhabditida; family Heligmosomidae; genus Heligmosomoides; species Heligmosomoides polygyrus. Next base: position 11,447,841 of record OX375865.1, read on the forward strand.
AATAAACATTACATGGTCGCTAACCTCATATACAGATTGGAGTTCATTGTTGTTGACTAACTGTAACTCGTATTAGGCTGATTTCCAAAGGGGAGACTGTAAATTTTGGAGAGATTCACAGGTATCTTCCATGTGTTGGCCCAGTCTACCGTAGAATTGACAGACTGGAATAAGGCCTGGTGGACATGAGTCATATTGTCATTGTTATAAGCCCCATAATTCTTTATATCATCGGCATACATCTGTACCTTCACAACATGATCAGTGGTTAAGCTCGAAGGAAGATCGCTAGTGTACGCTAGAAACAGAATTGGGGGGGGGGTACACCCCCTCGGGGAACTCCACTGCTGCAAACGTAACTTCTCGAGAAAGAGTTGCCAACCTTGACACGCATAAGCCTTCCAGATAAATAAGAATGCATCCATTTTAGGAGAGGCACTTCTATCCTGAGCTGGTATAGCCTATTAATAAGTTTTTCGCGGTCTACCTTATCAAAAGCTTTTGTCAAATCGAAATAAATGACATCAACTGAGTCTGCATTGTTTAGTTCAAGGTTCCAATCAAAAAGACAGTCTGAAAGTTGAGTGGCAGTGGAAGCACCTGACATGAAACCATGCTGCTGGAACGGAATGGCTTTGTTTTTAAATAGAATATGTAGTATTTTGTCTCGAATAATGCTTCCCAACACTTTTATCGGAGTCGGAGTTGTGCTTATCGGACGATAGGAAGAAACTAACTCTGGGTTTGTATTTTTTGGAACAGCAGTGATAATAGATTTTTTCCAGATTTCGAGTACTTCACTGTAAAATAGTGAGATGTTTAAAATTGCGAACAAAGGTTTAGGAAGAGAATGTGCACACTTTTTGTAAACTATTTGTGGAATTCCTCAAACGTTGCGCTGGTAGAACATTTAAGCCTCTTCATTATATTTAGAACTTCCCTAGCCTGCAGAAGAAATTCAAATCTGCTCTGAATTTTCAGCTCAGCTGTAATCGCATTTGTGTCAACATTGCTTGATTCAAATGAAGCATTTTCTGGTCTTCAAGTAGACACGGAGGCGAAAAACTTTGCCAGTGCTTCAGCTTTTTGGAAGTCGTTCCTGTAGAGAAAACCGTCGTCATCCTTCAAAATAGGAAGCGCTGGCTGTGATTTTAGTTTAGAGCGCATTAACGAAAATAGGGCCTTTTTGTTCCGACTTATCGACGCAAGCTTTTCTATGCATTGCAGATGTAAGACGAATCTGGTAACAGCTTATGAAGCCGTTCTTTATGTGTTATAGGATTCGATATGTGTTTGGGGAACCTCTAAACTGGAGCTTTTAACGAATCACCTTACGCCAATACAAATCAACTCCGCTTAAGACGCGTAGGATATGGCGGGTAGGGAGCGCGATTTAGCAGCGCTATAGCATTATGGGCAAATATCCTCCCTGAAAGCTAGAAAGTGCGGGTCCGTGTCCCCTTGGCGCGAGTTTTGATGGCGGCAAAAGATACCGTAACATTAGGTTACACAATTTCGTTGTTGATCACTTCTAACTTTCCTCTGGTACTCATTACTCCTCACACATCTGTCACACTTATGCATATAGCAGAGAGTATTTCTGAGGACAAGACAGCATTGATATCCTTTTCACATATTTTATCACTATAGCCATATTTAGCCATTGTGCACAATTTTAAATAAATTTACGCGCAAAAGAGTTAAAAAAAGGTGAGCTCCGGTTCGGACGCGACTCCCATTATAACGCGGATTTTTTTCCAGTTCCTCCATATGCGTTTTAACGAGAGAAAACTGCAAATTACTGCGTCTTTTTATTCTCAATTTCGAACTTACTTTTCGAACTTTTTACCGTCTCACAGGAATTTATCTTCATTCTGAATGACCATTAAAGAACAGACCCTTCACAATCGCATACCTTCCAACATCTACACATTCTACACATTCACATCTACATCTACACATTTCATGCCTAACAAGGAGTTCGTTTTCCTATTGACCTTAGCATATATTTCTGAAGCTGCTACATGGAAGTTTGTAGTTGTCGACTGGAGGATGAAAGCACAATTTGAAATAATTTAGGAACAATTTGAAATAATCTACAATGTCTGCGTGATCTAGTTTTGGCAACGCATACCTTCTACTTGAACATTCCATGGATTGTCAATGAGGTAGAATACAACTGCAGTTCGCGAACACTCGACGAGTGGAGGGCTAGAGGATCTGTTAATCTCGAGCAAGGCCTCTATTTCTCCATCACAGGAACAGTTTATGTGGTGAGTATTTGTGTTCACTATACTCCAGACTCTTGAATTCTATGATTTAATACAATAAATATTTTGAGTAGCACCGTTTGGTATGATAGATATTTTGAGTAGCACCGTTCGCCGAAATGCGCTTGTCGATATCGGTTGGTCCACCTGATCTTTACTGTGAAGTCACGAAAACGGCCGGATGATTATAGATGTACAAGGCTGTTGGCGCTCTAAGTGCCAAGTTGAATAAAAGTTGTATAAAAGCGTAATCTTGTGGTGAAATTGAATAAAGGCGTGAATGAAAAACACAACAACCAATACTGTACTTATACCGCTAAACCCCAGATACGGAGGTTCATTAGCGTTAGGTTTGGCGGTACTTTTCACCGTTACCGGCCAGCAAGCGATTGATGAACCTGACTCCAGTAGAGTAGCTTTGCGATATGAAACCATTCGGACCCCTTCCCCCAACCACTACGCTCAAGATTGGCATCTTCTCCAGACAGTCGAGTGATGTCGATGCTTGTGCTAATCAGTGCTTTGATCCCCTATGTTCTTCGACGACAACCCTCCTGATGTCCCAAAGCAAAGTCCCCCTTCGCTTTATCGCTACGTTGACTACAGGCACCTTCACTCTTCGTCCTCAAACGGTCAACCTCAGGAAAAATCGACGTTTTCGATAAGTACTGAGAGTCTGCTCGATTTTGGTCACACGACAAAAAGCCTTTTTGTTAGGACGGAAGATTCTCATCGCTCCTAATACTATGCTGGACGAAAAATTTTTCGTCCAGCATAGTATTAGGATCGATGAGAAATCGCCCACTACTGCATCTGATCCCACACTACTGGTACTGATCCCCATTGCTGGTTCCCTTTACTGGAGTTAATCCCTCATTACTGGTCTCCCCTCTTACTGGAACTGTTCCCCCACTACTGGCCTTTCTTTAGTGGAACTCGTCCCCATTAGTGGTACTGGTCCTCATAACTAGTTACTTTTCTGAAGCTGGTCTCCCTTTACTGCTATCCCCCCTTAGCGGACGACGTGCTACTGAATCCCCAAACATGTTGGGCGGCGTGTTCTACACATCTTCTGGATCCCGGGCGCGTTGACTGACGTGTTCGGCACGTTTTCTGAATCCCATGCACACTAGAGGACGTTTTCAGCACGTCTTCTAAATTTTCAGTCACGTAGAAGACGTGTGAATATTTTACGCTATTTTTGCACCCTCTAATTTTCCTTATTTTCCCCTATTTTTGCCAATCGAAACGACAACGCCATCCACAAAAAATCGATTATTTGGTGAATATCGATTGATGGCGATCGATACTTAACAAACGAACTTCAGATTTGTGTTCGTTTGTTGCCTCGATTGCCCTAGGGCTAAGATTTCCATGCAGATAGAAGACCATTGGGTGACTTATTCGTTATTTTCGCGCCGTAATTACCCCCCCCCCCCATTTCCCCTTTCCCCACTCGCCCCCCCCCCCTCCGAATTCCCCTCCCCCCAATTTAATGACTAGTTTCTGCGGCGGCGTCGAACAATAGTATAACTCATTGTTTAGCGCATTATTATAGAGTATGATATTTTCAGAAGGCAAACCTTAAAAACACCCAACATGCACGCAATACAACAAAGACAAAACAAAGACAAAATGCAATGCAAAATATATACACCGAACTAGTAATCGGAATCACTTGCCGACTTATTTCAAAAAGGATTATATCTAACCATAGGCAAAGTTTTGCTAGCAAACCGTTAAACACTCTTTAATAGTTTTTCATAAGCTTGAGGCATGCAATACCTGCTCTATATGAAAGTGAGTTTGCATATGAACCTGTTTTTGGGTAAGTTAAAATGATCTTTTGTAGAGCACCTCTAGTGCGCGAATTGTACAAGGTAAATAACTGTTTCGTAATATTTAACTTCTTTTCTAATGCACCTAAACTCACTAGCTTATGAACAATGCAATCATCAGCAACTTTACGTTGAGAAGCAAGGGAGGAAAGTTGAGGAAGCCTGTTTCTTACTACAGCGTCTGGAATTCGGTCCCACTCCCAAGCGCTAGTACGTGCTAGGAGCTATCGAGTGAAATTGTTCTGAACTAAGGATAATGGGAACATAATAGTTGGTCATGATCAGAGGCAATATGAGGACTCAGTTTGGTGAAAGGGAGTAAATAAATCAATGTATAGTGCCTCGAGCACCTGTGCTTTTGTTGACAATAACTTTATTCAAATAAGGTCTGTCATCCCTATCCGTCTGAATCAATGCCAAACAATGATCTGCGTTATCCCTGAAGGGAAACGCGAAGGTTGTCTACTCTTTTTATATCACAGCTGTGAGAGAAGCTAAGCAACATTAACGGCGTTCTGGGGTTCGTATATTATGAAACAGCTTTAACTTTTAGCTCTCACCATGCATTGAACTTCTAGGGATAACCTGGAAATTTGAAATTCTCCCTAACCTATTTAATAACTAATGATTGCCAGTTGAGCCTGTGTTTTTTCTTTTTTATACCAACCCATCCAGCTCGTAGGCATGCAAGATGGGTTAGATGGGGAGGGAGCAGAAAAGAAAGAAACTGGTTTCCGGGAATCGCGCAACAGCCAACGTTAGAACAAGAAGGTAAACTGCAAATTGTGTTCTTGGAGTTAGGTGACCAAAAATATACTGTCATTGTACAGCTTATCAACTCACCCATCTTTGAAATCTGCGAGATTTTAAAGGATTTAACAGGATTTGCTGTCACGCAAACCGTCTTCAAGCTATCTGTTCACACGTCATAAAGCTTCTCGGCGGCCTATGACTAACCAAAAAAAAAAAAAACCAAAATATGGCGCATCCAAAGCCACATCAAAATGCGTGAGAACAGTGGCGAACATTGACTAGTATTTGATGTGAGATAGTCGTAAACGTAACAGGTTAGAAATGAAGCATGCACATGCTCCGTGTTACAAATTTTATCAGTTAAAGGAATTTAAGGCATAAGTCAGGAAACAGAGTTACAAAAGTGTTTCAGATAGTTTATACACTCTCATTGATTGGAATGTATCGTTCAAAGCTGCTACATATTCCATGTTATCGTTTGATGTTCTTCAACGGTTTTCTTGACATGATGGACATTATAGGGGGATCACTTATTGTATCGTATTATCATTTTGTAAGTGTTCTTACTTCATGCTCATGAACACAATGAAAAAAATGAGTTCAGACAGGTGCTGTGTACTGCACTAATCCCGATCTCAACCTTCTTACTGGACACGGTGTCTGGAGTGAGTTCTCGTGAGAGCAAGAAGGCAATGTACTCTTTGCTAGTCATTTGAAATCTATTTATTTAGGCATATGGATGGCAGCGTCAGTGATTTGCGTTGCGCTTGCAACCAATCGGGTTGTTGAAATGATTCCATCAATGAACAAGTACCGCTACATTTTTGATGGTGTGTTATTTTTACACAGAGGCGTTTCTTATGACTGTAAAAACATCTTGTCTATTATATTTTAGGAAAAAAGGTGTATATTTGGATGGTTATCAGCATAGCAGTGTTTATAGTCCGACCGTTTATAACACGAGCGATGTGCTACAATAGCCTAGTAGCAGCATTTCTGTTTGCACCAGTTACTAGTGACAACATTCAATGGGTGTGTATTTCTTTTGTTATTAATAGCTTCAAGCAGTTTCTGCGTATTGCAACAACAGGGAACATTCGCCAACGTGGTCAACAAAGACAATTTATTGAGAAAGATTTTGACGGATGAGAAGCTGCTACACTATCAGAAATTGTTATGTATCTATTGTTGGGAAATTACTTTGAAGATAATGATATGTGAGCGCGTTTGCAACAAAAAAATCGAGAATCACGATTCGACTGGTGTACAACGTGCGACTGTTGCCGAGTTAACCTTCGTTGCCTTTAACTCAGTTAATTTTCACCAAACCATTCCACTGTGAAGGATCCAATAGTTTCCTGTAGTTAACAGCCGAAAAGTCGACACGCGAAGTTGTTGCGGTAATTTTGGGAATAAGATGCGCTTCAAATGTGACCTAAAGATATCTGCTAATGTTTGCGCCAAGATAGATCATTGCATTTAAATTTGATGTTATAGGAAATCGATTACTATACACCGATGCTATTTCCGCTTCACAATATTGTATTTCCAATCGTTCTGGTCGTGCTCTATTCGGTACTATGCATCTATGTCTTCCAAATAAAAGGATTTAAAAATGGAAAAGTTGATAAGATTCAGCTGCAGGTACGTAATTATCAAAGAGAGTAACAAAGCTATCCATTCAGCAATTGTTGTATGTTGCTCAGTTGTAGAAAATCTTATGTCAGAAAAATCGCTTTCACATCCCTACACAAAATCTTTAGCTATTTTTCCAATCACTCGCTATTTGTGCGAGCACGGCTATTGCCTCAACGTTCTACGTCGCAGTGGAATTTTTTCCAGTTTCCAAGTCTATCGTCATCTTCTCTAACGTAATGTGGCAACTCAGTCATGGTTAGTGCCTTTTCATGTTTTGTTGTCGTCAACTATGTTTTGAACCGAGCGAGCAATTCTTATTAGTAACGGTTATCTCTATATAGAGATAGAGAGCTTATTAACTGAATAAGTACTTACTATTGTAGAAGGGAATAAAGATTATGCTCCAAGCACACTTTTAAATCCAAGCCAAAACCAAAGAAAGCCTATCTTGCTTTCCATGTTAGCTTTTCCTCGACCCCATTTTCTAACTAAAATGCAACGGCTAGAACAAGAATCAGTGTAAATTTTACTGGAGGAAATATTCATGAAAGCATGCCAGTCAAAATTGAAGATCTGAAGGATTGTGAATATTAAATGACGCCGGACTGTGCTGGATGCGAGAACAATCAACACCCCGAAACAGGAGGCTTGAAAACGCTCAAATAACGGCGAAGGTAGCTCTTCTGCATGCGAACCGTCTTGGAACGTTGATCCTGTGAGGACTGATATAGCATACATCTGATGTTGCAGCATAAAGCATAAACTTGGTGTTGGCAGCAAAAATGAGATCCTGCAAGAAAACTGCAGCGCCTTATAACGACTGGTGACTTGTGTTTCGTTGTCGCGGAGGGTTTTACTGGAACATCCCGTAGACCTAGCGTACCGTGATACTTTACCGCTGGTGTCTGTATTTGGGCGCCAAAGTTGCTGGAACAGATAATAACATATAAAACGGCTGACACTCGGAAGGTGACTACCGCAAGTTTAACTATTGTTGTTGCAGTGCGTATGTAACTTACCGAAGGATCCGTTGCGTGATGCATCTGGAATACCGCACAGACAACAAAAAAATGCGACGGATTGATCCGCAGCAGATCGTGGCATCCTCACAACCTTTCACAGGCAGAGCTTAATGGAGCGAATTCTTAATCACCCTATTTTTGTAGTCAAACACAATCCATTATGAGATGTATTAAACTCATCGGGTAGCCTCCAGTGGCCACATCTGCTCGAAACAATGATGGCGTCACCGTGTACGCCAAGGTATGCAGAGCAGTCGCAACTTCGGGAGGCAGCTCTTTGGTTACAAATACGACAGAAATTTTGATTTTCTATTAGGTTGTAACGAAATAAATGGCACTGAACCACTGTAAATTTAAACAGTTAATATCTCGGCTTGTAGGCAAGTTTATTAATCGAAATAAAAACCTTCTGATTCTACACATCTTTGTCAACGTGACACAAGCTTTTCTATCCCAGTAGCATAAAAATCAGAAGTTCTAGAATTGACGAAATCTTCGAAGGCACTTACGGCATCCTGTTGGTATTTGAATATTTTCCCTACCAAGAAGTCGCCAAGATGCTTTAAGAAATGGTAGTCCGTTGGGGGAAAGGTCGGGAGAAAACGGAGGATGTGGTAGAGTTTCAATGCTCAGCTCACTCAATTTCTGCAACGTCATTCGTGCTACATGGGGGCGAGCATTGTCGTGCAGAAGGAGAACTCGCCTTCGGTTTACCAAGGCCGGCCGGATATCCTTCAACTTTTTTATCATTTCTTCAATTTCAATGCAGTACTTCTCTGCCGTGATGGATTCACCGGGAGGTAGGAAGCTGTGGTGAATAATTCCCAGCCAACACCACCATACTGTCACCATTACTTTCTCTTGGTGCAATTCCGGCTTCGCAAAAACCTTGAAGCTCTCATCGCTGTCCACCCACTGTGCCTGTTGTCGTACATTATCCATTTCTCGTCACAGGTTACGATGCGATCAAGGAATGGGTCCGTTTCGTTCCATAGAAGCAGTGCGGACGAGATCTCATATCGTCGGTTTCTTTGCTCCTCAGACAGCTCGTGAGGCACCCATCTTTCCAGCTTTTTGGTCTTTCCAATTTCCTTCAGATGCCGGGCAGCTGTGTTGTGACTGACGCCAAGAACCTTCGCTATCTCCCTGGTACCTTTGTGTGGATCCTCCTCTACCACATCTCTCAGCTTGTCCTCATCAACATCACTAGGCCTCCCACGACCTTCATGTTCTTCCAAGCTCTCATCTCCATTCCGGAACTTCTGATACCAACGATCCGCCGTCCGAATTGTGGAGCATCCTTGACCGAATGCGGCGTTTATCTTCTCGTCCGCCTCCTTAGCTGTAGTGCCCAGCTTGAATTCATACAAGTAAATGCCTCGGATTACCCTTTTGTCCATCTGCAAAAAAGTCAATAAAACTCTAAAGTTTTCCCTCTTTTACATAGAAAATTTGGCACTCGCCGGTAGAGCAAAGTTTGCGCTTCTAAATGATATGCCACATGTTACGGTTTGTTCTTGATCAAACGCGTAAAGACGCGCCAAAAAATGGAGCGAGCCAGTGCCATTTAATTCGTTACAATCTAATAGTACTGCTCACACTAGCTCCATTTTTAATCTACCTTGAAACAAAAAGTATAAAGAATGATGCACGGCTTACCCAATCTCTTTTGGGATGCGCCACTCCTACAGGATATCGAGGGGGCAATTTGAGTTCGTATTAGGCCATACAATGAGTTGCGGTGGCCAGCCAATGAAAAAGTCTGCGCTCTATCTTTCCCAAGAAACGTTGTCTGGCACCAATTCACCGACCCCGGGGGATGGAAGGCTTGGTTGGCGTGGGAGGGACATCCGAACCAGGAACCTGGTATCGCGTGCACGCGACAGCCGTCATCTGTTCCGGCTGCGCTACACGCGCCCTTAATCAAAAAATCACTGCATAGCTCCTAAAAGTTGGTAACCTTAGGGTATCTATTTGCGTTTCGTAGGCAATGATATACTCTCACGTGAATGGCACTTTTGCAAGCTTCCAACTTGCCGAAGCCGCCTGTACTCTTGGCTTATGGTAAAAGAATCTGGGAAAATTTCGTTATAGCACACAATCGTTATAGTTGCGCTCTCAGAAATATCTGAATGGCTTCAAATGCCTCAATATTTCAAATATTCGAATTCAAACACATTGGAAATCGCGATTTTCTGAAAAAAAAACCGCGACCTTTTTAGTATTCGAATTCTAATGCATTCGAGAAACAGGATTTTGTAAACACTCGATTTCGACTCGATTTTGATTGATTCGAAAAACACGATTTTTTAAATATTCGAATTTAAGTACTCAAATTCTAGTGAAAATCATTCCAACACCTGTTCGAATAGGTCATTTGAGCACGCACAACTTAACAGGCATTCTACTTCACCACCTTTGGAGCGGTTAGAATGAACTTGGAGATGCTATTTTCCCCCAAGTTGAGCAACCTTCGTTTACAGCTGCATGAAAGTAGAATTACATATGGACAAGTGATTTTTTCGGGCAATTTTGAAAGCATTTTGGATGCTTTGGATCGGACGTATAAGCAAAATTATAGCTTTCGAGGAGTGGAATCGAATGTTGGTTCGTCGACTGTCGATTGTCTGCAGTTCTTCATAAAACTTTGCATTAGAGGAAATCTGAGCACAAAGTAATCCGTCACAAACTGTTTATGCTCAGGTTATATGTCTTAACCCCTTATCACCAGAATATGTACGAAACCATTGTTGCAAGCTATAAGTACAACCTCGCAATTTTTTCAGGACGCAGTGATTTAGAGGCTTTTTTTGACTCTGTATACAGGGTGCCCATAAATATGGTCACTCAATTAAAAGCTAATTACTCATGCGGCTCATTGAATATGGCCTCTTTTGGCAGGAATGACGGACTCTTAGGGTGGGACACAATGGTAGCTCGCAAAATTGCCTGCGTAGTTTCCTCCAATGCTTTTTCAGTACCGCTAAAACGCACGGAGTTTCACCGAAAGTGTTGACGATGCAGACAGAAAGGGGAGAATTGTTCACAGAAGCTCTCATGCAGCTCCGCTGATGATTTAGATTGAAGTTTGCCCCACAGGATGGGTACCAATGATTTTTGTTGAAAAAGAAGCCACGATCAATTCCGATATCTACCTTGACGATAATTCGAGGAAGGAGTTGCTTCCTTGGGCTCAAGAACGCATAGAAAATTCAGCATGGATCTTTGAACAGAACAGCGAACGCGCCCAGAAGTTCAAAATGACTCAGGAATGGTGCACTAGTAATCTTCCCAGCCCTGCTTCCGAATGGCCAGCAAACTCGCCCGTTGTAGACTACTGCATTAGATCTATTCTAGGGAAAAATGTCTGCGCTAAAATGCACGGTTCAAGGTCTGAAATCCTACCTGGAAAAAGCAGGAAGGAAATGCTGCATGCAGTCCTGTGTGCCGACATTGAGTCCGATCCTAAGCGTCTAAAGGTGGTTATTCTTGAAATAGGGTTAATGCTTCTGTGCCACACAGGTTTGTTATAGTGGAACAACTTTATTCGGCCTGACGTTTCGACAGCTTCGTCGCTTTTAAAGGTCTGAAAGAAGCTGAAATCCTAAAACCAGACACTCATCTAGGCAAAGACGTCCTTCTCCAATTCTGTCAGTTTCAATGTTTCCTACGAGTGTCAAGCGGAATCTCACTGGACAAGACCGAACTCACCGTTGCCCCACAGGTGCTGAGAGAATGCTCAGCTATAAGATCATCATTGAGCAACTGAGACCTACGAACTGCGGATTCATACTGATGTTAAGTGTGAGCAAAAGAATAGCTTAGTAACCCCACTCAGTAAATATTGAGTGAAAGTCCATTGCGAACACAATTTTAATATTAAATGCACTGTGTTGCTTCGTGAAAGAGGGATCGGTCCCAAAAAGGCCTTCTGGATTCGCGAACTTCATCAACGAATAGCCGAGGTGATTGCATTTCGATCACCAATGAGTTCTTGCGTTTATTCCGTTGTGCGAACTTTGAGACCATACAATCTATACACTTGACATCAGTATGGATTCGTAGTTGGCAGGTCTCAGTTGCTCAATGCTGATTGCATAGCTGAGCATTCACTCAGCAATTGTGGAACGACGGTGAGCTCGGTTTGCTTCAGTGAGATTGTGCTTGACACTCATAGGAAACAATGAAACTGACAAAATTGGACAAGGACGTCCTTGCCGAGATGACTGTCTCTTATGTTTGAACTTCTTCAATTCTTTGAACGTGATGAAGTTATCAAAGCGTCAGGCTGAATAAAGCTGTTCCACTATAACAAACCTGTGTGGCACAGAATCAGTGAGCCTATTCTGACAATATGCCCCGGTTTTATGAAAGCCGAACATGGAGAATGTAGAAAGCGATTGACACTACCAATTTTTATCCATAGTTTCAGTTTTGACTACAACTGCTTGAAAGGAATTTGACGTAACCTGTTGAAAAACAATGTACTTATTTAGGGATCCACGGTCTTGTTTACATGGTTGTGAATAAAAAAATTCGTGGGGAAGTATTAAGACTGTTTGGTCTGAAAGGAATATTGGGAACAGTCAGCTCAACAGCAGTCACTACAATGATCAAGGGTAAGTGCTACAAAATTTTTCTTTGGTTGGAGGATTTTTCCCTGATGAGACTCTCCTCATATAGTCGAGTTTTTGTGCATAGCATAGTGCATCTTATTTGAAGGGCTGAAGAGGGTCACGACGTCACGTCATTTTTTTCAGGAAAGACAAGTGGCGCTTGAACAAATTAATTTGTTGGAATATCATCTTATTCGAGGAGTTATACTGCGGCAACGGTTACGAAAAAGACGTTCTACTTGCAAAACTATATTGCTACCTAAATAATGTTTAGAACTACAAAAAACAATGAAAGCTATCAAATCGTTTGGTATATTCGAAAAAACTTTGTAGTATATTTGAATAAATCTGTTGGAATCATCACGTTTTGTTTTCTCACCAAAGAGAACAAAACACAGAACAGCGAATTGACGGCAGAAGATTCCAGAAGAAACCCATTAAAATCTCGGCTACAATTTCAATGTCCGCGTAGGGAATTTTTAGGTAAAACACACGTCATGAGAATATGCGACATAACAAAGATGTAAAACTGATGCACATTAATAGTAGATGTAGGTCCCGTGATGTATTCTTATCATCAGCGGTATTCTGAAAAAGCAAGGGGAGAGACTGTTCGTTTTCTTGCAAAATTGTAATACATCTGAAAGCAGTTATCTCCGAAAACTTGGAAAGGGTATAATCTGAGCACAAGTATGTAATCTTTGGAATCTCCTTTATAGAAACCTCTGCTAATGATTTTTGTTCGTCGAGAATTAGGGTATGCATTTTTGCTCTGGAATTTCTTTCATTTTTATGGGATTCTTTGAGCAGCGCGCAGCATAGTGCTTCTAAGATGAATAATATTCGTTACATTTTTTTGCCTGCATATTGCGTGAAACTTTGCAAAACAGAGTGTATAATTCATTCTCATCTTTATGTGTAATATTTTATCCTACTATATAAATAAGTTGGGCGTGTGTAGCACAGTCGGAGGAGGCGCGACTGCCGCATGCACCCGATACCAGGTTCCTGGTTCGGATTTCCCGCCCAGGCCAACCAAGCCTTCCATCCCTCCGGGGTCGGTGAATTGGTACCAGACTTGTCTGGGAAGGGTAAAGCGCTGACTTGTTCATCGGCTGGCCACCGCAAGTCATTGTATGGCCAAATACGCATTCATGTTGCCTCCACGACATCCCGTAGAAGTAGAATGCGCTGGCGCATCCCAAAAGGGATTGAGTAACGCCGTCCTTTATCCTTTATATAAATAAGTAACGTATGTGTGCGTGTTATCATCTGTCACAACTGGAGCGGGGCAAAGCGTATTGGTGATACCCAACGATTGATGTCGATCAACAGCGGCCCGAAACTTCAGCCTGGGGGTAATCAAGGCCGCTGAACACGAATATGAAGTTCGCTTTCTTAAAGTGTCGATGGCCATCGATCAATATTGATCGAATTATCGATTTTTTTGCGTTAAAGCGGTCCGCAACATTAGCGCTGGAGAAGTTCAGGTCGCCGAAGGGCAGTCGATGAATGTTTTATGTTTATATTCTCTACAAACATTTTATTACCCTTGCCCGGTTAAATGATGATTCCATGAGTATTTTATAGCGTTCAAAAAAAAATTGAGTTTTTTTAGTTTGGCGTTACTATTTTAGCGGAGCAGTCGCGCGTGGATTTATAGTTGATGGTCTCGATTTTTCTGAGTACCTATAAATATCTCGAGATTGGCAGTCTCTCTTCGTGATTACTTCTAGCTTTTTTCACTCGATGTGGTTAAGTGTTCCTCCTGCGGAATTCGTGACATAGATGGCCACTACAATTGATGATGAGAAGTTATTGCAACGGTGAGAGGTACGCCGTAGTCCTTTACAGGCCAACAGGTAATCATTTACAATTGATTTTTCTTTTTAAGAGCGGAACATTTATTGACAACGTACCGGGTCTTAGTCCTTTTTCATGTGTAAAATAATTATAACCCTAATACAAACGAGAAGAACAATCGACTCATCGCAGATCCGTGTTCCACCAACAGGAAGATAAAACAGCCAAGGATGTACAGTGGTGCAAAAATAAACAAGGACAAAAAGTAAAAAAATGAGGTATGCAAGGAGTCGTATCAGCAAGAATATGTGGAAATTTTTTTGAGATAAGCGGAACATAGAATGCGGGGAATGCGAGACACAGAAACAGCACAGAACTCACTGCTTCAATTAAGTTTCCATATACACATCTTTAATGAACATACAATGACAAAATACCAATAACGAATTTGGCTAGAAGTCAAGGCAGCATACGACTCCTCCGCAACAGCAGACATAACCCTAAAAGATTCTTCTGTTAATATCATTACTAAAATGACTTTTCAAATATTACTAGTGCAACGAATTGTAGTTTACGCAAAATCTTTCCTTAAGGTGGAGGACAGCATATTAAACACAATGAAGCAAGCATCTTCTGACGAGTAGTACGCCAAAGATTTAGCCGCTCATATCATTTAACCAGGCCTTATTGATCGTTCCATATGGAAAGCATGGTTAGTAAGATTGCTTGTAGGTATAACCGGTGTTAAAGATTCCTGACAGGTAGAGTCGGTCTCAAATATGTCCATGCTGTGGTTAAGGAATTAGATTGTTGATTCAGACGTTCTTGAAACCCCTGCACCCTCACATAGTACGGTACTTCATCCTTTCCAAACAGTCCTCCTTCAAATTAACCAATTCTATCTTTTTGAATCTGTGAACATGTAGCACATTCGGAGACGGCGAACTGTGGCGGCGGCTCGTCGTCAGGACGATGGAAAATACCCTTCTGCATCCCTTTTTGGACGGGGCAAAAAAGTGCTGCCGTCCGCACATGTCTACGCAAGGCATGTCTAGAGGAGCTGGTGAGAGTGATAGAGGCTCCTCCCACGAACCTAAAGAGGCAACTAGTCAGGAACTGGCTGTGCGACAGGACATGCACCACGCCACCCTGTGTTATCTGCCCGTTTGGAAGTGAAGGAGACTGCATGACAATGGGGTGGTGTATCACATCGCCTGCAGTCAATGTGGAGAGGGGTATAAAGGGGAGACGGGCAGACCCCGTTGTATTATGCAAAGGTGAAGGAGCACTTGGATAGCTTAAGGAAGTCCAAAGTGTTGATCCATTAGGGGTAGCACAGGGTCCGAAGCCATGGTGGCGCAATGGTTGAGATGGCTGTTACGATCTTGGCGCGCGAGCGCGACATCTCGGCACGCAGAACACTCGAAGCGTTTTGGATCGCAGCCCAAATTCCAAAAATCAACCGCAAGGAGGAGTGCATCGCGGTGGCGCCCTTCGTCGACCTCTGCGGATTTGACCTACGCGGTCGTGCTCAAGAGGGTCCCCGAGGCAGATGCTCCGTAAATATAAGCTCGCCCACCCACCTAAGTTAGCCTACCTCCAGCTAAGGGTGACTGGTGGATCATCTCGACCTCCACCGTAAAGGTTAGCGTTGCTGGTTTCTACTACATCGCTCAATGTCTCCTTGTGTCCCCAGTAATTAGTTTCTGTAAGATGAAGTGGTGTTTGGGCGAATAGTTTCCAAATGCTACTTCGATTCTTCCAGACTCTAACGAAGCCGACATCGCCGAAACGTTAGCCAGAGTAAAGGTCGATACCAATCTTGATTAACAGCTGCAGTCAACTTTATCATATCAGCCGTGAACATGATTCAGTTCTAAGATCGAAAGTGATTACCCGATGGTTCTCCTATCCTTACTAATGACTCCTCCGTTTCTATGAATCTTTAAGCCGTTCAATACAACATACGTTCTCCATGCTGAGAATATTTTATTTCGAGATGATCTTTGATGCAGTAGTTTTGTTTCTAAGCCTCATGAGCGTTTTTTAAAAAATAGAAAGATTGCTTCACCCCACAGATCAAGTGAGCATCGCAGTGCATCGTATGGATAAACGGAGAGATTTCTATCAAAACGTTTGTTTGAATACTGCAGATATAAGATTTCTACCCATAACGAAATGCTTTGACTTTTTGAAATTTACACTCTTGGCTAGCGAGGTAGCCTACATATTGGCGCTTACAGACAACGCTTCTTTGGGCAGTATTTTAAAATCTGTTCTCTAAAAGGAACCCAATTAGGCTAGCAAACCTTTCCCACAGCAGGATTCACCACTGGTTTGAAAGTACAGCAATCGCAAAAGGTGACGCATGACTCACTTATTCCTTCTGCCTTTTGTTTAAGTTCAAACGGTGAGCGGTCAAGGCAAAGCAATCAATGAGTGAGGAGCCATCTTTTCTCTTTTTCCTTTCCCGTTTTGTTCAACGCCATAAAAAGGAGAAACACAAGCTAGGAACAGAACTGAAAACTGCTGGGAATTAGAGCACTGAAACGAACAACGTCCCTGCTTACCAGTCTCCAGGGATAGGCGGCAGGACAGCTGAGAATGTTATACGATTCTTCTCCGTGATATAACGTTCAAGATGGCGTCTCCCTCTCTGGTCGACCCTTCGCTCGAAGCCTCAAGAAGCATGAAGAACGAAGAAGGAGCCGACTTCAGCGCAACACCTTCGGCAGAAATCGCTTCGGCTCTCGAGCAACTACGAGTCGACAAGAAAACGCCGACGTTCTTAAAGAAGTTGGTCAGCCACATTTTCCACGTGCAAGATCATCTTTCTACTCTAGTGGCCAAAAACCTCGAGCTGCATGAGGAGAATTCTCGCCTTCGTGCTGAAAATGCGGCTCTAAAGCAGGCTCTTGCTAATTCTAAGTCGGTTGCTGCCCAATCTTCTGTTCCGCCTTCATCTGTTGAAGATAGTTTCGAAGAAAAGGAACGCCTTCGCTCAATAGTCATCAGTGGCGTATCTGAATCTAACTCTCCTTCATCTGTAACTCGAGCTCTTCATGATGTTGATGCTGTAAAACAAATATTCGATCACCTAGAGATTGAGTGTGTACCACAAGTTGTGTTCAGGCTAGGTAAACCTTTTGAGGGTAGATCGCGTCTATTGAAGGTTGTTTTGCCAAACACATATTATCAGAAGTTATCACTCAGAAGAGCTTCTAGGCTCCGATCCTTTTCCTGCAAAGGGGTGTATATCCGCCCTTCACTTACTAAACAGGAAAGGGATCGGATCAGAGAGAGCAGACTTGCTACAAATAGGCCCGCAATAGACATTAAGCTCACTTCTCAAGCAACCCAATCATCTGCGGTAAACTAACGAGTCTTCCTCGGGTACCTGCAACGAGCCTAAAATGTTTTTATTCTAATATCAGGTCTCTTCAGAAAAATATTTCGTATTTGATGTTTGCTGCAAGACGCTCCAACTATGACCTTATAATGCTTACTGAAACTTGGTTAAGTGATATTAATGACCTTGTACCAATTCTTGGGCAGATGAATTTAACCTATTACTTTGTAAGATGTGACAGAGCTCAAAAAAGGGGTGGTGGTGTTGTTGTACTTATTAAGCGTTCCATAGCATTTGAGGTTGTCTGGTGTGAATCTTATCCCAATGCTTTTGAAATTATCTCCTGTGATCTGAAACTGCTTCAATCCACTGTCAGGACAATTGTGGTCTATAGGACGCCTAGTTGCACCACTAGTGGTACGATACAGCTTATCAAGGCTTTAAGTGATTTAACCGCATTTGAAGGGCAATGCATTATAAACGGCGACTTCAACTTTCCAGATATTGACTGGGTTAAGGTTCCTCTACATGCCACTTCTTTTACATCACAAATGTTTCTCAATTTTTGCAACTCTAACATGCTTGTACAAAAAGTTCACAAGCCAACTCGCGGTAGTCATACACTTGATCTTGTTCTTTGTAGCGACACTAAGCTAATACGTGATGTACTTGTTTCTGCACCAACTGGGTCAAGTGATCACAACAGCCTCTCTTACAATGTAGAGACTTTCATAAATCCAATATACTTCCGCCTCCGGAGGTCTTTCCACAAAGCCCCGTATGACTTCATTTGCCGCTACCTGTGTTCCTTAGATTGGAGATTTATTTTGGAGACACTTCCTGATATCAACGATAAGTATGAGTTTTTTCTATCAATTTTGCACGCATCAATTCAAGAATTCGTCCCTTTAGAGAGGCAGGTCCTAAATAGAGGCAACATTCCACCGCACCTGTCCAAGCTCTTTGAGATTAAAGAAAAAGCATGGCTGGACTACCAAAAAAATCCATGTCTTCAGGCTAGTGAACGCTTCAGACTTATTAAAACTAAATTTGATCGCCTTATCAAAAAGTACAATAGCTACATCGAACGAAAACTTTTGGACAATCCAAAAAAAATGCTCGTTATATAAGTTGTTGAACTCAAGGCTGAAGCAGTCAACTAAGATCCCTACGCTAGTTGATGATGAGGGTAACTCAGCTGTCAGTGATTTTGAAAAAGCCTCCATGCTAGCCGCACATTTTAAAAAATCATACTCCATTGAGGCTGATAATGAAAGCTGGTCTGAGTTAGCCTTTTCCACTCAAAGTGCCTCACCTGATAGCTTTGTTTGGTTTCACAAAGAGGACATTTTCAAGCATCTGAGTAACTTACCGCTATCTTATACCACTACTCCTGATGAAATACCTGCCTACTTCATCAAAAAAGTAGCTGTAGCCTTAGTAGCTCCTCTCGAGCACATTTTCAATTTTAGTTACATGCATAGCGAAATTCCAAATCGATGGAAGCATGCATTTGTCACTCCTATCCCCAAAAAACCACCACATGGCTTAGTATCTAATTATCGTCCTATTAGTATCACATCAGTGTTTTCCAGAATATTTGAGAAAATTCTGAAAATGGCTCTTGTAAACCATATAGAAACACATGAGGTTATACCTAAGAACCAATATGGTTTTAGAGTCGGAAGATCGACTGAGACCTTGATGCTATCTACCTTAGATGATTGGACCAAGTCACTGGATGATAACACTGATGTTGATGTGGTCTTTTTTGATTTCAGCAAGGCTTTTGATAAGGTGCCCTTCAAAGAACTTATTTTCAAGCTTCAAATTTTTGGAATTCATCCCAGAATTGTTAAGTGGGTAAAGAACTTCATCACAAATAGATCCTTCCAAGTAAAGGTGAATGACAAATTTTCGCGCACGTACTCAATAACAAGTGGCGTACCCCAGGGGGGTGTATTGTCACCGATTCTTTTCATCATCTACACTTCCGATTTACCTGTCTTAGTTGAAAGGCGTGGCGTTAAGTGCAAAATGTTTGCAGATGATATAAAAGTATACAAGAATATTACCAGTGAAGAGGATCACCTTGCCCTCCAATGTGCTGTTTCAGATGTTGCCGATTGGTCGGACAGGTGGAAATTACCTATCTCAGCTCAAAAAACTCGGGTTTTTCACCTAGGCAATTCAAATTCGGTTAAACACATTTACAGCCTTGGTGGTTGCAACCTACTCAGTGAAAACAGTCTGCGTGACCTGGGCTTCATCTTAGACAAAAAACTTAGTTTTTCAGAGCATTGCGAAACAATTGCAAAGAAAGCTGAAAGAGTTACTTACAACATTTTTAGAGCATTGTCTACAAATTCAAAAACTCACTTGCTTCTTGCATACAAATCATATGTTCGCCCAATACTGGAGTATGGCACCACTGTGTTCAATCCTCACCTTAAGCGCTGCATACAGAGGCTAGAATCCGTTCAAAATAGCTACACTAGAAAGCTATGGTTACGCTTAAATGGCTACGACTATACCTCCATTCCATCAGCGCCTGATCGTAATAAAATATTCGAGCTGGAATCACTTGCTATTCGTAGGAAGCGAAACGATCTAATTATGATTTTCAAGATGATGACTGGAAAAGTTGCACTTCCACTTACTGATCTTTACACAGTCCATCATTCTACCACTAGGGGTTGTAGATCTAAAATTCACTATTCTACGGCCAAAAGTTGTGTTCGTGCCTCCTTTTTCACTCAAAGGGCCGGTTCTGAATTCTTGATGTTTACCAAAAAACATACTTTGCCATCTTCGATTAACCAATATAAAAAGCTCGTTGGTAGTTATCTTAAGACTCGCTAATTCGCCGTTTCTTGTATTTTTGTGTTTATTACCAATGTGTTGTCTTGCTAGTCTTTATTTCGTCGCGTGTTGTCATACACGTATAAATAAATAAATAAATACCATTTTCAGTTCAAATTCAACGTTTTCAAAAACGAATTCAACGTTTTTCCACACGAATTTAATGTTTTTCAAAACGGACACAATGTTTTTCAAAACCAATTCAATGTTTTTCAAAACGAATTCAACGTTCTTCTGGAATCTCCCCGTATCATATAAGCCGACCCCTCTACTCTTTATTGTTTATGCGCGATTTCCGAAGTTTGGGCCTGTTCCAGCTTCAAGCGACAAGAGCGACGGAGCGACTGGAGCCGTTGTTCTACGTGGAGTAGAAATACAAAACGGAATTGTTGCCGTAGTATAAAAAGGATAAAGGATAAAGGACGGCGTTACTCAATCCCTTCTGGGATGCGCCAGCGCATCCTACTTCAACGGGATGTCGTGGAGGCGACATGAATGCGTATTTGGCCATACAATGAATTGTGATGGCCAGCCGATGAACAAGTTAGCACTTTATCCTTCCCAGACAAGTCTGGTACCAATTCACCGACCCCGGAGGGATGGAAGGCTTGGTTGGCCTGGGCGGGAAATCCGAACCAGGAACCTGGTATCGGGTGCACGCGACAGTCGCGCCTCCTCCGACTGCGCTACACGCGCCCAGCCGTCGTTACTATTGTGCCGTAGTATACCTGAGGCAAAATACTGTCTTTTGAGCTTTAAACCATTCAAAGCATCTACAGTTTGCGGAATTCCGTTGACGTATGAGGCTTCGCAGTTTATTAGTAGTAACGAAGAAACAGATAAGCTGCATTTGAGTCTTCAGTCTGGTGCTTACTGCTTGCGCCATAGGTTAGACCACATTTCAAACTACTTTCTCAGGCGACCGCCGTTCTACCTCTACCTTGTTCCTTGAAGGATCCGCCAATGTGAATCTACGTTTCGCCTTCTGGAGGTCTATCGTTTTAATCTTCCTTGAGTTACGACGCACATTCTTTGACAAGGTCTTCTAGTCTTTAGTTCACGCGTGAGCTATGATCTGTGCTCTATCTAGCTTTATCATCTTTTAGGTGTCGTTGCATAGTTGCATCGCTTAGTTTGCTTATTTTGTACTTTTATCGCAATACTATGTACTGAAGTACTTGACTTGCTTAACTTGCTATTTGTTTCTAATTTTCGTTGGATAGCCTTTTCAGAATGTTGGAATTTTTGAGAAGAAGTAAACATTGAAACGTACAGCTTGCAAAGAAGACGTTGAATTCGTTCTGAAAACATTGAATTCCTGTTGAAAAACATTGAATTCGTTTTGAAAAACGTTGAATTCGTTTTTAAAAACGTTGAATTTGAGCTGAAAATGGTATAACATTGAAAGAAAGGAGACTGGTTACTGCCTTCGGATCCACTTAGTAGCCCAGAGACTTTATTTTTGGCCAAAATTCACCACTGTACCTTCTTGGCCCTTCTTTCTTCCTCTCGGTGGAAACCATGTCTGTGGTGTGTTGGTTGTTGTTCTTGCTTCAAAAAACATCATACTTACTATAGAAATGAAGAAGAATTAAGGCTTAAAACGTCAACAAATATAAGGCTCTCTCGGGCATCATTCTTCAGAAAAAGAGTATGGAATGAAGTTCCGGAACGCAACGATATTAAGACATCGCGTCTTTTTTCACGCTACATCATAAATAATGTGGAAGTGAGCATCACCGTAAAACGGTATGCGCTGCTACTAAAAGGGCTAACCGAGATTTTAAGTGGTTCTTTCTGAAAGCTTCTGTGGTATAAATTTTTCTTCTGATTTGTCCTCTGAGTTGAGGAAACAAAATATTTATGTTGCAGATTTATGTCAGTAGGATGTGCAATTTGAGATCTTAAATGTCTTCATTTGCAACCTTATATAGGTAGCCATGCCCACTTCCAAGAAGTGCGTCATTCTTTTGCCAACATACTCTCAGTCGTCCAGTCCAATAGGACCGCTATTTCCACCAAATTATGTTTTTCCATGAACAATCGTTTGGACTGAAAAATGAAAAATGACATCGTTAACATCTTAAACCCAGCTGGTAAGAGGCAAGAGAACAGTATAAGATAATTGAACTCTAGGACTTTATAAGAGATTAGGGCAATCTCATCAGTAGCATAGTCTCTAACAGAGCGAGGGGCGCGTCGCGGCGCGATCAGCTGCGGCAGACGGTGTGGTGTGGAAGATTTTACACCGGGATGAAACATTTTCCTATGTCGTTTTTGTTTCGGTACCTCAATAAACAGATCAAAAAGGGTGTAGCAAGATTTTGGTACTATCTACCACTATATAATTGAGTTAGTTCCGTGCCCTGTAGATGATGAGGCGTATCTCACTCAGCTTAGAAATTTGGCTGAAATACGCCTCGTCGAACCACGTGCAATCTCATGGAACCCCTTGCGACGCCTCTGCGTACCCCGCGCGGGCAGCGTTTGCCAGCGCGTCCAATTCGGAGCGCGGCGCGCTGCGGCGAGAGTATAAAAGGCGCCTAAAACGCGCAAGTTGTCTTATGAATACAAGCGTTCATTGACTGCAGCAACATATAAAATATGTCCTATAGTATGTTTATTTATTTTTTATTTTATTTATTCTAGGCGCAGACATGAGTCCACGCATTACAAGCTAACAAAAGAACTGAACAAAACAACTAAAATACGTGAACAACTCAATTAGGTATCAATTCTTGTGCAACGTTCATGTTCTGTAGACGGACCATCAAACCGGATATCTTGGTTTCTTTACAATATCGTTGGTCAACTTTTCAAACTTGTACCTTCACTCTTGTAAAAATCAGAACAGTTACTGGCTCTTGCAGATGCCTGCCGGGTTACGTAGTTGAATCGTTTGATGTGACCGCCTTATATACCAACGACAATACTTCGATAATACTTCAGGTTACAAGAACTCTCATAAATGTTTGACGAGTACGAGGGTAATAATACTAAGTTTGGTTTAAGAACGCCGCAATTAGTGATTCTCAAGCTTGCCTGGGCTGCAATATCTTAACATGATGCAATGAACACCTCTCGCAACTTCAAGAACTTGCCATGGAACGTTTACCCTCTTTTTCATTAGAGTTGCAGGTGGTGCCTAATTTTAGTCATTTAAACATTATTCTTTTTAGAAAAGTCATTCAACGGTGATCAACAGTTTCCTTCGGCGCTAACATATGACGGATTTCGTCTTACGTAGTCACTCTACTACAGCACACGTTTGACACTTCTTTGTTTCCATTCGTGACTTATCTCAGCTAGGATACCTTCATAAAAGAAATGATGTTGTAAACCACACAAAAACCAATACTGGATGCCCAACCTGAGCTCAGGTTGGACATTCAGTATTGTTTTGGTGGCTACTATTTCAGCTGTTCAAGTTAAAGCGATCGTTATGCACTATGAATCCCGTCGATGCTTGTCGTACAAGTGCGTAAGATGAGGTTAGTTGATGCTTATTAAAACGTGATTTAGATGAATCCTAGTCGGGAGGGGAGAGGGCTTATAACTAAAAAGTATGTAATAAATCCACCTGAGGATCACACTACGGCTCCTAGAACGGTGGCCGCTCTAATTTGTCAAATCGTAAAAATTAGAATAAAATCTGTTTTCCAGCAAAAGTGGCGTTACAACAAAAAATGAAAGTATTTAAAGCCATAGAAGAAGCTAACCTCAAACTGCAGCCACGCAAATGTGTCCTAATGGAAAGCAAAGTGCATTCCTTAGGGCATATCATCTCCTGGCATGATCCCTAAAAGGCTTCAGAGATCTGAACTATTTGGTCTGCCTTCGCTAATGAGCAGCAGAAAGACAGCAGATTTGAGCAACGACACATAAGAATGCTTAGACGGGGAACTGACAAGAACCGTGAGAGAAAAATTCAAACTACGTGTACCAGTTGTAAAGTGAAGACTTAGAATAGATTTCTTAGCTTATAGAACTCTCATGGAACTGAACTTGCTTCTTGGTAGATACGAAGATATTATGGCTATGTCCGCACCTGTTTGGAGTAGAACTATTGCTTGTTGATGTTTCTTAGTGTGATTGTAGCTGACTAACATGTGACAGCGTTTTGTCCTTGTGTGGTAGAGTTTTGTCCTTGTTTTTGTTTGCGTTGCACTTCTATACGTGAATCATGTTCGCGCTTGAATCCTACTATATATAAAGCAGCAAGCGTGTGTGTGTGTGCGTGTGTGCGTGTGTGCGTCCGTCCGTCACACTTGAGTTGGGGCGCGGCAGCCGAACACGTCGGCAACCGTGCATGGCGAGCCTAGAGGGTATCGGATACGTGACGGTGCATCCTATGGGGGACGACTTGTTGGATTTCCCTTTTTCCTTTTTCTGTAGCACCATATTCAACTTACGAAGCGCATGTGCCCAGAATTACGATGTCGTCTTCTGGCTTTCTCACGAACATAGCCACCCTCTCTGGAGGAGCCCCGTGCCATGTCACTGTGGCTACGACTGCACCGATGAACTCCATATCGTTTCCTGAAGCGTCGTAGACCGATTTTTTACTATTATATTTGATTTCCTTCACATCACTGTCGAGGTCGAATCCCGATTTTTGGGCTTCGAGCAAAAATTTGAGAGGTAATATGCTAATTTGTGAGCCCCAGTTGAACAAGCTCTTCTGGAAAACCCTAAGAGCAAGACCTTAACAATTTTTTGTTTGCCAATTAGCTGGTCTTCCACGTTCGGTCGGTTGGGACTGGCACGAATGCCTCCACAATTCCAACGATTTAGCGTTGCTGTGAAGCTCCGCTTCTACTGCTTTCGTCTTTGCGACCCTTTGGCTTGCAGCCAAATCCGGCTTGGGAAGCCTTTGATCCACTGTTTTGTCCGGGGCGATTCCTTGTTGCTTGTGCGCAATCTCTTTAAAGATGCTCCTTTACTCTGCAAAAAGAGCAGTATCCCTCAACGGGTTGGTTTGCCTTCGATCGGTCGGTTTTAATTTTTTCAGCGTGAGTGTCTGAGTTTTGATTCCTCACAGCGCAACTGTCTGATTTGGAAGTGCCGTATTCGAAGGAACTGGGGAATTTAGCGAAGCTCGGACAGCACGCGCGACTTTCCGGCTTCTCTCAAATTGCGCCATACCTATGATTTTTTCGTAGGCTTTGTTCTTATGTGTCTGTTCCATCACCGCAAACAGCTGGACGTATTCGTCCCAATCAGTGAGTTGCCCAATCAATTTCACATCATGTATTATAGATAGTTCTTTCTCGCTTGCATCTGGGGATACCCAACGAGTGAGCCCTTCTAGTTCTATACAATATTCAGTTATCTTGGAACGCTTCCTTAGCTGTTTAAGTTTTATGTAAGCCTCGATGGGAGCTGCCGAATCTGACTGCCCGATTTTTGCTTGAAAAGCTTCTACGAAACACAAAAACTGCCTTCTTTAAGGGCCAGCGGAAGGGTTTCCGGAACCGCTTTAGGATGTTAATGAATTTTTGAGGAGAGCAGGTGGATGAGCACCAGAAGGCCTAGTCTACCTTTTTTCATGAAGAAGGAGGTTAGATATTGTTCTATTCCGTTTCTTTTTAGGTGAGAAAAAGGCTGAACCTCCGGTAATGCCACTGCCGCTAAAGCTGTACTTACATTTGGTTCCAGTTCTGTCTTAGGTGACAATAAACTCTGCTCACCTTGGTGGCTCTGCAGCTTCTGATCCGTCGGAAGCTTTCAGAAGTTTGGTTCTCTGCAGCTCTGAAATGGATCATATTTTGCATATTCTCTGAACTGCTGCGAAAAAAGCTGCTCCTTGTTCATTCCACGCTCTATTGCTTTAGAAAACGATGACCCACCTTGCTGTGCACGTTCGGGATCAAACCGTGCCAGTTCAGTTGTCAGCAGAGTCTTGCTCTCGCGGACCGCGCGCATGATCGTGCAACGGTGTTCCCCACGGCTCGACTTTTGAAAGTCTCAACCGCTGCCCTACTGCGTCAAGAACTTGTGTTAATGACACATTCAACATCTTTGCCAGTTCACGCATGCACCAGTCATCATGACCTGCTTGTTTATAGAACTCTTTTTGTTCTATACTCGAAGCCAACCTTTTGAACTCGTTAAACCCCCAATTGAGTTTATCGAGTTTCAAAAGGTTGGCTACAAACTCTTCTACTCTTTTGAGCTGCGTGGTGATGACCCCGAAACTGTTATCACTAAGTTCGTGAGGCTTTTGGGAGACCTCTGTTCGATTCTTTTTCCTAGTTCGGGTTTCTGCTTTTACTCACAGACTGTTAGATGTCGCATCAGGCAACTTCAACAATGTGTGCATTTCATTATCTATTAAGGTCAGTGAATTATTCACCTCAGCGGCTTGTTTCGTAAGACCGTGCACTTGTTCCATCAATGTGGACATCTGCGATTGGAGATTTGCGAATCGATTGTCGTCTGCGTTCTCCAACGCTAGCATCTTCTCGACCTCTCTATCAAGTTCGATAGACTCCATGACCTGAAACAGTTTGCTTCGATGCAGCTTTTCGTCAACACACTTTTTCGCGAAATGTGCGAGAGCGATATGAATGTAGAGAATCGCAGTGTGGACGATACCTACTCAGTGGGCCCCTGAAAATTGCGAAAATTACCTGCTTCCTGAGTAGTTGGTTTTCGACCTGGTGCAATACCCTTATATTGATCCGCTGCAGGGTTGCCAGGCGGTGTTATGCGATACTGTTCCGCTGGTTCAGTTATCTGCGCTGAGAAAATTTGCGCAGAGTTAACCCCCCCCCCAGAAAACTGCTTTTCTGCCACTCAAATTTTGCCAATGGGCCTTGCCCAGTTGACTGAGTGGGTGCTACCCTAAGGCAGCAGGGCAGCTCAACCATGACACTGGTACAAGAGCTGCTTTCACTGATCTGCAAGCTGAGGGCAACGCAACTTCCCAGTGCTGAAACTTACCTCAATAGCCGATCGCTTTCGGCTTCCCAGCGCGAAGGTCCTTCCTAGGCGATCCGTTCGGCCTCCAAGTTGTGCTGCTGCGGTGACAGCGGGTATGAAATCGGTTTAATGGAACGAGAGAACGAAGCAAATGAATACCAGAGCGGCCGGCAGCGGCCTCCTATCAACTTTTGCCCTATCATCAACGACAACGGGCAACAACAGGTAGCAACAGGGGATAAAACAACACTGTCATCTATAAAACACATTAATCGAAATATAGTGTCCCTTTACCATGTTTACACACTCTTTGTGTTTAATTTGTAACCGATCTCCAAGCAGAGCTGTTTGCCGTGTACCTAACATTGTAATCAGGGATGTGCGGACTTTCCATTTCCGTGTTCCGAATTCCGGTTTTCGACCGTTTTCAGTCCTTCCGTTTCGTTCCGTTTTCCGCTCTCTTTTCGGCCAGAAGACGGAACGGAACGGAAATGGTGACGCTTGGAACTGCCCTAATTCACTTTTTGAACTTGAATGAAAGGCTGAAGAAAGAGATTAACTATGCGGTGCTTCCTGACCGTCCCCTACTACTAAATAGTATAACGCCACGAAGGTTTTATGCGTGTTCGAACCAAGAATCAAATTTTTTAACCGCATGCAGCATGCTTATTTTTTCCTATTAATCTTCGCCTGGAACAACTTGTCGTAGGAAGGTATGCGGTGTCTTGCCTCCACACCTTTGAGTTCGTTGCAGAGCTTCAGCTACTACCAAACAATACTATGGACCTATGCGAACTCACAAGTGGGAATCAGTGGAATCTCGTTAATCCATTCATGCGCGTCAGTAGTTAGCTGACGAGGCATTTGGCTACCTTAAGAGAGTCATAGTTACTCCCGCCGTTTACCCGCGCTTACTCGAATTATTACGGTTTAACATTCAGAGCACTGGGCAGAAATCAGAGACAGCAAACGTCCGCAAGGACCATCTGTCTCCTCTGTTTAGACAGTCGGATTCCCCGAGTCCGTACCAGTTCCAGTTCGACCGTTTTGATGGGCGGTCAGGATACTAAGCCCGAAGACAAGGCACCTGAAAACGTCCACAAGGCAGCCTTGTCACTAGTCCAGCATCAGCGTGAGCGTCTGCCAGCCGAAACCGCACAAGCATCAGTTAACAGGCCAACCGACCCGGTCACTGAAGCCAATCCTTTTCCCGAAGTAACGGATCTAATTTGCCGACTTCCCTTACCTACATTATTCTATCGACTAAAGGCTGTTTACCTTGGAGACCTGATGCGGATATCGGAACGATGCAGCACAGATTAATAGCCTTCCTTGGTTTTTCAAGGGCCGTCCAGAAAACACGAGACATCACAGAAACCGCTATGCTTTACAGAAAACAACGTCCCTATCTACGGCTGAGCCGATTCCAGGGAGTCCGTTCCTTAACTAGAGAAGAGAACTCTAGCTCGGTCTCTGAGCGACGTAACCAAGTTCGAATGCGTTACCGCGCAAGTACCTCAAAGAGCCACAATCTCTGTGTCTGCGTTAGGGAATATTAACCCTATTCCCTTTTGATATCCGAGAGAAAAGAGACTTTTCCCTCTCGGTGATACAAGGCATAAGCCAGTATCTTAGGATCAACTGACCCACATTCAATTACTGTTCACGTGGAACACTTCTCCACTTCAGTCTTCAAGGATCGAACTTAAATATTTGCTGCTACCACCGAGATCTGAACTGACGGAAGCCCCAGCTGGGCCTACGCCCAAAGCCTTCGACGCAACCGCCACGACCCTCCTACTCGTTGCGGCCAGGCGCTAGACAACGCACAAGCCAGCAACGGTTGGGTATAGGTCTCTCGCTCAAACGCCATCCATTTTCAGGGCTAGTTGATTCGGCAGGTGAGTTGTTACACACTCCATAGCGGGTACCGACTTCCATGGCCACCGTCCTGCTGTCTATATCAACTAACGCCTTTTATGGGGTCTCATGAGCGAAAAGTTAGGCACCTTAACCCAACGTTTGTTCATCCCACAGCGCCAGTTCTGCTTTCCAAAAATGGCACACTTGGAGCTCGCGCTCGTGTCAACAGTTCAATGAAGAAACTGAGACAACATACCCATTAAAAGTTTGAGAATAGGTTGAGATCGTTTCGACCCCGAGTCCTCTAATCATTCCCTTTACCGGATATAACAGCTATGAACTCCAGCCTTTCCTGGAGGAAACGTCGGAGGGAACCAGCCCAACTCCGGGTTGTCACAGAGTAGGTGTCGTGTAGTGAGTGCTGAACGCAACTGTAACCTTAGCGCTCCTCTCCCAATTAGGAGTGGCGAAATCTCCGGCATCCTACTCACCAGCTGGGTTTATTGCGTTGGAAATGCTTTCATCCTATTTATAAAATTTTTTTTCATAAACGTCGTTGCGTTGCACTAGTAATGTTTGAATATTCATCTTAGTAATGATAGGAATACAAGGATTCTCATTGTTATATGCCGTTGAAGAAGCATCGCATGCTGTCTTCCTCGTTTCGTAAATTCGTTAATGGCAACCTATTTATTACTACGATTATGGATATATACTTATGAAAAATTGGATAAAGTATTGAGTTTTGAGTCGTTTTCGTTTCCGTGTTTGTATCCCGGTTTCCGCCCATTTTTGAGCTCTTCCGTTCCTTACTCCGTCTTCAACTTTTCTCGAAAAAATCCCGCATATCCCTGATTGTAATACATCCACCACTTCGTGTCCAAATCACGAGGTAATCTGTGTATGCAGATAGGTGAGTGCATGGGGGATCTCGACGATGCAGGCTTGTAATCACAGCGCCAGTGGTGTAAAGTTGAAGTATCCATTTTGGGTAGCAGAGGTGCGGGCTCGAATTCTACCTACCGCTTCTGATGGAACAAGACATGATTGTGGCAGGTTTCCGCATTCTTCAACCACTACATCGTTTGAGCAGAAGTTAGCGATTTCCTACGAAAAAAAAAAACGCCAGTCAAACACTGTGCCTCCGTGAGTGAAGTGTGTTTGAGCGTTCTATGACTCAGAGCGTTGTGATTTCAGACCGCGGAGGTGCCGCGACGCGGTGAAAGGACACGAGGACGACGACGGCGACGAACGGCGGTGGAGGAGCGGAGCCCGCCGATGGCTATGACGAACCCGCCGACTCCTGTGTCCGAGGCTTCCAGACGCTGTCCACCACCGACCTCCGCTCTATGGTCCCGTCCCCTGTATTCGATGCTATTCGAAGGTAATACTGTTTGCGGTCAAACTGGGTCCAGACACTAACTCCTCCTAGCGCTCATAAATGCGATGCAGTGCGCCATGTTCTTGGGGGCATGATAGAATCGTCAACTTGAACAGGGCTGATAAGCGCCACTTTATCAATTGTAGAAGGGAAATCTGCTTGCTGTCTTGCTCTTCTTTCGATGAGGTTGGATCTCGCAGCAATCAGCAGCTGAGCTGACTCAAATAGACTGCTAGAAAGAGCACCAGAGTTCAGTGATATTAATTGGATTTATTAAAACGAAACAGGCCAGAAATAAGCCGAATGGAAGAACACATAGTTTCAGCTGGTGCAGCACATCAAGATTGGTAAGTAATCTAGTCTAAAATTTATGCGATATTCTCAAAAGCAGGCCACTTTCTCCGAAAGGAATTTTTAAATTTTTTTTACAAACTGAGCCGTGAACTAGCATGCTTTATATCTTTCTTATCTCTTTAGAACTTTTTGTGCGATTCTTGTATCAATTAACAGGTTGCTCTATACAGGTGTGGCTTCGCTACCCTGTAGAGAATTGAGAGCAGCTTTGATCACTGAAAGAAACATGTTTTGAGAACAAAATTGAGTCTTCTAAACTTTTGAATGTTGACTGTTACAGTGAAAAATAAAACGTTTCTTCGAGCAGTCGTTTAACCAGTCAGGACCGGTTCAATTTCTGCAGATTTTTTCAGGACGCCATGGAGACGGCACATTTTTCCACCTGAATGAGCACATCTGCGCCGGAGTTTGTACACTGAAATTGTGTTATATCAAATTTAAAGTGGTTACTACTAAGAACGACTTAAATGCTTTTCCCAGAAAATGTTTTGAAGAGCTCTTCTAGTCAATGACGGAATCGCAGTCGAACGACAGACTTATCACGGAAATAGTTTTCTCCCATCTGAAACAACATCAAAAAACAGAATTGTATCCTACAAAAACTCACATCCTGTGTGCTATACAGCAAGAAACCAAACTCCTCCCCTACGATGTTCGGTGTGACTAGTGAAATCGTATTAAAAATTATCGTTTTCATGAAGACAAAATTATTTTCTACCTGAAGAAGATCACCTAACAGCTGAAATTTTGCCAAAAACGTTAGCCTTAGAACAATGCGCACTGAAAAATCATGACTTCCTCAATCGAGCACGTTATATCGACTTCTGGTCGATCTTGTACCGACGTCGTTGACGCGACCAAATTCGACGTTCATGAAACTGATCATAACTCGGTTAGTTCAATTTTTTCAAATATCTAAAAAGCCGCCAATTTTATTAAAAAACGAAAGAAATGCGCTTTTTGCAATTATAAAAAAATTCAAAAAAGAGGTCTTCATGATTCGATTTCTGAAACAAATCGAACCCCCACCTCTTTTAAATCTTCGCTTTTTTCGTTTTCGAAGGGCTAGCGGCCTTTTCAAATTTCAAAAAACTTACCGAGCCATGATCTTTTATAGAAAATCACTAAATCAATATCTTAATCATTTCGGTGAAAAATCGAGCACCTCTCCCCCCGCATGAAGACCTATTTATTGAAAACTGCTTATACTTGGTAAGAAAGCTATTTTTCCTATAAGTTTCAAAAAGCTAGCGACTTTTTTTGAAATTCGACATGCTTACCGAGCCATGACTTTTTTGTGGACGTCCAGTTTTTGTTGCTTTAATGACTACGACGCAGGAAGATCAACCAGGCTCTTTTCAACTTGCTGGATTCAGAAAATCGTGATTTTCTGAATGTTCATCGATCAGGACTTGAAATTTTTGTGAAAGAAATTTCAGAATTTCAACTTATAGGCGAGCTGTTTCCATGTGGAAACTAGTTTTATTTGCACGAAAAAAAGAGAATTGTGAATTCCCTAATCATAACGAACATCGCAGCAGAGAAGCTTGGGTTTTTCTTTGCATAATTCGAAGGTCTTGAGCTTTTGTAGGGTACAATTTAGTTTTGTTTGTATTCTGATGTTGATTTAGTCAGATGGAGGAAAACTGTCTCCGCGACAAGACCCTTCCTCGCGTGTGATCGATGATATGGTGCGGCTGCCGCACTTAAACTAAGGGTTGTACTTTTGGAGCGTTTTTTGGCAAATGGTGCAAAATTGATACCTTTGATCATCGTAGAAGTTTGTTTCTGAAAACATGGTTTTACCGCTGTGTTATGTAGTGTCATTCTCTCTTTTTGATGTTGTTCCCTTTCCAGAGGGAGAAAATTGTTTCTGTTATGAGTTCAGCTTTCCGCTGCGACTCCGCCAACGACCCGACCGAGCGTTTCAGCGCTTCAACTGCGTGAACTGACATACACCATGTTATGTGACATGGGCTGTTCGTAGGCCGGCCTGTCACAGGGTCCAGTCGCCTGCAGTGTTCGGCTTACCGAGCGGTGGCACTACGTGGAGGAACGGAAGTCGCCACCGATAGCTGGAAGAAGTTTGCTACTAGAAAATCTTTACTTTAAACTGTGTAACAATCAGTACTCAAAGCCTTAAAATTTTTTATCCTGTTCCGAAAACCTGTCTTGCTTGGTGATCGTGAACTAACGCTGAGAATATGCACTATTAACGTGCATCACGTCTTATTCGTTATAGCGCAATGCTCCTGATTGGTGCTTCACCTAAAAACGTAAATATTGAAAGAGTTATCAGAGATCCCATGTGGTACTTTCTGAAGACTTCTGCGGTCCAAACTTCGCGTGTTTGGGTTTGTGCTTTGGTCTTTTGAGGGAACAGAAGGTCTATGTTGCATGTTTATTTCAATACATGGTACAATTTTAAAGCTTTAATTTTTCAGTTTCAAACCTAGACAGGTAGCCATATCCATTTGCAAGAATTGCGACCTCCTTTTGCTAACAGTGGGTGTAGTCTCAGCCGCACAGTAAACTAGTTATTTCCGACAAATTGCATTCCTTTATGCGCGGTCGTTTTGTCTGAAAAAATGACATGACATTGTAAGCTTCTTAAACGGAGAAGAATAGATGGGCTTTCTTTCTGCAAGAAGTTCTAGCGCTTAGGGCAAGAAAGATAAATTGCATTTCTCCTCGATAAGAAATTATCCAAGAAAGGAAAATTTTTTGTAGCTCTTAACTTCGGCGGTCGAAGTAAGTGCTGTTGAGTGCATTGATCCAATTCTTCCCTTGAGACCGAGCATTTTTAATACTTCTCCACGAATTTTTTGGTTCACGATCACGTAAACGAGACCATGGATTCCTAAACATATGTAATGTTGTTCAGTGTCACTTCTAGATGCGGTATCAAATTTCTTTTGTGAACATCTTTAGCGAAAAGTCAGCATTTGGAAAGGATTACCTTCTAAGGCCGTGTTATCGTTTTATCATTTTGTCATTATCATCAGTAAATGATTTACATGCTGAGAGACCAATCCAGAAAAGGAGAATTAAATTTGAAACTTCACACTTCTAAAATCGTGATTACGTACATATAACCCACCGCGAGCCATAACGTAATGGTTGAGCTCGTGATCTAACGGAGTGGCTCATAAGAAGTATGCATAGGAAGCGCATGCCATGTAGGTGGGCACCTTACCGCGCCAAATCAAGCATAGGCTGTTCCCCAATGGTGTACGACATAGCAGCAGTTTGTAAATCGATGTCTCTCCTTCGAGAAAGGAAGAACGAGAAGGCAGAAGCATATTGATGGTTTTAAGCTTGCAATTGCTTCTTATAGCATCGCTCCGGTTTTGCACGCACTTTGAATCTTCTTCTTCGACCTCTCTGGCGAGCCGTTGCTCTTCATCTTTCTTCCTCTATTCTGGTTGCACCCGCTATTTGTGAAGCTCTGAGATAATCATCATTAGCGATTTCCCTGTTTCACGAGGTCCCTTTACTTCTCCGATTTCGGAAAATGGTGCCGTTACGACATACATATCTTTATGAAACGCTGCCTCGGAGGACAACATAGACATTCTGTTCCCGCAAAAGAACAAAGCACAAACCCAAACACGCGAAGTTTGGACCGCAGAAGTCTTCAGAAAGTACCACATGGGATCTCTGATAACTCTTTCAATATTTACGTTTTTAGATGAAGCACCAATCAGGAGCATTGCGCTATAACGAATAAGACGTGATGCACGTTAATAGTGCATATTCTCAGCGTTAGTTCACGATCACTAAGCAAGACAGGTAATCTGTAACGAATAAAATAAGGAATAGATTAAACGAGATTAACGAGATTAAACGGCAAAACCAGCAACAGAGCGACATTTGTGAGGTGAAAGTGGTAAAACGGAAGTGAGTAGAAGAAGACAAAATGTGTTAGAAGTAAATAATAATAAAAAATAAGAAGAATTGCAAAATTAGGCCAGCCAAATGTTAAAAAATGAGATTTGATACTCAGCGCGTACGCAGACAAAACGTGATTAGAGCGTGCCTATTAGCTGCGGCAGATATGTGGATAAAAGGAGAGAGTATCCTAGCACTGTTACTAAAATTGTTGCTAAGCAAATCACTAGGAAAGTTATAAGAAGCGCTCCGCATAAGTTGGGTGAAAAGCAGGGTAAAAAGGGTTAAAAATATGGTAAGTAGAAGGTAAAAGAAAAGAATTGTACATGGAGGTAACTGTGGAACTAACTCTAAGGGCTGTTACATAGCGTCTTGGCTACACGTAGTACATCATTATAATTATCATTAATATTGTATTTATAAAAAATCTGTTTATTTTTGTATAAACATTTAAGTATGTTAGCCATGATGAATTCTTTATCAAAGCCATTATTTATGAGTATATTATAGAGTTCCTTAATTTTAGAGCAGAAATAAGTAAATTTGGAACATTTGTTAGCTATTCGAAGTGTTTATGTGTAAATAACATTCCCTTTGACATTAACTGAAATTTCTGAGTCCCTGTGAGGGAATCTGTTAACATTAAAGTTAAAATAATCCGTTTTGTTATATAGGTTGGTTTCTATTACGTTGTCTATAACTTCCAAAGATATGTCTAAATAATTACATTTATGCTGGCTGTGTTTTCTTTAAGATGAATATTTTCTTGTAGACTGTAGTTAGAAAGTGATCTATAGAATTTTCAATATAATTATGAACTATAAGAAGGTCATCCATATATCTAAACGGTATAAAAGTTGGTTTTCAGATATTCTGATTCCCTTAGGGTATTCAAATTCGAACATAGATATCGTTAGGTCTGCTAGAAGAGGGCTAAAATTACCTCCTTGGGAAACTCCCTTATTTTGTTTATAAATAATGTCAGCAAACATGCAATAACCATTTCTAAGTAAGTAATCAATAAGATGTAATAGGTCCGTTGTATTATAACATCTGTATTTATCAATTATGTTATCCGTGTAAAACGTTTTAATTCCGTTAGTAGTCACTAATCGCTTACCTGAGTTTTTAAAGCATAGCGTAATAAGATCTTTCATCTTGGCAATTATAACGTTATGTGGAATGTTAGTAAACATGTCAGTAAAATCCGAGGAATACAGCTTGATGTTTCTGTTTCTGATATTATCAAGCTCTTCAGTAATGTTACTATTATTAATTGCCCAATATGTTTTAATAGTCCTACAGTTGTTAGCTAAATTGCTTGTATAATTAATAAAGTGTTGTTTGAGATGTGAAAAAATTCTACAAAGTTCTAAAGCAAGAGGCTTGACGCTACTATTGTAGGCGAAGCCAAAAGGAATGGCGATGCGTTGATGCCATTTTACCCAACCTCAGTGGGGTCCTACTCCGATCCGTGATCGGAGTAGGACCCCACTGAGGTTGGGTAACAAAAGTGGGTCTTGATGCACTACATCGCTTAGGCTCAGTTGTCCCTTTTGTTTTGATGATGCGTCAAGAACAATACGTACCTTGGTTGTGTGACTGCTTGGTTTTATTACAGCTGGATGTGGTATGCAGTAGACTGGGTTAGCGGAAAGTAAATTGTTGTCTACTGTTTCCGCGATTCCGTTTTCGAGTTGCGTATCGATGATTTTGGAGTATTCGGACCAAATTGAGGGTTTTTCCTAGATAGATTGAATTGTTGGTGAAGTCTACTAAGTGCAAGGCAGTAATTGTAATTGTAGTAATTGAAATTGTAATTGTAATAGCAGTAATTGCAGGTAGCTAGTTTGTTTTTGTTTTCTTTCCACGGTAGGCAAACGAAAATTTTGTACAGCGTATCTCTACTGTGGAGTAGAAATTGTCCAAGACTTCTTGGATATCTTCTTCTTTTGTGGTAGTGTTTGGTAGCGAGATCGACGTCGTTTATATAAAAGGGAATTGAAAAGTCAAATGTCTCGTCTAACTGCGTGGTCACTTGCGTAGAGTTTCCCTTGTGTTATTTGCGTTCGTTGGGTCTTGTGTATGTGAATGTTTTCCAGAAATTACTAAATCGAAAAAGCTCGCATCGACATGAAGGCCAGAAAGAAGTTGGGTAGAAGGTTGATCGAAGGGAAAGATGGTGTTAAAATAGTCAATTCCCAAAAGTAGATCCGGTTCGATGGAACCGTATTCGATTTGCAAATTTTTTGCTTCTGTTGGGAATTCCCGTTTATGGACGACAAGTCTGCGATTGTGAGTTCACATAGGTATAGGGGATCGGTTATATGATCCTGAGTTAGTAAAGCAGTTAGGCTATTGCCGAATTGATTGAAAACACTCACCGAGACCATCATTATTTTCTTTCGTTCGGCATGACCACCGAAGGTGAATACCGGGATGGAACGTTCCCAGTGGGTTGGAGGATGGAGCTTTCGGACTGCTGATGTTGTTATAAAGGAAGTCTGAAGCGGAATCCAATAGCGCTGTGAACTTTTCTAAACGTCCCGAAATTGCATTTTGGATAAAAACTGGAACTTTCATTAGTCTAGTACACTGGGATTGTTTACAGATTCGATTAGCTATGGTGGGACTGCTATGTTTAGTATACTCTCGCTGTGATGGTTCTTGAGAACTATCTGTTGACCGGGCATCAGTTATGGCATAGTTTACGAAAGTAACTCGAATTCGACTTCTAGGGCTCAGCGAAGACCTAGGTGAGTGTGGTCGGTCACTGGTTGGACGTTTACCTGTGTTGGTGCTCGTGGGTGAGTAATGCCGTTTATGAGGAGCAGGTGAGCTGGGTCGTGCGTTCGTGGGAGAAGAGCTCATGGATCGTGAAATTGTTGTTGTCTCCCTCGTTTGGAGTGGAGCGATTGCATGACTGAAGAGATCTTGGTCGATTTGCAGGCCGTGGTTCTGTTGGCCGATGTCATTCTCCCTTGCCAAATCCGGAAGCAGATAAAACATGAATCTGTAATAGAAAGGTGGAGATAAGACTGTATTCACATTCGCTGTATGTTGTTGATAGATTTGGTTGTTATACCCGTAAAATGAAGTACGAGGAAAAAAGCTTTGTGGTGACCTGCGCTGGGTGTATTGGCGTCGCGCACTAGGAGAACGCGATATTCTGAAGTTGGCTGGTGATAGTTCACCTCTTCTGTTTCTTTCATACCGATGACATAAAATTGTGTTATGTGAGCCTCCACATCGATTGCATTTCGGTTTGTTGCATTCGAAGGTTTGATGTCTTCCACTGAACAGATAGAGCAGGCTTTGAGTTGCCAAGGGCGTTCGATTTTTTTACGTCGGCTCTTATATTTGTCGCAATCAACAAAACAGCGGGCTTCGTTGCTGTCTGTGTACGCGATCTTACCTGCGCTGGTTTGGATGTGAAATACTGATGAACTTTCGAAGTCGGCGTTTCTTCCTTGGATAAAATTGATGTGTATTCGCCTTTTTACCAACACGTCGAGGTTGTCGAGAACCTCGGACATGGACCATACCTTGTTGGAGTCATATTCTCTCCTTGCTGCTTCTTCTTGGATTTGAGAATTTGCTCATGGCGGTCTGCAGTAGATTTGTGCTATCTACTGCTTCGGCTTGTTTCTTGATTTCCGTAACTAGCGCAAGGATGTCATTATAAGTGTTTTGTAATTTCCTTGGATCATCGTCTGCTTTAGGAAGTGTTTGAAGCTTACGAAGGAGAAGAGTTTTGTTTCGTATTGCGATTTCAGTTGTTGTATCGCTAGCTCATAAGAGCTTCCATTGCGTGGGACCATTATCAGTGCTCTCGCTGCGTCTCTCTTGCAGCATATCAGGAGAATTGATAATTTCTAGAGATTTGAATATGGCTGATTGTGTACCAATTCTTGGATCATCTCCCAAAACGAGTCAAACTCGCCGAGATTGCCGTAGAAGTCTGGAACTCTCAATTCATCCCATACAGATATCGGAGTAGGTGGGGCTGAGGTGTTTGGGGAAGAAGACCGTCAGCATGAGTATTGTCCGCCGTTGGGTTGGGTGCCTTGGCAGTTGCGGATTCTCGTGAGTTCGTGGAGGCATCGTTCGTGGTAGATTGGAAAAGCGACGTATAAATTGAAGTGGATTCGTTAACAGTAAGTTTTCATTGTCCTCCTCTTTGATTGGGCGAGGGTTTATTTATTCCGTTGTGACGGCTTGTTCCTGGCATTCTAGTTCGATAAGGGGAACATCTAGTTTTCTTCTAAGCTCTATGGAAGAATCTATCTTCTTGTCTGCTTCTTTTTGTTTCCAGTAGACGTCGAACTCCTTTTTATCGAGTTGCCGTAATCGGAGTTGTCGGTTTTAGGCAGCTGTATACAACGAGAGTAATTGGAATAATTCTTCAATGCTTTCCTCTTTTTCTTCTAGGTGTTTCATCAGGTTCTTGAGAAGTGACTTCATGGTGAGAATGTATTTCAGCAGCTTGTCTTTGGTGATTGGAAATGACTTAGTCAACGAAGTCTTTGCCTTGAATGACTAAGTTGCTAAGCTTGTTCAGTTGCCATGATAAGCGTGGCTTGCACGCTTTCAAGTTGAACTCTTGTGCCATTGTAGTGGCGTGAGGTGGGATGTGTCTTGTTGAGACACTTGTGAGGTTGACTTGCGTCGGCGATATGAACCGTGCCTCACGTTGTATAGACATCGTCGATGTTTAAAGTAGTATGCGATAAGAGATGAATAAGGCTCAATGTTGTGTTGAGAAGTTTTGAAATTCTCGTTTGTTGTGAGACCGAGACGTTTGTTGAAGAATCGTTTTGTTGCAGGAATTCCACAAGGAGTTGAGATATGAGTTTTGATGGAAAATTTCTACCGGCAGAGCTGAAACGTTGGAGAATGAGAGCGAAGTTGAGGATTTTGAAGATTGAGGTGTCTTTCCTCTGATTTCGCTTTTATTGTTTAGCGCGAATTTTTCCTGAAATGAACCTTTTTTGTGATTTTGTTCTGACACTGATACTACCTTTTCGCACTTTTCGGACTCGATGATAACATAAAATTGAGGTTACGTACCTTAGACAGTACTTTCGAGAGGTCGTCATTTCGGACTCGATGATAACCTAAAATTGAGGTTACGTACCTTAGACAGTACTTTCGAGAGGTCGTCATCTCTAGACGGTTATTTTGAGCCGTCAACTCTAGACGGTTATTTCGAGCCGTCAACTCTAGGCGGTTATTTCGAGTCGTCACCTCGAAACACTTGTCAAAATGTGCTTTGGATGAATCGACCGTTTATTGCTTGATGAGAGGATTACGGTCATCGTTTTGGAAGGTGACCAGGCTTCAAAAACGACGGGATTGAAGAATTGCATAGTGTGGAATATGTAATCTACTAATGTGTGCTAGGTGGTTTTCAGTGGATTCAGTGGTGATTTGGCCGATGCACCATGTCTAAACTTGGGACTTCCCAAGACTAGTTAAAGTAGTCAAGCCCTTTGCGTCTGCGTAAAAGAGAGACCGCCAACATTATTTATCCTTCTAACTTCTAGAAACGTAGACGTCCAATAAAACAGCTATGACTGTATTGGTCCTTGTGGTGGCATCTTTGTATTTTGCTGGGGCTTACTTGATTGCGTTCTCGATTGACTAGGTATCCTAAGAGAGGGCTTCCGCTACGAGTTGATGGGAGCTTAGGCAACAGAGCGGACGGAAGAGCTCATGGTCGAGTCAAAGGTAGAGCTCATTCTGCCGCCAACGGATGGGCTCGTGCTCCATAGCGCAGGAGAGCCGTCGCTCTCCCCATGGGCTGGATCGGCCGCAAGTCATTGGCCAAGAACATATTCAAACTGTCAGCACAGTATGCCGTAGGAGTAGGGCACGCAGCACATCCCGCAATGAAATTGACTAACGTCGTATTGTATCCTTTGCTCATGCTTTCAGTTGCAAAAAGTCACTAATTACAGATCCTATGGGTTTTCTCGCCCTCGATGGGGCGGTCGTTGAGAAGAGTCGTTTTTTTCAATTTCAGTACTAATTCTTGCCCAGATCGAACAAAAGTCTCTCTATTGCTCCGGAGGTAATGAATTGCCTCTAAGCACATTTGGGGAGAATCGTAATATACGTTCATTATGTTGTGGAACCAACGCTAGTAATCAGACATTTCTCGGCTGCCGTGAGCGTCATTATCAGAGCTTGGATAAGAGCAAAAATGAGGGGAATTGCTAATCCAGTTATCATTTAAAGTAAACGGTTTCATATTAAGGGGAAAATAAGATTAAAGAGCGTTGGACAAAAAAGATCTTCTTACGAGCACAAGGAAAGCCTGGCAAACATCTTCGCTCGGAAATGTAGTAGATGTGACTCATGCCCGGTACCCATCCAAAAGTGGCTTATCAGCCTTTCGGCATTATCCATAGTCATAGTCAGTTGGGCTGTACCGCTCCTCTTCCTTCACTTCGACCTTCTACTAGCCTAGTAAAGTATTAATGCCCACAGTAATTCTCGGTAGTACTTCCTCAAACTTTGTTTGCCTTTTTTAGACTCCGAAGTTGGTTGTGCCGAAACATCACCCGAATTGTTTCTATACCAGTACTGGATCCGCAGCCTTTCGGCAGCTAATTCTATTGTACAACAACTGTGCGAACCTACGTACTGATCTTGAATTACTTGAAAACGTTAGAGTACTGGCTTTCCATTGACGGTCGCTGGAACTTATGCATATGGTAAACATAGTTTCGAAGAGCTAAAAAAACGTATAGAATTGAATATCTGGCACACCCTTAAAACAAAGTGATCATATAGACGTTTATCTCTTTCTCCACTGTTCGACTGGTTTTTTCCGGATCGTGCTTTATGCTAGAAGGAATTTTTTCGAAAGTCCTTCAAGTAGAAATGAGCAAGACATTGTGGGAAAACGCGCTATGAGTAGGTCTTGGTTTTGTTTTTGGTTTTGCCTAATTACACCATTGGGAACTAAGAAAGCACAGCGAGCTAACATTGCAAACGTATCCATGAGTGGGAAAAGAACGAAACGATTTTCTATAGTCGCTCAAGTCTTAAATCGCTTATTAAATAATATTTTAATTTTTGTTTTCAGATGTCTAAACGCGATTTTCGCCAGTTTTCCGGCTCTGGATGATGTCGGGAAACCAATTTCTGGTTTAGCCACTATGAAAACGTCACCTGTTATCACAAAGTAATCCTTTCGAGAAACGGATCGTTGGCATTGCGCAAAAGATGGGCCGACGATGTCTTAAAACGATGTTCTTTCCGACTTTCGCTCAATTCAGCTCTTGGCCTTCCCGATTTACTTCAAATGGCGGACAACTGTAGTGTGATCGACGGTGAGGTCCTCGGCAATGTCGCGCGTGGTTCTGCGCGTTTTAGCTTCGACTGACGTCTTCAATGGCTCGTTATCTAGTGATCGTGGACGGCTGCCATGTGGTTCGTCTTCGAGGCTGGTGTTGCCCGCACGGAGCTTTTGACCATTGTTTTCTGTGCATTCGTTGGTACTCTCCAGTTCCATACTTCGTTGATGTTTCAAGAGGTTTCAGAAGTCTGGCCCAGTTTCAATTCGTAGAAGTAAGTTTTGTTTTAAATCGCTTTTGGACACCTGAAAGTAAAAACTAAATTATTTTCTAAATAAGCGACTTGAATTAAATTCTTATTTAAATTCATGGTTTATTTTTAAAGCGTTGAAAGCAATGGTGCAAAAACTTGCAGTTCTTATGTACCTACCTATATTTCGCAGCTATACGGCCACCTGAGCGCAAAGCTGCGTAGCTGGACCCTTAGCAAACATTCGAGTGCAGTCAAACAGATTTAATTATCAGGTAATGTTTTTATGAAACATTCGATTGGTAGTTAATTGGTAGTTAATGTTATTGTCATTCATAATGAACATGACCAAAATATTTATTTATTTATTTATTTAGACGTGCAAAAAGTTACAATTACACGCATGAAAATGCAAAACATTCAATAACAAGAAAAACAACACTGCAACACAACGCACAGTAACTACTTTGTTGCACTAGGAGATACCTGTCCACGAGCCTCTTAAAGTGAACTATTGAATTAGGGAACGCATATTTTTTGAGAATGTGATTAGGAAACGCATATTTTGAGAATGTTAATCAGGGAACGCATATTGTTTGAGAATGTTAAAAATCGGAACCAGCCCTTTGGGTAAAAAAGGAAGCACGGATGGAGCTCTCGGCCATGGAGAAATGGATTTTCGCCTGGCTACCTTTTGTGTTGGAATTTTGTAGCGTGTAGAACTCATGAAGCTTTAATGCTACCAGTTCAGTCATCATTTTGAAAATCATGAGCAAGTCATTCCGCTTCCTACGAGTCTCAGGACTGGAGATGTTGAAAATTTTGTTGCGATTAGAGGCAGAAGGTGTGGTGGTGTAATTACACCCATATATCCAGAGCTTTCTTCTAGAAACCATTTTGAACTGCTTCAAGCCTTTGTACACTACTCTTCAAGTAGGACTAAAGACTGTGGTACCGTATTCTAGTACAGGGCGAACATATGATTTATATGCTATCAAAAAGTGTGTTGCTGATTCTATGGACAACGATTTAAATATGTTGTAAACAATTCTCTCAGCCTTCTTCGCGATTCCTTTACAGTGGTCAGTAAAAGTGAGTTTTTTGTCTATAATAAATCACAGATCTCGTCTGCACTAACTGTACGGGTTCCACCAAGCATGTAGTTGTATCTTGCTGACTTTGATTTACCAAGATGAAGAAGTTTAGTTTTTGAAGCAGATAGAGGTAGTTTCCTTTTGTTAGACCACTCAGCAATCTCTTTAATGGCGCCTTGCAAAGCCAAGCAATCTTTCGGTTTACTAATATTTTTGTATAGTTTTACGTCATCAGCAAACATACTACACTTTACGTTGAATTTGTGTATTTGGTCTGGTAGGTCAGAAGTGTAGATAATTAAGAGAACTGGTGATAATACCACACCCTGAGGTACTACACTGGTCACCCTACACGTATCTGAAGGGGAATCGTTGACTTTCACTTGGAGGGTTCTGTCCGTGATAAAACCTTTTATCCACGCAATAATTCGATGATGCACTCTAACAGTTTGAAGTTTTTGAACAAATTCTTTAAACGGTACTTTGTCAAACGCCTTGCTAAAGTCGAGGTAGATGATATTAATATCATTGTTTGCATCAAGTGCTTCGATCCAGTCATTTAAGGCGGACAACACTGCTATCTCTGTTGACCGTTTGTCTCTGAACCCATGTTGGTTCTCAGGTAAAATCCCATTTGTCTCAGTGTACTTCACTAATTCTGCCTTCAAAATTTCTTCGAACGTCCTTCAAAATGATAAACTTATAAGACGGTAGTTTGAAGCTAGATTGTTCGGCGATATCTTCAGAATGGGAGTAACATAGGCATGCTTCCATCGATGGGGTATTACAGCATGCATGTAACTGTAGTTTAAAATATGTTCCAAAGGAACGGCAGTTGCAATGGCAACCTTTCGAATGAAGTGAGCTGGAATTTCATCTGGAGTCCGCGAATATGACAGTGGTAATCTACTCAACAGCTTATAAATATCTTCTTTATAGAATCACAGTAAATTGTCCGAGTAATATGAAAAAAGAAATGCAACACACAATTTGATGGAGCGAAGTATTCTATTTCAAAAGCTGTACAATGCTATGCAAGAGACCGCCGTGGCGAAATCTGCAATGAATCGTTGAAAAAACGGCGGGGACTTATGGGACCTCTCAATAATTTTTAGCCCAAATGCCAAGAAATGAGCCTATTTTCTTTGGAGTTAAGGAGGAACATGTTCTTTGTAAGTAAGGATGAACCGAGAAACGCTTAAAACGCTTTCGTCTTCAAAGCAACTGATGGTACTCTCCAGTCACTCTTACGACTTACAAGGGAGCTCAATGAG
Organism: Heligmosomoides polygyrus bakeri; assembly: GCA_947359475.1. Taxonomy (NCBI): domain Eukaryota; kingdom Metazoa; phylum Nematoda; class Chromadorea; order Rhabditida; family Heligmosomidae; genus Heligmosomoides; species Heligmosomoides polygyrus. The sequence goes on from OX375865.1 coordinate 11,492,327, forward strand.
CGTCCCGTGGCAATTTTGAAAGTGACCTATTGAGTGTTGTAGGGGACTTTAAGAAAAGCACCGTAGTGGTTTTCAAATTTCCTGCGGACATCTGGGTAGGTTAAAAATTGCAAAGAACCGTTTCAGTTCAGTGCGGGCCGATAAAGCAATACTGACGCCTGGAACTGCCATCTTGTGGTTAGAATCTAACCATCAAAAGGTTTCGGGCTGGAATAATAGCGTAATTACAGCGATTTTACAATTTGCTTATTAGCGATACAGTAACGGAAGTGAAACATTGAGGTGCACCGCTCAACAGGAACTGCGCGGCGAACGGATAGCCGGGTGGTTAGGGGGCTGGGCTCGAGGGAAGAGGAAGCACTTTACGATGACATGCTTGTAGCAGTGGCGAGAAGTGTTACCTGGGCGAGTAAGAGCACGGAGAAAATAGACCGTTGTTGTGCTAAATTACACGCGCGGGCGTGTTCGGAGCGCGATAACTCTGTCAGCTTCCAATCATTCTGGCTGGTACGTGTGGATTCCGTAGGCAGTAACATGCTCTAGTAGAGCGCCAAAGCACATCTAAGTATCTTTCGAATTGGCAAGGTTACGGCGATGCGAAAATCCGCATGTGTGACACGATTTTTTCAGATATCGGTCGACCGCTGCAGGTATACGAGGCGAGCTAACGGCATGCAAACTCGCGGACGAGCAAAGCACCGAAGGCACTTTACGATGATCTGCTCCTAACTCTCCAGCTTCCTAAACTGCCTTAGCCCCATCTGCCATTTTAGAGCGGCGGACGGCAGCGGTGAAGCTTCTTCCGCCCTTACTCGCCCATGATCGAGTTTCCGAGCCCCAGCCAGGGTACCGTTCTGTTCAGCTCGAAAAGCTCTATCGAACGGTATTAATTTCGACCTATTCCGGGAAAATTGATTTTTTGGCAATTCCTCCCTAGAAGACGAGGGCGCTCTTCGCCGAGTCTGCCCGGACGATGACTTCATCGAAAGTCGACGATTTCGAAATCTGCCAAATTTTCTTGTCCAAACTTCGTCCAAAACCGTCTAGGGGGTTATTTGGAGCGCTGGTTACGAATCCGATGTCCGTTTTTAAAAATTCCACCGATTTTAGCATGTTACAGCCATTTGAGATTGGGGGGGGGGGTCAAGATCATTGACCACCCTCAGTTTTCGGTATTGGTGGTCTCCTGGCATAATCGGCCAAATGGACTCCGGCATCTTTTGGCACCCTTGCCCCTAGACGATGTTTGAACAAAATCGGTGTTCCTGACATGACCACCCTCAGTTATCCAGAAGAAAATCCAAAAGCTATCGAAATCGGCGGAATTTTCAAAAACGGACGTCGGATTCGTAATCATCGCCCCATTTAACCCCTAGGACGAAGTTTGGACAAGAAAATTTGGCAAATTTCGAAATCGTCGACTTTCGGTGACATCATCGTCCGGGCAGGCTCGACGAAGAGTGCCCTCGTCCTCGAGGGAGGAATTGCCAAAAAATCAATTTTCCCGGAATAGGCCGACATTGTTACCGTTCGATAGAGCTTTTTGAGGTGAACGGAATGGTACGATTAGGAGCGTCGAGAACTCAAATGTGGGCGAGTAACGGCGGAAGGAACTTCGCCGTCGCCCTCCGCCGCTCTAAAATGGCAGATTGTGCTGAAGCAGTTTAGGCATCTGGAGAGCTGCGAGCACGTCACTGTAAAGTGCTTTCAGTCCTATGCTCCACCACGAATCTGCATGCCGTTAGCTCTCCTTGTCTTCCCGCAGTGGTCGACTGAAATCGGAAAAATCGTGTCGCACAAAAAGTCGTGTCGAATATTTCCCTGTTGCGATATCAGCTGTGCACATTTGTTCCGATTCAGAAACGTGGTTTGAAAATTTTATACAATAAATACAGTTCAGCGTTCGTCTTTGCAAGCAGTAAGCCATTTTTCTGGTCCGATCTTCCATTTAGCCAACATCTTCGACGCCTCACATCGTTCCGTGCTGGTTACTTCCATTCACGATTTGTAACTCTGGAAAAAATGAGATGTCATCTTTGTGCTCAAAGTGTTGTGAAATCTCTCCTCCAGTCAAGAAAATGTCTCCAGGTTCGAAATTTTGTCTTCTCATGCGCTTACTTTTACACGCTATGGGCTTCAAAGAAGCGGATGTTGAGGTGACCAATTTTCCTTTGAGGCCAAACAACATTAGCACTTCTTCTCGAATTTTTTTGTTGACAACCAGATAGATGAGACCATGCATTCCTAAATGAAAATAGTGAATATGGTCCAGTTGTATGCATCACAAACCAGTTATGCGTTATATCGTCATCAAATCTTCATGTAAGCCTTCATTACCAATATTGTTAACTCGAGATTGCAATATTAGATCAACGAGTTGTATATTGCTTAATTTAAAAGCTAGAAATATATTAGGTTGTCCCATAAGTCCCGCCGTTTTTTTTTTCAACGATTCACTGCAGATTTCGCCGGCGGTCTCTTGCATAGCGCTGCATAGCATTAGAAAGAGAATGATTTACTCTATCAGACCATGTATTGCATTTCTTTTTTCATAAAGAATTTTGTCAATTTTTAGGTCGTTGAAGTGAAAAGTGAAAAAGTGTATAAGTAGCCATTTGCGCACTTGTTCTCTCCGCAAAAGGTTTGTAATTTTTTGCGCAGTTTTTCATAGCACTTGGAAGACAATGTTCTGTTCTATAAGAATATGTGTTGGTACTATTTTCTCACTTGTCCTTTATTGATTTTTAGGCCATCAAATTGGGAATTCCGACTTTCCCGTCCGAATTTTGACCAAAACTCCGGTTCTGTGGTTGAACTTTTTTGCTTGGTGTTATATGTCGTTTGGAAGGTGGCGATGTCCGTTCCTCCACGTGGTGCCACTGGAAACTGTTCGCTCTGCGAGCTAAGCCGATCACGGACATTCGATTGCAGGCGACAGGCCCTTGTGACAGGCCGGCCTACGAAGACCCATGTCACATCACATGGTGTATGACTGTTCAGGTTTATCGAGATAGTGCTACGGCGTCCGCGGGAGCCGACGCGCACTCGCAAAGCCCGGCGAGTGTGGAAAGTATGCGAGGGTCCCTGATGCGAGGACGGCATCGGGGGGCAACTGAGTTAGTCCGAAAGTCCAGTAACGTAAGCAGGACCCGCGTGGCTACGCTGAATGTGGGTACGTTGACGGGCCGCTCGTGCGAGTTGGTTGAAGCACTGGAGCGTAGAAGAGTTGATTTCTGTGCGGTGCAGGAGACGAGGTGGCCCTGCCGCAAGTCAAGGGACATAGGACGAGGCTTCAAGGCCGTTCTATGTGGAAGTCCCAGGACCACCAGTGGTGTCGGAATAATCGTCTCCGAACGATTTCGTGACTCGATTGTAAGCGTCGATCGCTTTGACGATCGATTGATGAAGATCGTTGTCGCCGCGAAGGAGCGACTCTATCACTTCTTTTCTGCGTATGCTCCGCAGACTGGCTGCTCGGATCAAGCAAAGGAAGAGTTTTGGAGGCTGCTTGATGAGAAGACAGCAGAGGTACCGTCGAAAGATGTCATCATTGTCGCTGGTGACCTCAACGGGCACGTCGGCGCGACGAAAGACGGGTACGGCTGTCATGGTGGGTTCGGAAACGGGTCGCGTAACGCAGATGGTGAGCGTATCCTTGAATATGCGGAATCGCACAACCTCACCATAGTGAACACCGTATTTCGCAAACGCGATTCCCACCTCATCTCGTTCTATAGTGGGAACACCAGGACTCAGATAGACTTTGTCCTTGTGAAGGATCGAGACCGAAGTCTTGTCACAGACGCGAAGGTCGTGCCGTATGAGACGGTAGCCCCACAGCATCGACCGCTGATCTGTACTTTAAAGATCGCCCCTCCGAGGCTGAAGCAGGTCGAGCGATGCGGTGCACCAAGAATCAAGTGGTGGCGAATGAAAGAGAAGGAAGCAGTTGTGATTTCTCGCGTGCGGTTACCGACAGTGACAACTGTCGACGAAACTTGGGAGAAGGCCACCGACGCGATTCGTCACGCTGCACGGTCGGAGCTCGGCATCACGAAGCCTGGACGATGGAAGGTCGACAAGCAGGCCTGGCTGTGGACAGATGACGTGAAAGCCAAAGTTTGAGAGAAGAAGACGCTATATCACGTGTTTCTCGGCGAAAAGACAGCCGATAACTGGCGGAAGTACCAAGAAGCGAAGAAAGCTGCAAAGAAGGCAGTGGCTGTTGCAAAAGCCACTCATTATGGAGATGTCAACGAGAAGCTCGAGTCGCGCGATGGTGAGCGGTATCTGTACCGGCTTGCCAAGAATCGCCATCGGCAGACCGAGGATATTGCGAAGTTTTTCGGCATCAATGATGAGGAGGGCCATCTTCTTATGAACCGCGAGAAGGCATTGAAGCGATGGCGCGATTACTTTGAGGAAATCTCTACAGTAGAATTTCCTCATCCAGCCATCCCCTCAACGGCTCCAACCCACGGCCCCGTTCAGAAGATCACCGTGGACGAGATTGAAGCGGCTTTGAAGAAGATGAGGCCAGGCCCAAAGCGACTGGGCCCGACGACGTGGCAGCAGAACTGTGGAAGTCGAAGTTTTGGTACCCTGCTGAGTGGTTGGCGAAGTTCTTTAATCAGGTTGTGGCGGAGAAAAAAGTGCCTGAGTGTTGGCGCCAAAGAAAGACGATTCCGATTTGGAAGAAGAAGGGCAGTCCTGCAGACTGCTCCAATTACCGTCCGATTTGCTTGCTTTCGCACAGCATGAAGATCTTTGAGCGAATTATCGACGGACGAATTCGTGACACCGTCCAGCTGTCCAGCAATCAGTGCGGCTTCGTGGCTGGCTGTGGCACCATTGATGCCATTCACGCCGCCCGATTCCTGATAGAGAAGCACCGCGAGAAACAGAAGTCGGTGCATATCGCTTTTCTCGACTTAGAGAAGGCCTTTGACCGCGTACCGCGTGAAGTGATATGGTACGCCTTGCGACATCATGGAGTTCCTGAAGAGCTCATAGAGTGGGTGCGAATTCTCTACTCTTGTCCAAAGAGTCGAGTTCAAGCTGCAGCTGGATCCTCGATGGAGTTTCCCATCTCTGTCGGGGTACATCAGGGTTCTGCGCTTTCCCCACTCCTCTTTGTTGTCGTCATGGATGCCATCACTCGAGATCTTCAGAACCCCGTCCCTTGGATGTTGCTTTATGCTGACGACGTAATGCTCGCTAGCGAAGATAAAGATGAACTCGAGCGAGAGGTGCAAGCTTGGTGTGATCGCTTGGAGCGGTTTGGACTCAAATTGAACGTGAAGAAGACCGAATATCTAACGACGGATGTTACTGAGTCCAGCTCCATCAAGGTTAACGGCATCGAGCTCCCACGCACTTCGGTCTTTTAGTACCTGGGATCAGCAGTCACGTCTGACGGCAAACTGATGATTGAAGTGAATTCACGCGTGAGTGCAGCTTGGTCCAAGTGGCGCTCGTTGACTGGGGTGCTCTGCGATAGGAAGATACCAGAGCGCTTGAAGTCGAAGATATACAGAGCAGTCGTCCGGCCAGTAGCGATGTACGGCGCTGAGTGTTGGCCTGCGACCAGGGAAGTTGAAACGCGCCTCAGCGTCATGGAGACGAAGATACTGCGCTGGACGGCTAGAGTCACGCGCATGGACCGCATTCGAAACGATGCTATTCGGCAGAAGTTCGGTGTCGCGCCGATAGCCGACAAGATGCGCGAAGCTCGCTTGCGATGGTACGGCCACGTTCTGCGTGGAAAGGAAGACAGCGTCCGCAAGATAGGCCTTAACTTCGAGGTAATTGGAAAGCGGCCTAGAGGGCGCCCGAAGCAGCGCTGGGCTGATACGTTACGTGTGGACTTGAAGATTACTGGTGTTTACCCTGATCTAGCGCTGGATCGGGAAAGGTGGCGTCATAACACCAGAATAGCGGACCCCGCTACGATGCGGGACAAACGCTGAAGAAGAAGAAGAAGAAGAAGTTATATGTCGTTTGGAAGAGGATGTCTTGCTCAGTAAGAATTTGTGTCGCGTTCATTGGCTCACGCTGATTTCTGTCGAATATCAACAACTGAAGAAGGAGAAGGAGTTGTTGGTGAAGACGATTTTTCTCTTTTTGGCATTTTGTTGATATTCAATAGAAATCAATAAACGCGACACAAATTCTTATAGAGCAAGACATTTTCTTTCGAATGACATATCACACCAACCCAAGAAGTCCAACCACAGGGCAGGAGCTGTCGGCAAAAATAATCATCCTCCTTCGGACGTCCCAATTTGATGACCTAAAAATCAATAAAGGACAAATGAGCAAATAGCACTAACACATATTCTTGTAGCGTAGAACATTGTCTTCCAAATGCTATAAAAAGCTTCGCAAAAATTACAAACCTAAGCGGAGAGAACAAGTGCGCAAATAGCTACTTTTTCACTTTTCACTTCAACGACCTAAAAATTGACAAAACTCATGATGTAAAAAGAAATGCAATATATGTTCTGATAGAGCAAATCATTCTCTTTCGAAAGCTATGCAGCGCTGTGCAAGAGACCGCCGGCGAAATCTGCAGTGAATCGTTGAAGAAACGGCGAAGACTTATGGGACAACCTAATATATGAGATGGCATCCGTGGTCAAATGTGAGAACAAAAGCAAGCCTCAAAAAAGGAATGTCACACATTATTTGGTACGTTGACGCTATGCGGTCTTCATATCAAGCCGAATAAAGTGCAACAAAGGTTAGGAATTAAACAGCCACAACCACGTCATAAACGTATAAAGCACACTTCTAGGTGATCTCCAAGAAAACAGCAAATAACTGTAATAAAGCTTGGCATAGATTTCTTTGCTATGTAAACCACCGTCGCATCGGGCCTAGGCGGAATCTGACAAAGTGATAAATCGACTTTGATTTCGGCCAAATCATATCGATTGGAGCTTAGAAATATCTTAATTAAACTCGAAAGACTATTTTTAAAGAATCTTCTCGTTTCCAAGCAAAATCTTGTCATTACGGAGTGAATTTCAGTCGACCCAACTTTCCATTTTACTTTCATTCTATTCTTTCAGTTGTGAAATGCTTAAAACCTCCAGTAAAGTGAGAACAATGCACTCAGCATTCGATTTTAGTTTTTAGATTTTAACTTTTTTCATGCTAACTTTTGTTGAATATTTTTTAAAGCACCATCTTTTAAAATATAGTGAAATCGAACGATCTTTGAAAGAACTGGTACGTACCATGGCTGAATTGCCATATTCCGTTACAGAAGATGACAAAACCTGGAGGAACCGGGAGAAATTGAATCACCATGTAGAGCAGTGACGCAATAGCTGTGCTTGTGCAAATAACGATCGACTGGAGAAAAAGCTGAAATCCAAAATGATGAAACCGATACACGTTGCCTTACAGCTGAATCGTAGACTTATTAGGTTGATGACTTATTAAGTTCTCAGACATTTGCGACTTTTTCGACTTGAAAAGAAGTTTCTCGCTAATTTGTGCAGTGTTCAAAACATTTTTGTACAGTGCTCGAAACAACATCAAAACATCGAATTCGAAAATATCGATTTTCGATGACGTCACCGTCCCTCTGCCGCGGTCTAGAACGCCCTCGTCTTCGATGCGAAATTGTCAAAAAATCGATATTCTCCGAATTGGTCGAGATTGAAACCATTCGATAGAGCTTTTCGACCTAAACAAAACGGTATCATTGCTAGTGTCGAATATTCAAATGTGAACGAGAAAGGGCGGAAGAAACAGCACCGCTGCCGTCCGCCACTCTAAATTGGCAGATGGGCCTAAGGTGGTTAAGGCAGCTGGGGAGTTATGAACATGTCATCGAAAAGTGCCTTCAGCGTTCTGCTCGCACACGCGTTTGCATGCCGTTAGAAAAAATGAATGCGCCTGGCAAACCTCACCTGCATATTCGCACCCCTGTAATATTACCTCTCCCTAAGCTACACCGTTCTATTTCAGTTTACTACTAGCCCGTTTTATTGCCTACTAGGCCCACAAGCGGCAGCAGAAACGATTCGAACTTGACAGAGTTATTGTGCCCAGAACACGACCGCGAGTGCAATTTGCGAGCGGTCGCGTCCACTCGTTTGATAGGTTCGATCCTATAACATTGTTCACGGCGCACTCCTAAGTCTCTCCGGGACCGATTGGAGCAATTGCTGACTAGGGCGGCTGCAAATTTCTGATAAAACCCCCAAACGCCCACCCTGCAAGCTGTCGCGCCCACTCGATTCATAAGTTCGATCCTTTATGCACTGTGCACGACGCGCTCCAAAGGCTAGCTGGACAGCCATAGAGCGATTCCTAAGTAGGGCGGCTGAGAAATTCTCATAAAACTCCCTAAGCGCCCGCTCTACAAGATGTCTCGCCCACTCGATTGATAGGCTCGACCATATATGCATTGTGCAAGGTGCACTCTCGAAGATTAGAGCACTTTACGCCATGCTTGAGCTACTCCGGGAACACACAAGTCCTGGAAAATAAGCTTCTCCAATCGCAAAGAGCCTCCTCCAGTCATTTTTGGCCACCCACTGCGAAAATGCGGTGGTCTGGTAAAGTTGTGTACAAGTCCGTGTAGATCTCGAACAGACGAATCGAACGGTGCCAACCGTTTCTTAAATAACCTCAAATTAGAGGAATTGTGACGATGCAACGGTTTGCGACGGTCCGCGACCGAGAACTCGTCCGCGAGCGCCTTTCACAATGGAGCGCAAGTTTTCAATTTCGGCCATTTTCATGGCTCCGTATTAAATATGTATACCTAACGATAGGGCTCGAGCTCCTGAGCTCAAATATGTTCCTCATTTTTATAATAATTGACTTTAGGCGAGATATATTCAAAAGACGCAAAAACCGCAAAGGAGTGGTTTTTTCGGCGTCTATTCAAAAGAGGCGTCCGGTACTGTAATAGTGCTTACTGCAAGTGATTCGCTATTGTTGTTTAGATACTATAAAATAACATTTGCGCCTTAAATGCCTGAGAACTTGAGCTCAACCTAATAATTAATCAAGAAACAGCTAACGACATTTTTTCGTTTTTCAAGTTTGAGTACGTAGACGCGAAATTGTAGTACTGTTCGCAATGCTGAACGCGGATCTCAACTCTATCTGCGCTCATGCAAGATGATGGGTCTCTTTTGACAAAAAGGTTGACCTGCAGAGGCTATGTAAAATGAGGCATAATTTGCGTAAGAGCGGAGGAAGAAACTGCGTCAAAAATTGCGCCTTTTTGAGTATTATACCACCACGTTGTCGCATGTGTTGCCCGCTATCTACCGCTACATTGAGTTGCTCGTCGATGACAGTTGGCTGATTTTGGCCGCACAGGGGCAAAATCTCGGGCAAAATCTGTGTTCCTCGGGCAAAATCTCCCACGCCACATAGGATGCTGCTGCAGAGGGGGTGGAGCGAACTCTTTCTGTTTAACTAACTGGCAACTGTACGCGTTCCTGAGCCTCCGGATTTAGAAGTAGTGTCACCGTCGTCGCATCATGAGTGTGGAAGGACTAGTAAGCGGAGTGGCAGTATAAGGTATCTCGAGGATTGACCAGGAGAGCAACCAGAAAGGAGGGACCCAGAGGGGTGTCACGATGGGGATGCGAAACCAGCGAAAAGGCCCCAGTAAGGCCCCTGTTATACTCCCGCGGGAGCTTCCGCGGATGGGCAGAAATCGCGCCAGGGTCCCCGAGCCGGCCAATCGCCGCGCCCCGTCACGCCCGCGGTCAGCGGTGCACCCTTGGTCCGCGGACATTCCGCGGATGCTCCCGCGGGAGTATAACAGAGGCCTAAGAGGAAGGACCAATAGGTGAAACGAGGAAGGGCCCAGCATGTGGGAACCGGAGGGAGAAGGCAATAATGGGGACCAGCAAGGGGATGCGTCACCGTCGTCGTGTATCTAGCGTTGGGATCCGGAAGCTGTAGCGAGAGCTGTTGAGCACGAGAACCGTTTGGGAGCAACCTGACGACCATAAACGCTAAGGAGCACATGCTGTTGCTCTCACGTTGCTGACGGTCCAGAAACAGTGCCTCAGATGAACGTACGGAAGTGGAACAGTGGAACATAGATGTTGGCGGATTTTAAGCTTTTACAAAAATGGCTTTGCGAATGTTAGAGAAGCTTCAAAGTCACGCTAAGCGCGAGTGCGAGACATGCTGTTAGGCGTGTCTGGGCACCGGTGCTACATAATCGCCCTCCTTTCTTACTCCAGTCTTTACCTGCAATTGGGCCTTATCGACCTTCACATTTGAAAATCCTTTCATTTTAACGACGTAGATACAGAGCACGGAATAGAGGAGTACGAGAAGTAATGGGAACGTGGTATTTTCAATGATAACAGCCAACGGTGTGTAATACTTTATTTCCTGCAATACCAAAATTAGGTTGCTAACAATTGATAACATCAATAATATTCAGCTATTTGGTTGATTGCAAAGTCATGAGCTAATTTTCTTGAATTTCCGGAGCTTTCTAATCTTGATAGCCATATTTTATTAGGCTGTCGCAAAATTAGTCGCTGGAACGGACCGCTTACTTTAAACTGCTATATCTTACCTTAAACACAATTTTATTAGTCGAAGTAAAAACCACAAATATAAAGCAGAACCTACACATTTTTTCCAACAAACAGGTAATAAATTCAATCCTTTACAATAAAAACTGAGATCACAGGAATTAACGAAATCAAGGAGGGCACATTCGACATCAGCCAAATTAGTGAATTGTTTGTGATACAAATGAGAAGAGCTCGGAAAAAGTTACAGTAGTGCGGAAAAGGTTGTGAGAATGTGGCGGATGAGTAAGAACTACGATACCTAAATGGGTCAGTTTTCGCCGAGTGATTTGTGAGGTGTCTAGCCTCACGCTGTCCTGCAACAGGAGTGGCCCTACTCTATTCGACACCGCCGGCCACAAGTTTTGCAACTTTTCATACATTTTATCTAATACAAGACGTTCAGCGGCCTAGCGGCCGCCAAACGTCTGGTTGGGGGCTTCGCCCAAACCCCGAGAATAGAACAGCCCCAAATCTTCCTCCATTCTCCTTTAGGCTTTCTCACCTTTATTGAAGCCCATCCACCCTCTATAGCATGTGCACAATTTATTCTCGGAAGTGCCCGTTCTCTACGTGGTGAGAAACAGATAATCAGAGTCTCAACTCGATGACCTTAATCTGCGGAAACATAATGAAAATTAGTCGGTATTAGTCGACAGGTCGACGCGTTTACGGTTCGACGGCAGTAATACTCATCCGAATCCCATAGTTACCCTCTCTTCCCCTCCCCCTCCCCTCCCCACATTATATGATACTGAGGGAAAATACTGGTCTCCTTATTCTCTCTCCCCCTCCCTCTAATGGTCCTCGCTTGCTGATCTCCTCGTCATTGGTCACCCTCCTACTAGTCCCGCTTATTCGGAATTCCTTCAGCACGTGTTCTGAATAATTACGCACGTTGAACGACTTCTAGGGCACGTCTTCTGAATCCTACGCTCTGCACTTGGTCCCATTCATACCCCGTCGCGTTCATACACCGACGCTGAATATGTCGTAAACTTGGACGATCCTCCGCCACGGATGTAGTTGGCCGGCAATCGCCCGTGGTTAAGCTAAAAGAAAGCCAGCCTGGCATACGCCGCACTGTCGTAGGCATCCCTGGCTTCAGTCCTCCTTCCTGTGATAAACACGTGACATTATCCGATTATATATAGTGGGATTCTCGTACAGTCACAGCAGTAAGACTGCTGTGACAGCCTGACCTATTTGCAAAAAGCTGTAATGGATTACACATTTACAACACCACCACATGGTAAGCATACCTTTTTTGGGGTGAAGGTCGGGTTTGGGAAACGATGTTGGAAGAAACCTTCTTACAAAGCGAGTATACTTCTGACGCGCCCCGTCGGTAGTCGGCGAAGCGGCTAATTGCCGCACTGTTTACGCAAAGCTTCGCACAACGCTTCATCAGCGTCGCGACATGTGCTGGACAATACCAACTTCGACCGGTCATTACTATTTTAGGAGATCCATTTAGCAAAAGTTGTTCCGGAACGTTGCAGCCAGCACTTCAAGCTCTTTCACATGGCATATGTCTTTGTCCGAAGTTCCATGGTTAGCTGAGGGCACTCCTTGTTAAGAACCTTCTTTCTCTGGTCAGTAAAATTTATTCCCCAATTTGTAAATAGGTGCATGAAACGGCGCATCTTCCTCATTTGAAAATATGAGCAGGACATCACATGAGTCCTTAAGACATCACCGGCGAATATCGCTACATATGGCGTTCATGAAACTCAAATATCTAGAAAATTGGGATGGGCTGCACTTCTGCAAGCCATTGCGTCGAAAAGTAAATCTAACTGATCATATCCCGGTGATGCTTTTGTTTTCTATTTTTAAGCATTATAAGTTGCGTTCTGAGTAAAGTTTGCCTTTGAAAATGTTTGCAATAATGTGCGTAGAACCTTTCCTAGTATATTATAAAGCTTCTTCATCACGGTAGCGCATTATTCTGCTAATAAATGCAAATACCACTATATTGGTTATAACAGCGGCTGGTATTGCCTAATTTTTCGCTGGTTGACAGGCATTTTCTTCACTGGTTGCGGGTGTTTTCCTTTTCTTCCTAGTTGCGGACATTTTCTCATTTGGTTACATTAATTTTGTCCCCTGGCTGTGGGTGTTCACTTCATATTGCAGATGTGTTCTCACACACAAACTAGACGACTAGTGGCGGAGCAGTGTTTTGTCTCGTAATCGACTTGGCAGCCAAAGTACAAGCAAGTATTTTATTCTCGGCAAGCTTACAACTTTACAAGCTTGGCACCAACTCTGAGTTCCCGGAGGGATATAAAGTTTGGTTGGTCTGGGCGGGATCTGAAACATGAACTTTGTCGCAGGGTGCACGCGACAAGCGCACCTTTGTGGACTGCTCAACGGCAAAAACAAAAACGGAAATAGCTCAGCTCAAAAGCCGTTCTGTCATATCACCAACTGCCCTTGTCGATACAACTGGTGATCAGCTAATTTACTAGTGCAACATTTTGAACCCAGTACTTGGTGAATTTTGGAAAGGCAGCATCTTTTCTGAGCCCGTAGTGATGATCAGCATGTACAACCAAACTGCTTCATAAGATTGTGCGTTTTGAGCTGGTATCAACAAAAGCGACCACTTTTCTGCACTAACGTGGTGAATTTTCTTCAAGAACTACTTTTCAACATTAATGCGTACCTGGCAATTGCTTATCAAAATAGAAGAAAATGATATACCCAGTCCAGGTCATCAGTGATGACGGGTGCAAATAACAACGCCGACGCAGAACTGTTATAGATCAGCGGTCGCGTGACAAATGGGAGGACAATAAACACTGTGATGCTGACTGCCATCCAAACATAGACATTCCTACCTGAAATATAAAAGTGAAGGTGCGAATCAATCGTTGCAAGGAGAGTTTTAAAGATAGTACCTAAGAAAAGAAATCGGTACTTATTCATTGATGGAATCATTTCCACAACTCTATTGATTGCAAGTGCAACACAAATGATCGACGCTGCCACACAGATACCTAAGAAAAATATTGCAATCGCATAAAAATATGTGGACTCGTACCATTATTTTCTTTACGGAAAACTTAGTCCAAATAGAGTGTCCGAGAAAAACACCAAGCACTACATTGCTGCACAATACTCCACCAGTCTAAAATTTTTGATTTCCTTGGTATTAAGCTAAAAGTGTATCATTTGCTCACAAAATGGAGATATGATATAATGTGCGAGCCCATTATAATATCCATCATATCAAGAAATCCATTGAAAAACATCAAGCGATAGCAAGGGATCTTCAAGAGCTTTGCACGAAACATTCCTATCAAAGAGAGGGTATAGTCAGTCTGAAACACACACGTCATTTAATGCGAAGTTTTGTACAGGATTCCTCGAAACACGGTCGCACTTACAAAGAAAAACTTACACCTTTCGGGTTGTGCGAAAACTTATGTATCTTACAAATGCTATGAATACGCTCTGAATCAGAACTGCGTGCGAGTTATTTGATATTTTTTGAAGCTTGTTCGCTGCATGCACAAGTCTAGTTTCATTAAAATGCTAAAAATAATGGCGCACCAGTGAGCCTTTCCATTATTTCTCCATAAGTGTTTTCTGCGCTACCTGTAAGTGTCGATGCCAATGCGATATGCATTGAAACTATTTGCGCTTAGCTTGCCGCGCCTAACATCGAGCTTTATAAGCAAAATACTGGCTTACTTCTACACAGAGTGTGCAACGGAACTGATAAAGCTAAGTGACTACGGAACTCTGAGGTGCGATGTATTAGGCTTCCGGATTGTAGATGTCGCCTGCTTCGATTTGTCATTTCTCTGCTATTGTTATCTCTTGGATTATGTAACTTTGTCTTAACAAGTGTTTCCGAAGGCATCTTACGCTACATCTTTGTACCAAATCGTTGAACCCTTTAGAGAATTTTTTTAAGATTAACGATGATCGAGCAAAAGTGCCGAGTGCGGGTTTGCTTGCTGTACGACTTCACGCAACGAGGAACTGCTGCAGAATCCCACCTCATCTGGTCTGAATATTTGGTAACGAAATTTCATCATTGCCCGCGATGATTTCAACGTTTCCGAGACGGTGATGGGAACCTTGAAGACGACGAACTTCAACAGCGTCCTGAAGTTGTAAATGGCCAGGAATTAAAGCAAACTTTCGAATCGGATCAAACACAAACTACACGTGAGGTCGCACAGAGCTTCGGTTCTCACCATTCTACCGCTGCCTGTCGTCTACACGCAATCGAAAAGTCAAATCGGCCCAATCGGGAAATGGGTGTCACGTCAGCTCAGCGACACAAACAAGGCAGCAGGAGTCGCCATCGCTGGAACAGGAGGAAGAGGAATCGAAGGGGGTTGTATTTTGATACAGTTTTGCGGTGGGTTGTACTGTCTCGGTTTTGGCAGAGGATTCTCTCGAATTTCACGTTTTAGATGATAATTGCATCTATTAATATGATAATCTATTTTTCCAGGTGTGGCTACGACAATGTGCATACCTACAAATACCTGCGCCTTCTGAAGTTTAAAAATGGAATTGAATACTAATTTTTTAAATGGTGACTGCTGTTGTTGTGCAGTGGAAAATAAAAATGTTCTGTCCGCAGATTTAGAGTCAATGAGAGGTTTTCAATTTTTTCAGTCGTGGACACGCTGTTTTCTACCTAAAAGAGCGACAACTTCTTCCAAAGTTTCTCTGAAAATTCCAATCGTCAACGATGGGCGACCTGAATGCTTTCCCTACAAGATTTTTGAGAGACTGAAATGAAATCGATGACGGAATGGCAACCAAAGGGTGGACTTGTCGCGGAATTAATTTTCTCTCTTTTGCAGGAAACAGCATCAGAAAGTGAAGGGCTATAGAAACCATCATTGTCAGCATCCTAGAGCTGTAGAAACTATCATTGCTTTGCAGTGAATGGCAGCGATGCTATTCAAGGCAAGCACGACGTGATGTGCACCGCCACTTTTCCACGAGTTACGATCGATTGTAGACGTTAACTGAGAAATTTTCAAACAAAATGTGAAGTAAATATTATTCATGAAAGAAAATTTAGGGTTTAACCATGTTGCCAACTTTTGCCATATTTTGTGCGGATTTTGGTAAAGTTTTTCGCACTTTTATTGACTTCTTGGAATACGAATTCGAGACGTGCTCCACATTATTGTGAGACGTAGTAAAGATTCCGATAGTCACTTTCAGTTAAAATACAAATATTATACAAACTTTATTATCAGCAATGTAATGCTTCCCCTTCATGTGCCACCTCATCGCGGTGAAGGGGTGAACATCACTTTGTGATGGCTAACGGCACAAACGGTCACGCAGTACGCGACGCTTTGTCGTGTATGGGCGGCTCTCCTGTATCCCTGGCCAGCAACATGTGAGTAACCAGACCACCGCTATGGCGCAAACACTAAACCCGTGCCCCAGTCCTCCGCGCGCAGGAGGTGGACTTCTACGACGTCGGTTGCATCCACCTTCGGCGAGGGGCCATCTAATCTCGGAGTTAAACTAACAGGACGTTCTTGGAACCGGACTACCGGAAACTCCCACCCACCACGACACGGAAACTGCCTATTCATCTGCACTTATAACTGTCGTTCGATCGCGTCTGAGCAGGATCTTCGGACACTGCTTTACAGAAGCCGCAACATCAAATACGACGTTATCGCCCTGCAGGAAACGAAAGGCAAAACGGAAACCATAAGAAGGACCGACCACAACGAGCTTCTCATTATCGGAGCAAGGTGGACAGAAAAAATATTGGCGGAGTTGGATTTCTCGTCAATTCGACAGTGCACCACCTAGTAGACTCTCACAAGATCATCAGTCCGCGAGTAGCTGTTCTTCGTCTGGAAGCCAAAGATCAAGGAACCATCTCCATCATAAATGGATATGCTCCAACATCTGCGGCCACAGATGAAGAAAAGGAGGAATTCTACAAACTGTTCGAAAGCACTGTCAATGACGAGAAGAGCCACTACAAAGTTGTCGTTGGTGACTTTAACGCTATCGTCGGTAAGAATGATCACGACGAATGGAGGCTAGGACCACATGGAACTTCCTCAAGGAAAGAAAACGGAGAGCGCCTGATAGACTTCCTATCCGCGTGCCGTCTCTACCATGGAAATTCTATGTTTAAGAAGCCTTCAAACCGACGATGGACCTGGGAAAGCCCAAATGGAGAAACACGTTCGGAGATCGACCATGTTCTTACAAACAGACGCTGAAGTCTGTTCGACGTCTCCGTGCTGCCTTCATTTGACACCGGCTCGGATCACCGTCTTGTCCGTGCGAAGCTAACTCTGAAAAAGATGTTCAAGCGTGACACTCATGAACCGGCACCGGTAAGGATCCCCACATTCAAGTCTGAGGAGTTGGAATATGCAATAAAGTCGTATGATTGAAATCTTCTTGAAGATCCATCGGAAGACTACGACCTTCTCTCCAAAGGACTGTTGAAATGTGCTAGCAGCTCTTGCGGAGCCACATCACCGCCTGCTTCAAGACTCAACGCACATGCGATTAAACTCTTGGAGCAAAGAAGAGGTGTTAAACTGGATCCTAATGCTTCCCATCTGGAAAAAGTCACCATCTCGAAGGCCTGTCGAATTGCAGTGAAGGTGAAGGAGTCCATTCAAGCCTACAGAAGATTGAAGCTGTTAGAAGCCGCTGGGAAAGGCTCAAACATAAAGTGCTGCAAACGAAATTTGTGCGATCAGAAAGCAATAATGTCAGCCCTTGTGGATAAGGATGGAACAACGCAAACTTCTCGAAGGGCGATGGAGGCCATCGTTCAAAAATTCTACACAGATCTGTTCCGTTCTTCCATCACTGTCCCGAAATGCTTGATGCCACCAGCTGAGGAAGTACCTCCCATTCTGGAATCAGAAGTTACTCATGCCATCAGAAGGATGAAGCCGGGCACTGCTCCCGGACCGGACGGCATTTCTGCTGATCTCCTTCGTGCGGGTAGCAGTGCCCTCTGCTCACTTCTTGCCAATCACTTCAACCACTACCTTCGGCTTGGTAGGATTCCGGACTCATGGAAGGAGTCGAAAACAGTTTTAATCTTCAAAAAAGGTCAGCAGGAGGATATCAACAACTATCGACCCGTCACTCTTCTCTCGGTTGTGTACAAGATCTTCACCAAGATACTGCTTAACCGCATGGAGCGTTGCTTGGATGAATATCAGCCAGTAGAGCAAGCAGGGTTTCGCAAGGATTTCTCCTGCATGGACCATATTCAGACTGTCTCACAGCTCATCGAGAGGAGCCGCGAATACCACCTCCCACTTGTCCTTGTCTTCGTGGATTACCGGAAAGCGTTCGACTCTGTGGAAATCAACGCCGTTTTGAACGCACTTGTGCACGCTGGTATACCATCGCCCTACATCCGACTTCTCGACGAATGCTTCTCGAATACATCGACTACCATCCAGCTGTTCGACCGAAAGCTTAAAATTCCTATCGGGAAAGGAGTACGGCAGGGAGACACGATTTCTCCTTAGCTATTCGCAGCGGCACTCCAGGATGCCATGAAAGACTTGAACTGGGACGATAAAGGCTACCTTGTCGACGGTAAACGGATCAGCAACCTTCGCTTTGCCGACGATATTGTTCTGATCTCTACCTGCACGGCAGAAGTCGAGGAAATGCTGAACGAGCTGAATGTGGCAGGTATGAAGATTGGATTGGACATGAATATGTCCAAAACACAATTTATGGTCAACCAGTGGTGTGACACGGGACTCGTAAGGTTAAATGGAGTCGCTCTGCAACAGGTCGACTCCTACGTCTATCTGGGAAGAGAGCTGAACATGGATAACGACCTCGCTCCTGAAATCGCCTGCAGGAGACGCGCAGCATGGGCAGCCTTCAGTTCGATTCGCGAAGTCACCGATCAGGTCAATGATCCCGGCCTCAGGGCCTCGATATTCAACGCCTCTGTACTGCCTGCGATGTGTTACGCGACTGAAACCTGGCCCGACAACAAGACAATCGCCGGAGCAATGCAAACTACGCATCGTGCACTGGAGAGATGTCTTCTGAGGACAAGCCTTCGTCAGCAATGGCAAGAAGGCCTACGAAGCTCGGAGCTACGGGAGAAGTCGCAATTAGCAGACCTGCTGCAGTACATGAAGAAGACCAAATATCGCTGGGCCGGACACCTGCTTCGACGAAAGGACGATAGATGGAGTCTCCGTGTCACAGAATGGCTCCCGAGAGACCATAAGAGACCACTGGGATGACCGCCAACGCGATGGGCAGACTCATTCTCAAGATCTTTCAGAGAGCGGAGTCTGCCTCACTGGATGCAAGCAGCCAGAGATCGAGCGGTCTTGAAGAGTTGTGGTCCCCGCTGAGAAGACCTCCAGCCGACAAAAGGACCATCAAAGTATCAAATTAAGTAGTATGTAATGCTTTACTACTGCAGCATTCCTAGATCCCTTCAGAACATTCCATCTGCTAATCCGCCTCTATATAACGACTACAATACCGCTCCTGTCTTTTGGTTTTTGGGCGGAATAGACGGAAAAAACCGCCGTTTCCGCCGCTTTTCCATAACCCCTTCAAAGTGCTTTGATCAGAAAATAATTGTCACCATTGGAATCCACTCTTGGTGATCTATCCAATGATGTAGGTAGCATTCAGAGGTTCTTAAAAAAGTTGATTCGGTGACCCATATAGTCTCGGCGGCGGCGGCCTCCCTTCGCCGCTCGAGATAATTGCCCCCAATGGGAATATCTACCTTGCTCGTCAGAATAAGCACTTTTAAATAAATCTCTCGCCTTTCGCTTGTGGTGCGCCTTGCATAGTACACTTTTTTGAAGCTAATAAAAAATTATGATCATTTTGATCTACTTTTTTCTAAAATTTCCCTCATCTGAGCCGCCAGATTTTTTGAAATCGTGCGATTTCATGTGCTCCCATTTGGTCTCGGCTTCGTCCATGAAAACTCAAAGTGCAGTTGTTAGTCAGTTTAACTTTCTGTGCCAACACGAGGTTTTAGGTGGATCTTTATTTAGCAGGGCCTGACGTTTCGACTTCTCGTCGTCTTCAGAGGCCTGAATGTGGTGCATAAGTTCTCATTTGCGCTCTACCCCACCAAGCGCTCTGGCTACCCTAGCATTTCGGACGTTCCCCCACGAACACAAGGGAGGGACCAAGTGGGAGAAACGAACTCACCAATAGGATCCACCGCAAGGGCTGATGTTCGCCCACGTCAGTAAGCCAGTAGGGACGAATGGGGCATACTGCACACCGCTGTCGCCGACCGGTCCTTCTACAGTTCACAATGGGACACAAACGGCAGAAAGTCACTCGTAACAGACGGACACTCATTCCGGTTGTTCATTACTGGATTTCTTGTAAAAATCCAGAATGCCTCCAACGCTCTCCTTTCCGAAATGTCTCCAACAACGGCCAAGATGGTACATTTCACCTCAAAGTCATTCCCGTTATGCGCATCAATCCTATGCTTTCCAAGTGGGCTGGTTAGCAATCCACGTCGTTTACTTGATAGATGTTCCTTCACACGTACTGCAAGAGCTCTTCCCGTTTCTCCGATGTATTTGGCGTTGCATGCCAAGCATTCGATCTGATAAATTGCTCCAATCTTTGAGCAATCGCCTAATCTTCCACTTGGGCAAACAACGCAATTTTCAGAAAGACACTGCTGATCGTAGAGTCTATTCCGAACTAACTGCCGCTTTATGTTGTCGTTAGGAATGTTCACTAAGACGACGTCGTCCTGCAGTTGTGCCCTTACAATAGCTCTTTGAAGTTCAGCAGTGACTCTATCGGAGATGAACGGTAGGATGAGAGGCATCTTGTGTACACGGGATCTATCATGGGAGTTAGCGTGAGATCTTCTATGGCCACTTGAAACCCTATAGCCGTTTGAAGTGGCTATATCTGAAGCCAATCGTAAAGATTCTTGACGTTCGCTGGGGCCCGTACACATACCAACTGCCGTTCGGAACATATTGCTGACAACAGCCCTCTTCACAGTGGTGGGGTGTGCTGACCTTGCGTGAATCAAGATGTTTTTCGAGCTTGGTTTTCGGTACCATTTCACACTAACCATTCCCTCACCGGACACCTTAACTTGCGTGTTTAGATAAGCGAGCCAACCATTATTCGGAGTTTCTCTGGTAAGTCTAATGTACTGAGATTGCTCGTTCATTAACCTGAAACACTCATCCATTTCGGATTGTGTCGATGTAACGATGCAGCAATCATCTATGTATCTACAGTACATTAGCGGTGAGCGGTCAAGCACCGGTTGCTCTATCCTACTCATAAAGCATACGGCAAGGACCGGCGCTAATCGTTGACCCATAGCCAATCCTCTTACTTGGGAATAATACGAACCTGACCATTTGAAGACGTTGCAATGCAAACATTCTTTGACTAGAATCATGATGTGCGCTTTCGACAATCCAAAGGTGTTTATGTTCCCCACATGCAAATCCAACATTTCAGATAGAGCCTGTAGGGCTTCATCGTTTTGGACGTTGGTGTAAAGTGACGTCACATCAAATGACTCTATTACACAGCCCTCACCGAAGTTAGAGTTGTGTAGTATTTCAAGAAATTTGCTTGTGTTGGTCAAATGGGCAGGAACTTTGGTCAACAACTGGCTCACAATGCTATTCAGGAACCAGGAAATCCGATCGGTTGGTCCGCCAACACAACTGATTAAAGGTCTTTATTTATAAGTGGCCGGTGACGTAGAATGCATATCCTCTTGGGAGAGCTTGTGCGTTTTTACTAGGCTGTAAAAGACTGGACAACTCGGGTTATCCAACCTGAGCTCTCTGAGAAACCTTTTGTCGATACCGGCAGACATTCTAGTCGTTATCCAAGTACGATTAAGACGCCTGCACTGCGACTTGAAGTCTTTCTCACTTTCTCAGAATGGCCAATCGGCGAGAGTCACCGTTCTAGGAAGCACTCAAATTTCGTCTAACGCTCTAAGTGTTCTAAGTTTGGGGCCATCATTTTCGCCTTACCAAAGCATCAACGCATCAACATTCCGTAAAGTTGTGGGAGGGTTACATAGGCTTAGAGACCTAATGCGAAACAGAAGTAGGTACGCCAAGAAATTCCCTTGATTTCCAATGGACGATTACCAGCTGTGCCATTTCCACGTACGTTCTATAAAGAACCTGTTCCTGTGCCTGACGCGGATTCCAAGTTCAGAATTCTGTCGTCTGGTGTGTTGGAGGTTCTCAACCGCCACAAGCGAAACCACGATTCTAACTTGAATCGTGCTCAATGGCAAGGACTCAGAGAGTTACGTGAGCTCAGATCTAATGGCGCGCTGCGAATCTCCGTTAGCGATAAAGGGGGAGAGTTCGTTGTTATGCCGCAAACTTTAGATCGAGCTATAACCGAACTCCATCTTAGCGATACCTCCATATATCGTCGCGTTAGTGAGAAAGACTTCAAGTCGCAGTGCAGGCGTCTTAATCGTAC